>NC_059606.1:585825-828325 GCF_020424385.1 Procambarus clarkii | reverse complement strand
AAAATAAATAGTCACTCAATGAGAGCACAAAAAAAACTCAACTCAAGGGGAAGGGAGACTAAAAAATAATGAAGTTTACTAACACCAAAAATTAAGAAGCATAAGTGAAAGGAAACCCAAAACCAGGATAAGGTTGACATAATATACAAGTGTCCGCCTGAAACATTATTATTCAATAGAGGTCGCAGCTCTGATATATAGCGATTCCGTTATAGGCAGGTCAGACCTGCCTCTCATGCACGTGTCCAAGATTTTGGGGCCAGACTTATCTAAAGAATGTTTCGTTTCACAACTATGATTCTTAATCTCTTGAAAACGATGGTTTAGAATATGGTACGCCAGTCCAAAAAGATGTCCCTTCATTTAGCTGTGAGCCACTAACACTAGTGGCCTCGACGAGGACAGAAAGCCGGCGGCTTGTTGAAAATCTCCCTCCCCCGATTTGTAATTCGGTATACTAATTTTTAAGTTCCGAATGGAACTTCCATCAAATCCCGTACCACAGCTGAATGATTTAAACATATAAATGTAGATATAATGTATTTGCGCTATATTCTGAAACACAAATGAATGGGTCACCCTATCTTACAATTTAAGGTAAGACTATGATATTCGTATTAACGAAATTCGACCTAAAGTCCACTTGTGTATAATAATGCTGTTAACTTGTTCTTAGTCGACTTCTCATGGAGTAACTGATAGCGCCATAAATGGGTAATTTAGTGCTTTTTAAGAGCCCTTTTTACCGTCGTAATATGACGAGTGGCGCAAAACTTTTCGTTTTGTGGGGTAACTTTAATTTATTACCTTTCTGTGTTTTAGATTTTATATACCTAAGAAGGTATATAAAGAGTTGTGAGAATGCATAACATTGGTGTTCTTAGTTCTCACACAACTTGTTCTTAGTGCTCTCACGATTTGTTCTTAGTCTCACACGACTTGATAATGGTCGAGGACGGACCGAAACATCGTCGCTTCTCCATTTTCTGAGTTCTGGTTTGGTCATCATTGGTGTTGTTACATTCTCGCAAAGCCACTAAGACGCCTCGCGTTTCGGGCAGGTTCTTAATCTAATAGATAAGATAAGATGAATAGGCACATTGCAGCAAAATTTAAATTTAAGGTAATAACTACACCATAATTTGATATAAATGATTACACTGGTAAAGATGCGTGTCTTAAGCACTAATATTAGGGAAGCGGGCAGGACGAGATGCAGTGTGAGTTTCAAGCACACGGTAGGGAACTATGAGGATGTAATTAGGTACTTTTTGCAGGCGATGAGTCACAATAACGTGGCTAAAGTATGTTGACCAGACCACACACTAGAAAGTGAAGGGACGACGGCGTTTCGGTCCGTCCTGGACCATTCTCAAGTCGATTCTCTAGGTACTTTTTGGTTTTACTTTTGAATAAGGCAAATGTTGGACAATTTTGTAATTCATTGAGGAGTGAGTTCCATGGATTGGGTCCTTTTATTTGCATGGAGTTTTTGCACAGATTTAGTTTGACTTCTATTCCACTTATCAAGGATAAGGTTTCAGATCAGGATTAGCATTTAGGAGCAAGGTTTTGTATATGTGAACAGCACAAAAAAAATGTGTAGAGTGAGTATATGTATAATGATTTGCTGATGACTACGACGAGATAGTTAAAACGTTATTAGCATTTTAATTTAAAATAAAGATGTTTGACACAAATTTATATATCTATATAAATAAAAATGGAAATGTTCGTTTGTTCAAAATCGATAATCTCCGAAAGTTCTCCACCGATTGCTTTGAAATTTTCACACAATGTTCCATTCGCATCCGAGCAGGTTTTTATATACATATTACATTGATGTCACGTCTGTGACGGAAAAAACATTTTTTTTTTTTTAAACTGTTTTTCATCTGTTCATCTGAACTTTTCATGTGAGAGAAATCTTCGTAACCTCTACCGAATGCTCTGAAATTTTGACACGTCGTTGCATTCGCATAGGCGCATGTTTCTATATACCTACTATATACATGCCTTACATGTGACCGGAGAAAACAGGTTTTTTGTTTAAATATCGCCATCTGTTGGACGTAAGAGCAACACACGTTGTAATCTCCCAAAGCTCTTCACCGATTGCTTTGAAATTCTGACACAACGTTCCATTCGAATATGCGCATCTTTTTATATACCTGCTATATAGATGCCACACCTGTGACAGGTAAAAACATGCATTTTTTAAAAACAGTGCCATCTGTTGCACATTATAGCAACATGAACGCTATACTAAATATGTCACGAATTCCATTTCAATGTTTCCGATTGCATTGATAAATTTTATTTTATAGATTTCGATTTATTTTATTTTTTATTGAATTATTTTGTGTGACATTGTGTTAGAATTGAGCTGTGTTGTTTACCATACCGTTCATTTCGTAAGTATAGGTATAGATGCCACACCTGTGACAGGTAAAACTATGCATTTCTTGAAAAACAGCGCCATCTGTTGCATGTAAGAGCAACACACATGCTATACTAAATATGTTACAATTCCATTTCAATGTTTCTGATAGCATTGACAAATTGAATTTTCATAGATTTTGATTTATTTTCATTTTGATTTAATTATTTTGTGTGAATTGCGTTGGAATTGAACTGTGTTGTTTACCATGCCGTTTATTTCGTGAATATAGTTTAGTTTTTTACTTTTTCATATTTTCATTTAATTTTTTAACTGTTTTCCTTATATTTCAGTGATGGGAACATCAGATCACTTAATGTTCCCAATTTTCTGATGGGAACATCAAACCATTTGGCAAGGCATCGGAAGAGGGAGTGGGGAATAGTGGGGATGACGAGGGGACGGGGGAGTTTGGAGTAGTGGGGACGAGGGGACGGGGGAGTTTGGAGTAGTGGGGATGACGAGGGGACGGGGGAGTTTGGAGTAGTGGGGACGAGGGGATGGGGGAATGAAGAATGGTGGGGAGGACAAAGAGGGGAGTGGGACATGGTGGGAAGGAAGAGGGGTGGTGGAGTGGGGAATGGTGGGGGGAGGACTGGGGGGACAGGGAAGGTTGCTGTGGCTCAGCTGAGCCATAGCAACGCCTATATACAGAGAGCTTGATATGAAGTGCAGCAGCGAGATGTGTCCCGTCCTAGTTGTGCAGCCCCTTAGCACACCTGTGACAGCCAGGTGTGCGGGCTCAGCACAACTGTGCGGGCTCAGCACGTTTACTGAGCATAATCCACATTCAAATGTAGTGATGTTCCCGCCCCAGGATGACGTCAGTGGAGAGATGGCGGTGTGTGGCGGTGGTGGCGGCGGCGATGGCGGTGACGGCGGCGGCGGCTGCGGCGGCGGTTCCTAGACAAGATGAAGGTGAGGAGAATGTGAAAGTGAAAGTGAATCTGATTATTATAACAATATATAAATAAATATATATATATTTATATATGTGTGTGTGTAAATCACGAAAATTGACGCGCGGTGACAGTGTCCGACCACGAAGGAGGGAGAAAGACAGGAATTTCCTTAAGTACTTTCGTATTTAATAATACGTCTTCAGAAGGATGATTTAATAATATAACTATTTCTGAAGATGTATATTAAATAAATCTAGCGACGAATTTATTGACGTTCTGAGACGGACAGAACCCCCGTGGGATCATGGCTTCCCTTAACGTTGAAAGTCTATTCACTAACGTTCCAATGGACATCGCCCAGGCAGGCATGTTCATGTCGTCCATCATGCAGAGGGAAGAGCTGAGTCGTACTGCAGATACGTCGACGACAGATGTGGAAGGGCTGAACCTCTCTAGTAGGCTTTCTACTGCAGAAACTCCACAAGCTTCGATGTCGACATATTCGTGTGTGTTGACAATGATAACACATTGGAGAGGCTTCGTGGCAAGCTACAAGAATTCTCAGGCTTGAAGTTCACTGTTGAGAAAAGTGAAGGAGGCAGGATTCCATTCCTCGATGTTCTCGTTGACGGTAACTCGGGTAGATTCATCACAGATGTGTACCGTAAACCAACTGATGCAGGAAAATGTATGAACGGTAAGAGTGAATGCACTGACAGGTATAAGAGAAGCGTCATCAATGCATATGTAGGTCGTGCAATACGTACATGCTCTTCTTGGCAGCTCTTGCACCACCAACTTGAACGAATCCGCCAAATTGTTGTGAACAACGATTACAGCAATACAGAATTCGATGAAATCGTTAGTAAGAAGCTAGGCCGCCATCTGACTGAGGATAATCAGGCCCCAGGGGTGGAAAATCAGCCCCCCCCCAAGAGAAGACATTGTAGTGTATTATAAAAATACATTCACTCAGGCATACAAGAAGGATGAGAAGGTGATACGAGACATAATTGACAGGAATTGCAAACCTTGCAGTGAAAACGCCAGGATTCGTCCTGTCATTTATTATAACAACCCTCGTACATCTTCCCTCATTATGAGAAATAACATCTCTGCCTCCTCTGACAAACTGAGGTGTACCAATGTAGTGTATCAATACAAATGCAGCTCTGGAGACTGTGCGCTCCGAAATATATGCTACATTGGACACACAACGAATACATTGAGTAGACGTCTTACACTTCATTTGCAAGACGGAGGTATTAAGCAACATCATTCTCAACAACACCATCCTGAATCGCCAAGACATAGTGAAAGATACGACAATAATCACACGCACCGACGACCGTAGGAGGCTTCGTATACTTGAGGCTGTGTTCATTCGGGAGCTGACACCAGTAATCAACATCCAGATGAATTCGACTTCGAGCATACAGCTGTTCGATGGTCCTCCATTGACCCAGAGGGAAGATGTAAGACCTGGCGGACAACTAGAAGTAAGAGTTATCAAAACAATCACCTCACCGGGAAGGCCTTAGCGGACAGCCCTTAGGCGGAGTGATGGGGTTATATGAACCCTACCCTTCGCTGTCCTGAAAATGTCACATTGCTGACGAAACGTCGAACAATAAAAATGGAAAGATTAAGTGATCTATTGTTTCTTTACCTTCCAGATGGTAGAAAATATTTGGGTAGAATTGAAAATATCCAAAAGAAAATGAATAATAGTCACAATGCTATTGTGATTAATGACATTATATATATATATATATATATATATATATATATATATATATATATATATATATATATATATATATATATATATATATATATATATATATAATCAACACAAGACAGAACAAGACGAAGCAATGGATATTGAATAGAAGTGTTTGTAGAAAGCCTATTGGTCCATATTCTTGATGCTTCTATATTGGAGCGGAGTCTTGAGGTGGGTAGAATATAGTTGTGCAATAATTGGCTGTTGATTGCTGGTGTTGACTTCTTGATGTGTAGTGCCTCGCAAACGTCAAGCCGCCTGCTATCGCTGTATCTATCGATGATTTCTGTGTTGTTTACTAGGATTTCTCTGGCGATGGTTTGGTTGTGGGAAGAGATTATATGTTCCTTAATGGAGCCCTGTTGCTTATGCATCGTTAAACGCCTAGAAAGAGATGTTGTTGTCTTGCCTATATACCGGTTTTTTTGGAGCTTACAGTCCCCAAGTGGGCATTTGAAGGCATAGACGACGTTAGTCTCTTTTAAAGCGTTCTGTTTTGTGTCTGGAGAGTTTCTCATGACGCTTTAAAAGAGACTAACGTCGTCTATGCCTTCAAATGCCCACTTGGGGACTGTAAGCTCCAAAAAACCCAGTATATAGGCAAGACAACAACTTCTCTTTCTAGGCGTTTAACGATGCATAAGCAACAGGGCTCCATTAAGGAACATATAATCTCTTCCCACAACCAAACCATCGCCAGAGAAATCCTAGTAAACAACACAGAAATCATCGATAGATACAGCGATAGCAGGCGGCTTGACGTTTGCGAGGCACTACACATCAAGAAGTCAACACCAGCAATCAACAGCCAATTATTGCACAACTATATTCTACCCACCTCAAGACTCCGCTCCAATATAGAAGCATCAAGAAATATGGACCAATAGGCTTTCTACAAACACTTCTATTCAATATCCATTGTTTCGTGTTCTGTCTTGTGTTGATGAAATTAATACCCTATTAATACTCTTGTTCTGTCTTGTGTTGATGAAATTAATACCCTATTAATACCACATTTTGTTCTGTCTTGTGTTAATGCCACATCACCCCTTCCACCTCACTCAAATGTAGATATAAAATCGGAGATACGTAAGTTCTATTCAGTTGTGTATTTGTGAACTAAAGTCTTTGAAAATGTAATAAGTTTTACGAAACGCGCCCGTGTCGCGTCAGACTAGAAATAAAAATGAATTTGGAGAATTGATTTTTGATTTACCTCCAACAGTGAAGCGTAATGTACGAAAGATTGAGAAAATTCGTGTTAGAATTATTAATCTTACTTTTTCGGTCATATTTAATAATATATGTCTACAGGAAAGACTGCTACCAAAATATACTAATATATATATATATATATATATATATATATATATATATATATATATATATATATATATATATATATATATATATATATATATATATATATATATATATATATATATACCACCATCCTCACCACCCAGCGGCCTTCTACCACCATCCTCACCACCCACCTGCCCTCTACCACCAACCTCACAACCAACAAGAATGATAACCCAGATACAGATACGACAACAGTGACAGTTGAGGAGTCGAGTGTGGACCCGTCGACGACAACTATGGAGGACCCGACGACGACGCCGACGCCAGACACCGAGACCCTACCATCAACGAGCGACGTCACCCCAATCACCACCGAAGCAGGCGACGACGCTAACGATACGACCACCGACGGAGAGGCGTCAGACGGCGTGACCACCGCCTCAACAACCACTACCGAGCCTGGTCCACCAGCCCACAACACCACCACAACCACCACCACAACCACCACAACTAGTAAGGCCAAGTCACCCTTCAGACGCGTGAATACATCAATATTGTAATATGTTACGTAATTATTCTCTCGGAAACCTTGGTCTTCTTCTCGTTATGTTCGTGTCACGTTGGCTGACCCTTATTGTGACGTTTCAGTCCGCCCCTGGACCCTTATTGCGACGTTTCGGTCCTTATCACGATGTTCCGAACCTCTCTCGACCTTTGCTACGACGTCACGGGCCGTATCACAATGTTTTGGTCCGCTCTGGACCCTTCTCAGGAATTTCAGTCTACCCTAGACTGAAACGTTGTGACAAGGATTTAATAAGGGTAAATAACGGACTGAAACGTCGTGCTAAGCGTCCATGATGGACCGAAACGTCCTTCTAAGAGTCCATGATGGACCAAAACGTCGTGCTAAGGGTCCATGATGGACCGAAACGTCGTTCTAAGAGTCCATGATGGACCCAAACGCCGTGCTAAGGGTCCATGATGGACCGAAACGTCGTGCTAAGAGTCCATGATCGACCAAAATGTCGTTCTAAGGGTCCATGATGGACCCAAACGTCGTGCTAAGGGTCCATGATGGACCCAAACGTCGTGCTAAGGGTCCATGATGGACCGAAACGTGGTGATAATGATCGAGAACGGACCCAAAAACGTCGTCACCTCCATATCTACAGAATGAGTGACTCGCTGCTCTATTAACCCACAGCGGAGCTGGGATGCGGCGTGAACTCTGACCTGGTCAGCGGGAGATGTGTGTGCGCATCCAACTGGACGCGTGACCCGGCTGACCCGGGGTCGAGCTGCCCCTGTCCTGACCTCTGTGCTGGCCTCTCCTGCCCTCCTGGGGCATCTTGCAAACACCTGACCTGCAACTTCGTTACCTGTAGCTGCCCTGAGCCGTACAGGTTCGAACCCTTCAATATGACCTGTGAAAGTAGGTTCTTGGTGGAGTTTTTTTTCTCCTTTACTTTCCTTTATTATTTATTTCTTTATTTCCTCCTTTATTATTTTCTCCTTTATAAATAATAATAATTTGTATTCATAAACATAAATTTGAAGCATATTACAGTGAAGTGTTCGAAGGTATTCATATATCCTGATATGAATACCTGTATATATATATACATTGTGTAACTCGTAGATGCATAATGTATATTTTCATATAAGTAAGATTTTAGTCTAGTGTGTATAAGCCTTTAGTGTAGTGTTCAGAAGCATACCTGGTGGATGTTGCAATCAAAGATTGCTAAATATAAATCTATTTTGCTTGTCTAAGCTCATTATGACATGTGCTCATGTGGCGCGACTCACTAGGTCAGACTACCATTATGGTGTGTGTGTGTGTGTGTGTGAGTGTGTGTGTGTGTGTGTGTGTGTGTGTGTGTGTGTGTGTGTGTGTGTGTGTGTGTGTGTGTGTGTGTGTGTGTGTGTGTGTGTGTGTGTGTGTGGTGTGTGGTGTGTGTGTGTGAGTGTGTGTGTGTGTGTGGTGTGTGTGTGTGCGTGCGTGCTGGTGTGTGAGAGGCTCGCTAATAACAGGGCCACGGTGCCAAGGACGACGTGCGGACTGGCACTGTATCAACTAATTACAATTCCTTGCTGTCATTCCATTGTGATTCACTAAAAATGTGATTATCTTACATTTCTTTTATTCCTGTTGCATCTGCAACCTTGAGCAATATAGCAGAGTTAGACAATATTCTCTTCTGATAAACATCTCGAACTGTGTCATTGTTGATTGATCTATGACATGATTGACATCATGATGACATGATGTTGATTGAAAGCAAAGATATGGTTAAATAAATAGCCAATAACTACACCATCGCCGATGTCCGGACAAATGAACAGTCGCATTAGGTGAAAGGATATGTTTAATAGACGGTATTATCTATTACACTTATTACCCCAATCGTCATTATCACACCTCACTATTAATTGTCACTGAATTATTTTTATTTCCAATAAATTCACAAAATTTAATTACGAAAAATTAGAACAATTGGCCGTGTAAATGTTATTAAAATACAGTATTATTATACAATAAACGCAACCGTTCCAAATGGTGAGAATTTAGTCATAAAATAAAGAAACCTGACAATAAGTATAAAAAATAATTACATACAACACCTTAGTTCTAATGTATTAACGTGTTGGCGACTTGGTCATCGTATTTTTTATATGCGAGCAGAACAGTTTGGGCTATATTGTTCTCGTTCGATTATATCTTGGATGAGATATTTATCCATGGGGTTAGGCAGTGCTTATATACCCTTAGATATTATTATATATTATATATTTTATATTATATATTATATATTATAAATTATATATTATATATAGTATATCTGTCGTAGTGTGCATTCCCCAGATATCATGCACACACACACACACACACACACACACACACACACACACACACACACACACACACACACACACACACACACACACACACACACACACACACACACACACACACACACACACACACACACACACACATATGCAGGTCCCAGTATATATTTGTACCCACATATCTCCCTCACCTATTGCCCTTCTCTCTCCCCCCCCCCCTCATAACCAATCACCCTCATCATCAACACCTCACCTCATCATCACCCTCACTACACATAAGCAATACAATGCCGAGTAGCCTTCACCAGCTCTTTAGGTTACAAAAGGAAGGTTACTCCAGGCCCGCGACTTCGATCCCATTGCATAACCTCATAACATTCTGGCGATCTCACTGTATAATAACATATTATATAACCATTTGCATTACAAAGTAATTACCAAAAGAAGCTGACAAGGTTTGGAGGACTATTTAAGGTAGTAACGACATGCGTACTAGCGGCTTTGCTAAGAATATATATATATATATAAACACCAAATGTATCTTCTTGAATATAAATAAACAAATAGAGCATCATTTATCCTCATCATGTGGTCTGCAGGTCCATGTAGCTACTATGGGGACGCTCTATGTGGTCTGGAAACCAACATGATGTGCCAGGACGCACCCGAAGAAGAGGCAGGGTACTCCTGTAGGTGTTCCTCAGGGTACCGTCTAATCAACGGTACTTGTCAAGGTACGGTGCAGGTGGGGGAGGGGAGGGGGGGGGGGTTCACAGTTGTGTTTTGTGGTGGTGGCGACTGTGTCATGGTTAGGTGTTATTGTGATTGGTTAGAGTGGTTTAGATTAGATTTAGGTTAGGGTAAGTTAGCTCACTTAGGTTAATTTGAGATGATGTTGATTGATGATTGACTTTAGGGGTAAGTTAGAGTTGGATTACATTACATTAGGATTGATGACGGAAATATCGGTGATTGTTTTGGTTATATTGATGTGTGTAATGCTGGTGATGATTGTGGGGTTATTGCATGGTGACTTCTGTACTGATTGTGCTGACACTGGTGACATCAACGGTGATTGTGACGTCTGTGGGGTGATATATGACGCTTAATGATTACGTTCTGTGATGTTGTTGACGCTGACATCACCGATCCTAACACCAGTTATGAGGTTCGAACCCCACATCAAGGCCCTTTGTGGATTTGTTCAACACTTATATATACATGTTATTGATACGTGGTGTACATTTATATATGATCTTAATTGAAGGACTAAGAGTCGCCTACCCCGTGTGGGTGTATGCGTTGTGGGGGCGTTGTGTGAGGGGCGTGTGTGTGTGTGTGTATGCGTTTGTGTGGGTGTGTGTGATGGGGCGTGTGGGTGGGTGTGTATGCGTTGCGTGGGTGTGTGTGTATGCGTTTGTGGGTGTGTGGGGGCGTGTGTGTGTGTGTGGGTGGCGTGTGTGGGTGTGTGTGTGTGTGTGTGTGAGGGGCGTGTGTGGGTGTGTATGGGTATGTGTGTGTGTGTTGTGTGCGTGGTGTTGGGTGTGTGGTGAGCGTGTGTGTGTGTGTTGGGGTGTGGGAGTGTGTGTGGGTGTGTGGTGTGTGTGTGTGGGTGTGTGTGTGTGTGTGTGGTGTGTGTGTGTGTGTTGTGTGTGTGTGTGTGTGTGTGTGTGTGTGTGTGTGTGGGGTGTGTGTGTGTGTGGGTGTGTGTGTGTGTGTGGGGTTGTGTGTGGGTGTGTGTGTGTGTGTGTGTGTGGGTGTGTGTGTGTGTGTGTGACGTGTGTGTGTGTGTGTGGTGTGTGTGTGTGTGTGTGTGTGTGTGTGTGTGTGTGTGTGTGTGTGTGTGTGTGTGTGTGTGTGTGTGTGTGTGTGTGTGGTGTGTGTGTGTGTGTGTGTGTGTGTGTGTGTGTGTGTGTGTGTGTGGTGTGTGTGTGTGTGTGTGTGTGTGTGTGTGTGTGTGTGTGTGGTGTGTGTGTGTGTGTGTGTGGGTATGTGTGTGTGTGTGTGTGTGGGTGTGTGTGTGTGGTGTGTGTTGTGTGTGTGTGTGTGTGTGTGTGTGTGTGTGGTGTGTGTGTGTGTGTGTGTGTTGTGTGTGTGTGTATTCACCTAGTTGTACTCACCTAGTTGTGTTTGCGGGGGTTGAGCTTTGCTCTTTCGGCCCGCCTCTCAACTGTCAATCAACTGTTTACTAACTACTTTTTTTTTTCTCTCTCTCTCTCTCCACACCACACACACACCAGGAAGCAGCCCGTGACTGCTGACTAACTCCCAGGTACCTATTTACTGCTAGGTAACAGGGGCATTCAGGGTGAAAGAAACTTTGCCCATTTGTTTCTGCCTCGTGCGGGAATCGAACCCGTGCCACAGAATTACGAGTCCTGCGCGCTATCCACCAGGCTACGAGGCCCCCTTGTGTGTGTGTGTGTGTCTGTGCTCACCTAGTTGTTCTTGCGGGGATTGAGCTCTGGCTCTTTGGTCCCGCCTCTCAATTGTCAGTCAACTGATGTACAGATTCCTGAGCCTACTAGGTTCTGTCATATCTACATTTGAAACTGCGTATGGAATCAGCCTCCACCACATCACTTCCTAATGCATTCCATTTGTCAACTATTCTGACACTGAAAAAATTCGTTCTAATGTCTCTAGGACTCACTTGGCCACTCAGTTTCCACCCGTGTCCCCTAGTGCGTGTGTCCCTTGTGTTAAATTAGTCTGTCTTTATCTGCCCTATCAATTCCCTTCAGAATCTTGTATGTGGTGATCATGCCCCCCCCTAACTCTTCTGTCTCCCAGTGACGTGAGGTTTAATTCCCGTAGTCTCTCCTCGTACCTCATGCCCCTCAGTTTGCGTACTAGTCTGGTGGCAAACCTTCGAAGGTTTGGAAACTTTTTCCAGTTCAGTCTTATGCATGACCAGATATGAACTCCATGCTGGAGCCGCATACTCCAGGATGGGTCTGACATATGTGGTATACAAAGTTCTGAATGATTCCTTACACAAGTTTCTAAAAGCCGTTCTTATGTTAGCCCACCTGGCATATGCTGCTGATTTTGTCCTCTTGATATGGGCTTCAGGGGACAGGTCTGGCGTGATATCAACCCTCAAGTATTTCTCTGTCTTTGACTCTTGAAGAATTTCATCTCCCAAATGATACCTTGTATCTGGCCTCCTGCTCCCTACACCTATCTTCATTACATTACATTTGCTTGAGTTAAACTCTAACAACCATTTGTTCGACCATTCCTTCAATTTGTCTAGGTCTTCTTGAAGCCTCAAGCAGTACTCCTCTGTCTTAATCCTTCTCATAATTTTGGTGTTGTCTGTAAACATTGAGAGGAATGAGTCTATACCCCTCTGGGAGATCAATTACGTATATCAAAACAGGATAGGGCCGAGTACAGAGCCCTGTGGGACTCCATTGGTGACTTCACGCCATTCTGAGGTCTCAGCCCTCACTGTAACTCTCTGCTTCCTATTGCTTTGGTAAGGCGCTCCAGTGGATAAAGGTACTCCTTTATCCACTGGAGCACCTTACCAGCTACACCTGCCTGTCTCTCCAGCTTATGTACCAGCCTCTTATGGGGTACTGTGTCAAAGGCTTTCCGACAATCCAAGGAAATGTAGTCCGCCCATCCTTCTCTCTCTCTCTTGCTTAATCTTTGTCCCTTCTCTCCAGATGTGTTACTAAGTTTTTTCTCACGATCTTCTCCATCACCTTGCATGGTATACAAGTCAAGGACACTGGCCTGTAGTTTAGTGCCTCCTGCCTGTCGCCCTTTTTGTATTTTGGGACCACATTAGCAGTCTTCCATATTTCTGGTAGGTCTCCCGTCTCCAGTGACCTACTATACACTATGGAGAGTTTTTTTCTACCACAAACGTGGCCACACATTTGCAATGCTAACCAGCATATATACATTTTTTCTGTCCTCCATGGACAGGGTTAGAGATGTGTTAAACATATAGTTCAAGGGTTTATTGAACGATCAACCACAGAAGGTGATTCGGTGCTTTTAAACTGCTAAGTTAACCTACATACGTAAATACATAGATACACAGATTTACGTATGCCCTACATAAAGTGTTCGATGTGTCTTTTACATAGTGTCATTAATGTGCATTTACAAAGGTGAAATGTAATTCTGATCAGTTTCCATATATACTTTATACACATACATATACATACACACACACACATATACGTACATATACATACATATATACACACATGCATTTACATACATTTGTCTGTTTTACTCTGACAGGGTGAGATAGCTGATAGAGAAACTAGTGTGCAATTAAGCAAAGTGCCACAGCACACTCTTTCAATACCCCATGGTGAGATCCCGTCTAGACCAACAGCCTTTCTCACATCCAGATCCAACATGCGTCTCTTGATCTCATCTCTCGTAATTTCGAACCCTTCCAAGGCCGCCTGGTTTACTGCCCTCTCTCCTAGTGCAGTGACCTCACCTTGTTCTATTATGAAGACCTCCTGGAACCTCTTGTTGCGTTCTTCACACACCTCTTTGTCATTCTCTGTATACCTGTTCTCACCTGTTCTAAGTTTCATTACCTGTTCTTTGTATGTGTGTGTGTGTGTGTGTGTGTGTGTGTGTGTGTGTGTGTGTGTGTGTGTGTGTGTGTGTGTGTGTGTGTGTGTGTGTGTGTGTGTGTGTATATGTGCATGTGTTAGAGAGAAATATATAAGTAGCATACATAATAGAGGAAAACAAGAGATAGGTTAGAAAGGCGGGGAAGGGGTCCAAGAGCTAACAGCAGGAGCCTGGAGGCACAGGAAGATAATTACACCTGGACATCCTGATTTGTGGAACGAGTGTGTGGCCGTTTATCCCATTACCCTCCACAACAGCCATCACAGCTGTCTACAGGTGTACTGGAACCGGAAGTGACCACACACGTGTTGGACTTCATCAATGATTGATGACCGGGTCTTCTGTAACCAATGGAGTAACACAATACCTAAATGGGGGCCAGAAGGTTTATACATATATGGACATGGATATAAATAATATTGGTCTTTAGTGACATCTGTATGTGTGTGTCTTTCGGTTTATATTTATCTGTGAGTCTCTCATTCTCTCTCTGTCTGTCTCTGTCTCTCTCTCTGTCTCTGTCTCTCTGTCTCTGTCTCTCTCTCTCTCTGTCTTTGTCTCTCTCTGCCTCTGTCTCTCTCTCTGTCTCTGTCTCTCTCTCTGTCTTTGTCTCTCTCTGCCTCTCTCTCTCTCTCTCTCTCTCTCTCTCTCTCTCTCTCTCTCTCTCTCTCTCTCTCTCTCTCTCTCTCTCTCTCTCTCTCTCTCTCTCTCTCTCTCTCTCTCTCTCTCTCTCTCTCTCTCTCTCTCTCTCTCTCTCTCTCTCTCTCTCAGTGCCACACTACTAATGCCAGACACCTGTACAGATGTGAACGAGTGCCTAAACCCGGCACTCCATGACTGCGACCACATCTGTGAGGACGCAGCGCCCCCTCGCTTGTACAACTGTTCCTGCTACAACGGTTTTACCTGGGACGAGGAGCAACGAAAGTGGTCTGATTGGTGAGTACTGCTTGGGAAGTTCTGGTTATTCATCAGAAATCACTAACTACCGACTATACGACGCTATATATATATATATATATATATATATATATATATATATATATATATATATATATATATATATATATATATATATGTATATATATATATATATATATATATATATATATATATATATATATATATATATATATGTCTATGCTTAATGCACAATGTGCATTAAGCATAGACACAGAGTTCTCCCCATATTAACAGGAATTTGATGAAAGAAAGTGAGTAGCCCTCACTACGCTCTAGTTGCCCTTGGGAGGTGGTGATCTTTGGAGGTGAAATACTCCGAAATTACCATCTCTTTTAAGGGTCTGAGCTGTGGTGCAGTGGGTTAAAGGCTTACCAGTTATGCCAGTTGCTGTAAGGCTTCTGTACTGGCTAGGGTTCGAATCTCCTGATGGGAAAGTGTTCTAAGGTTGTATAATCTTAGTATAGTTATAATATATAGTTATAATATATACCACATTCCTCGGTGACTGTACTCTATAGTCCTAGACTATATGTTCAGGACTTTGAATATACCTCGTGGTTGCCTTGTAAACTATTGTACTGGCCGTTAGTACCCTACACAGATTGATAGGCCTATAAACCTTCTGGACTTAATCTGAAATGAAAAACTTAATCTGACCGTGTACTACCCCGGTGCCCTCGGGGGGGATCGAAATGATGTGGAAAAACTCCGAAATTTCCTTCCCTTTTGTAGGGTCTGGATGGTGTGGTGTAACGGTTAGCGTATCAGTTATGTCAGGTGCACGAACACTTGTGCTTTCTGAGTTTGAGTCACTTGCTGGGTGTGCGTCTGATGTGTGTTTATATATATATATATATAATATATATATATATATATATATATATATATATATATATATATATATATATATAAATATATATATATATTTTATATATATATATATATATATATATATATATATATATATATATATATATATATATATATATATATATATATATATATATATATTGCTAAATATGACCGAAAAAGTAAACTTATTAATTCTAACACGAATTTTCTCAATATTTCTTATGTTTCTTTTCACTGTCGATGGTAATTGAAAAATCAGTTCTCCAAAATTCATTTTTATTTCTAGTCTGACGCGACGCTTGAACGCGTTTCGTAATAACTTATTACATTTTCAAAGACTTTAGTTTACACACACAACTGTAACCTATAAACACGCTAATCCGTCATATTTATACTCGCATTTGGGTGAGGTGATATGGTGCAACATTTTGGATGAGGTGAAAAAACTTGTGACAAACACAAGACAGAACACCAAACTATGGATATTAATTGGATATGAGAGCATAAGAATGTAAGTAACTGCAGAGGGCTTATTGGCCCATACTTCCTCTTGATGCTTCTAGCATCAAGAGCAAGTATGGGCCATTAGGAAATATTTTTTGATTACTTAGCAAGAAATATAAATGACTTTTGGAGAATTGATTTTTCAATTACCATCGACAGAGAAAAGAAACATAAGAAATATTGAGAAAATTCGTGTTAGAATTATTAAACTTACTTTTTCGGTCATATTTAGCAATATATATACATGTATATATATCCTATTATTGGTTCGTCACATACTTACAGATAACGCCACAAGAGGGTGCGAGTGTGGAGACCCAACAAGGAGTGTGTGTTACAGCCCTGAAGGCGGGGCCCAGGAGTGTAACCCGCGACCAGGATACACGATGGAGAACGGCACCTTCATAGGTGGGTTGATCCACCTTGTGTTTTCCTGCCTGCCAGATTTAAAAGGCTAGATGATGAAGGTGAAATAAGCATTCGTCTCTGTCTCTGTCTGTCTGTCTCTCTCTCTCTCTCTCTCTCTCTCTCTCTCTCTCTCTCTCTCTCTCTCTCTCTCTCTCTCTCTCTCTCTCTCTCTCTCTCTCTCTCTCTCTCTCTCTCTCTCTCTTTCTCCTTCCTTCCCTCCCTCATGTACCATCATCATCAATTGTTCTATTCGGGTCATGGAGGCATTTCTTTGCTCCCAATCTCCACTACACTCATTAGACCCCCTTCGCCTCCTCAGCATTCATTGACGTATTTGCCACAATTATTCATTAACTTGTCGGTGTTGGTCTGACCATAAATCATTTTGCAGACGTGGCCGAGTGTGGCGACAATGTGGGCGTGCGGGCGTGGTGCGGGAGAGGCGGTGTTTGTGTCGAGGGCGTGGGGAAGTCTGTATGTCAGTGTTCATATGGCTACACCAATGATACACTCAGTAATGGGGAGTGTGTAGGTGAGTCAATGTGTCCTGATGGCATAGAGACCCAGTACCCCCAACATCTGGATAGGGCTCGCACTTCATTGCTTTGCCCTAGGCTAGTACAAAGCTAGTACTAATACTAGTTCTAGTAAACTCTAGTATAAAACTTTGACTGTTTCACCCCTTAAAAGATCTACGTTTTGTGCCATTAATATTGCAAAGGGCACGACAAAACCCCAAAAGTAAAATGTAAATATTCCTATGCCTAGTGAAGACGATATATGTACCATACTAGACTTAAGATATCGTATATTCCGCCTTGTTTTTTGTTAGTGTTGATATATCTAAGATAATCTTTATCTACTTTCTGCCAGGTGTGGTGTGTGCAGAAGGCCTGGAGCTCTCCAGCTCTGGCTGTCATGGTAGGTGGTCACCTTCGCTATATTTATATATATATATATATATATATATATATATATATATATATATATATATATATATATATATATATATATATATATATATATATATATATATATATATATAAAATATCTTTATATATATATATAATATCTTTATATATATATATATATATATATATATATATATATATATATATATATATATATAAATATCTTTATATATATATATATATATATATATATATATATATATATATATATATATATATATATATATATATATATATATATATATCACCTCCTGGGATCTATGTTATATATATATGAATGTATTAAGGTATTTTATTGATTGGACGCCAATCCTTTACTATAGCCTCTATTCACCCAGAAGTGAATGGGGACCTGGTTGTAAAACGCTTTGGCGGGTCTTATTCCAGGGGGAAAAAATTAGGATAAAGCCTGAAACGCTATGCGTGCTAGAGGCTTTACAAGACTGTAAGAACTCTTATATATGTAATTATTACTGATCCCAACCCGGTATTATAACTTGTCAATCATGCCTGGTTTGTGACGCTTACTTGTCTTTCTTGTAACACTGACAGATCCCTGTAGAACTGGGTGTCCCCCGCCATTTTCCTGCGGTCTCACAAGTAACAGAGGGACAGAATGCAAATGTCAGAGTAAGTGTCAGGACCTGCTACAGACCGGTGACACCACCTCCAGTATCTTCCACGGCTCCTTCCTTGCTGCTTCCGTCTCACAAGACCTCATCAGCACCAGGAGACTCCTTAAAACCGTAAGATTTACATTGATATTAATTTCTTTAAATAAGAGAAATCGTTCAAGAAATTGAGAATAAAAGTTTGTTTTGTCAATTTTAGATATTCAATACACACTATAAGAAAGATAGGACTTCCTAAGGCATTTTTTGTCATTGTTAGTTCCTTGTAAGTTTTAAGACTTCTGTAAGCGTAGCTGCCACGGAAGTTGCCATAAGGGGCTAGATTGAAGGTTGCCACAGAAGGCTACAGTGGAGGCTGTCTGTGGCAAAGCTTGTCTCTAGATATTTTTATTCGTAAGCCTGTTGCTTGCATCGGCTAGCAGCAGGCCCTACACATCCATCACAACCTAATTGATCCATTAGAAAAAACTTTTTCAGTGTCAGAGTAGTTAACAGGTGGAATGCACTAGGCAGAGATGTGGTGGAGGCTGACTCCATACACAGTTTCAAATGTAGATATGATAGAGTCCAGTAGGCTCAGGAACCTGTACACCTGTTGATTGACAGTTGAGAGGCGGGACCAAAGAGCCAGAGCTCAACCCCCCGCAAGCACAACTAGGTGAGTACAACTACCTGCACCAAATGCACCATTCTCTACCTCACAACATTAAGTCCTATTTTGAGATCCTTTCTGACCACTAACTCATTATTCCCCATCACAACGGCGGCAGCTGGAGACGTGCCTCGGCCATCACACCGTCGAGATCACCTCCGTAGATGTGACCACAAGTCTGAAGCGCTCCGTCCCTCAGTTGACCTACCAGAAGGTGCAGTTCCTCGTGTCTACCAGGCATCCCAACATGGCCCAAGAGGTGGCGGAGGTCATCAAGAAGCAGTGCGAGGCGCCCTTCAACAACCAGTCCACCTTCTGCGTCCTGCCCGGGGGTCTGGTCGTCAAGAAGGACTCCATTACCGTTGCGGATATAAGTAAGCCCCGTAATCTGACGAAGACAATTGATATATCTAAGTAGATTGTAAATATTGTTTGTTTATTATTGTTCTACACTTGTTTTAAAACTGGTGTAGAAGGTGTCAAGACAAAAGCATAGGTCAAGAAAATATATGCCACTAGGTAGCAACATATAGACTTCTTGTGGATAGTCTGGTCACGTTACTCATGAAGGTCACTGACCGGGTCAGGACCGGACGTCAGCGACCATATGGGGGGGGGTTGTGGAAGGCCCTTTGACAAGCCGCCGGCTTTCTGTCCTCGTCGTAGTCACTAGTGCCCTCAGGTAAACAATTTCATAAAAAAAAACGAAAGCTGACTTCTGGGCAGATCTCAATGTAGTGGATTTAGCATTAAAGGACTGAATTAGGTCTTAGAAATTGTCTCTGGTAGTTTGGTGACCCACAGAATGGAACGTTAGGACCGAGTAGTGTTTATTGGGGGTGTCCTAGTTCATATGTTACTTCTAGTTTATGTACCGTACATGTCTATGTAAATAAATATATAATATTAACTAATAAATAAATATTGACTTCGAGTGGATGTTTGATGATAACTCAAAATTAGGAGAAAGATTACGGTTGCTACATATAGCAACAAATGGCTGACCACAAGGTTGCTACGTACAGAACTAACCAATATTCCTCACACCGACAGACCCGTGCGAGGAGGACCCGTGCCCGGGGGAGGTGTTCCTCTGCCAGCCCCTCAACAACACCAGCGGCAGGTTTAAGTGCGTGTGCAGGCCGGGCTTTGTGAAGGTCACCCTCGAGGGCGCCCCAGACTTCTGTCAGGGTGAGTGAGGGTGAGCTGGTGGGTGGGTGAAGCCTCCAGCTGGTAGATAGGTAGGTGAAGCCTCAAGCTGGTAGATAGGTAGGTGAAGCCTCAAGCTGGTAGATAGGTAGGTGAAGCCTCAAGTTTGATAATGGACTTGAAGGGCATACCAGAATATATAGTAGACAGGTTGAGCCACAGACAGGATATATAGTAGACAGGTTGAGTGACAGACAGGATATATAGTAGACAGGTTGAGCCACAGACAGGATATATAGTAGACAGGTTGAGCCACAGACAGGATATATAGTAGACAGGCTGAGCCACAGACAGGATATATAGTAGACAGGCTGAGCCACAGACAGGATATATAGTAGGCAGGCTGAGCCACAGACAGGATATATAGTAGACAGGCTGAGCCACAGACAGGATATATAGTAGACAGGCTGAGCCACAGACAGGATATATAGTAGACAGGCTGAGCCACAGACAGGGTATATAGTAGACAGACTGAACCACAGACAGGGTATATAGTAGACAGACTGAGCCACAGACAGGGGAATATAATAGACAGACTGAGCCACAGACAGGGTATATAGTAGACAGACCGAGCCACAGACAGGGTATGTAGTAGACAGACTGAGCCACAGACAGGGGAATATAATAGACAGACTGAGCCACAGACAGGATATATAGTAGACAGGCCGAGCTCTTAATCCTGTTCTAACACCTGACGGCGTCCATCGCAGTCACCCCTGGGTCGCACAGAAGACGTTCTCTAATGCAAGTCCAACTTAACTTAAAATTTGACTACGTTTTCTAACGGTATAAAAGAGATTAAATGTAAATACAGTGCAAGTAACGATGCGATTATATTTTGAGTTTGAGCTTAGGAACTTAGCGTCTAATGCCTCTTTGTACCTAACGGTAAATACGTACCTGCGATTTAGGTAACTGTTGTGGAGGCTCGATCCTTGATGATCTATGCTCCAAAAAGGATTCATGACTCCAATATTATTTATATTTTCCAGACATGGACGAATGTAGGGGTAACTCAAGCATATGCAGTGAAGACTTCGACTGCATCAATACACCGGGGAGCTTCGTCTGCAGGTAAGGGGTCATCATCAGGCTTCACCGTCAACCAGGAAGCCTGCGGCTGCAGGTAGGGTCATCATCAGGCTTCACCACCCACCAGGAAAAGTGTTTTCTTAAGATTACTGTGAAAGGTAATATAATTTTCCCTGATAAATTAAAACTCGTCAAGATCAACAAGAAATCGTTGCTATTCCCTAATTACAAAAACCTGAAAAATATAATGTTTTAACTTTCAGGTAATTTTTAATATAGTTAAAAGCACTTGTTTAATTATGGCATCAATATCGTCCTTTATTTTTTATGGTAAATGAGATTTTGATAGTTATGAGATAAATCTCATAACCAATTTCTCTAAGGAATTCAAAATAATTTTTATTAAAAAATTTTAAAATTGAATTTATGATATTTTAAAACAAAGATTCAATATTATTCATTAATTTAATAATGTTTTATAAAAGTTGTAAATTGAGGTACGCAGTTGGATCTGTTAAATTGTGATGGTCAATAATGTCTTATATGTGTTTCAGGTTAAAGCCTGAGTCTCAGGAACATAGAGGTGAGTGAAGAATGTTAACTTTAATTTCTCTCTCATTTATAAATAGAAGCTGTTCATTAAATTATTGAACATGTTATACTGTCCACATTCTCCAGTGATGTTATGAGCTGAGGTTTACATGTGTGTTCACCAGGCAAGGCGGAGAGGGAGATGGCCATATCGTTTGGGGTACTCTTCTTCCTCACAGTCTTCATTACCTGCGGTCTGGTCTTCCTGTGAGTATACCTGAGTTATTGCGAGTTTACCTAGAAACTTTACCTGTGAGTATAAACTAGATAAGTTTAGCTTTCGGAAAGAATTGGGTAAATACTGGTTCGGTAACAGGTTTGAGTTTTTCTGAGTTTACCTGGGTTGCTGTGAGTATACCTGAGATGTTGTGACTATAATTTTGCTGTGAGTATAAATTTGTTCTTGAAAGTATATCTTCGTTGTTGTGAGTATATCTTGGTGTGAATATATCTCTGGGTTGTGTATTCACAAGAACGATTTAATTATATTTAGAATATATTATCTGCAAAGGGTGGGTTATTAGTGAGCATATTTTTTAAAGCTGAGTGTAACTTAGGTATCGTATGAGTATATTCACGTATATATCAGTATAATGGGTATAGTGAACCTTTGTATAACACATTTGTATACACCAGGTAACATGTAGCTGCTCTGTTCAGTACACATTAGTTACTGTTAACACCTGTCATAATGTGAGCACACCTATCATGTTATGATTACTCCTGCCATTGTGTGAGTACTTTTGGCATGCTGTGAGTACTCCTGGCATGTGATTATTATTGTCATGTCATCATTCTGCTGCTACTGCCCCAATGTTTTGTGTGTCAATGCGTCTTTAAATGTTTTATAATATATATATAATATAATTTCTTGCCCGAAACGTGGTGCTTATTAGTGGCTTTAGACATACTATGTACCAGCTCTATCTAGCCATCCAACATTCTGTTTGAAACTTATTTTGTTTGCATGTAGCTTGACCGAAATAATCCTGGCCGGCAAGGATTTACTGGTCGTCAATCCTCAACTGTAGCCCTCTGCTTACCCAACAGTAAAATGGTACTTGGTTGTTGAAGGATTTAGCAAGTCGTATTCCGGGGAATATTAGGATTAAGGACTGGCCCGCAACGCTATGCGTGCTAGTGGCTGTACAAGAATGTAAGAACTCTTGTATACATAAATAAACTATTATTATTATTATCTTAGCGCAAATATTAAATCCATTGTTTAATCACTGCAGGTTGATGAAGAAGAATAGGAGCCGGCGGGAGCTGGTGCCCATGTCCACCACCACAGGCTTCGACAACGAGTCCTACCTGAGGTAACCGGTCCATGAGAAGGCTGACAGAACCCTCCGTCCTACATCCCGAAGAGAAAAAGCTTGGATGAGCAACCAATAGAAATTGGAACAAAGTGCCGAGACTTGCAGGGGATACCAATGTAAACTGAACTATAGAACATGGACGCTTGACGGGGGAACTAAACTGAACAGAAAGATGAAAATGGGAAGCATGCAGGGGGCATACATAGAAATTAAAGCCGTGTTGAGACTTGCAATGAATAATATAAATAGAACGATAGACGATGAAAGCTTGAAGGGATGGAATTAATAGAAATATAAGAGTGGAAGCGGAAAGCTTGGAAGGTTTGACCAACAGAAACAGAAAGTTAGAAGAAAATTTTGAAGGGTATCCCATAGAAAAATAAGGGTGCAAGAGAAATTGGAAAAGAGACCAATGAAGGGACAGAAACGGAGAAAGAATAAAGCATATAAGGTAATCATCAAGAGTCTAAGACAAAAGAGCCATTGAAGGTTACGTACCATTGGGAATTTCGAACCCCGACCCTGCATGAATCGAGGCTGTTGCTCTTCTGACCTTCAAGTAGATGAACAAGCTAGAACACAAGGCACAGACGGAGAAGTATTCACAAATGTGGAGCAGAAGGAAGTTTAATGACATATGGATACGTAGCAAATACTAACGCAATTCCTGACCGAAGCAGCGACGTTGTTGTTAATGTTATTGATACAGCTACTTGGACCAAACGTTCCATAGTAGAAACGTTTGATTCACTTATTTATAAAGTAGCACAAACATAAAACAGACAAAAGACACAATTTAGGAAATATTTATGCTAAAACTGGTTAAACTTGAAGAAATTAACAGCATGCTGTTAATTATTTTTAATATAAAATTGTGTAAAATATTGAAAAAAAAAATTGTTTACATTAAGTTCTAGTATATCTAGTGATTATGTTTCGCTTAGTGTTATTCAATGAAGCCAAAAGTGCGTGGTTCACAAATAGTGTATAGATACTATGTCTGCCATGAATCAGTATGACAGTTGTCATGACCCAGCATGACTGACAGACGTTTGTCATGACCCAGCATGACTGCCAGCACTGACAGACTTCCATTATAGTAACCGAACTTGACAGCCGTGTTGGACCAATGTAACTTCTAGTACCTTAACGCCTCTCAAGACTTTGTATAATAGCTTTAAAGAACCTTTAAGCAATCGAGAACAGTTACATAACGTCGGAGAGTGCAAGGGAAGGCCCGACACTTCTTGCCAATAACTCAAGCAGTTTCTTTTTAATGACGGCATTAAAGCTGACACGACCACCCCCGACCCCCATCCTCTCAAGCAACTGTGTCTGCCTTGAACTTAAGTAGTCATACAAAGTGTTTGTATTAAGTCTATGCAGTTTTTGTTGTTCTGGTACAGTCGTATTATCTACCAGAGCCTGTGCTAGGCTACGTTATACTTGAAGACTTTCGTGAAATTTGAGCTGAAAATGTTTATTTAATGTGCCAATGGTTGTGGTTTCTTGTCCATTATGTTTATATCCAATATTGTGAGATTATATACATATATTTATATTTATAAATTAGAGTGTTTGTCCGAGGCTGGAGGCCAAACGCTTGCTGTTAGCCTCATTCAACTTTACCCCCTGATTCCTGTTCGGTGTGTTCCCAATATTCTTAAAGTCGGGGCGCCAGAATTCACATACACACCCCTACGGTGATTTTGCAGTGACATCGGCGCCCGTTTCCTTAAATACTTTGAAAGGAAATTAGTATAGCATTTTAACACATTATGCACTGATATAGGGAAAATTAACAGAAATAGTTTGTTCATCATACTATGGCTGTGAAGGAAAGCCCTCCTATACCATCTCAAAGCCAACGGGAAACTATATTATTCTTTCCATTTGTCATTATTTATAAGACAGAGAGAGAGATTGGGCACTGAAAGACAGAAATACACAGAGACGGAGACAGACCTACAGACAAAGAAACAGAGAAAAGAGGACAGTCACGTGAAGACAGAAAAACACTGACAGATATAGGGAGGCCTGAGTCGACTTGAACACCATTAGTTATCACACCTTGTGAATATATTTATACATAACTCTATGACCCGATCAGGGTTCGAACCTCTGTTGCCTGGGCTCACCACCTGGCGAACACAGCACTATATAGCCCCTTCACTAGCGATCCTCTTATATATAAATATATAATACTTATAGTGAAACAAAAAAATGTACACACCACCATTATTCAGTGGCAGGGAGAATATGTTCCGTACACTGAGAGTATGTTTAGTCTTGGGATATGTTCAGCACTTATATACTCTTGTGGCCAATTGGACTGTAAACAATTGTGGAGGCCTTAATAAACCTTGATAAACATTAAGCCCAAAACAGAATCAACTATTTTGTATTAATCAATTATTTTTTATAATAAATGGATTAGTTATACATAATATTACGCTATTATTTACATGTTTAATTAATGGGGAAACTACGTCATTTTATCAATGACATGTGTTGGATGTCTTTGCCAGGAGAAACTGACCGCTTCTTTGATCAGCCTGGCCTCTCCAGCGTTCACTACGTTACTAAATTGATGTACTAAATTCCTCGGACCAAACCTATCCAAGACCCACGAATAGAAAACGGGGCACCACGTCAATTTTGCGAGCCGTTACTATTAGGTTTTTTCAAAACCTTGAAATAATTCAGCCCATTTTTCTTTTGGTAGTACTTATAGGAACGATGAGCACCATAGTATATATATATACTAATGTACAATTAGTATATATACTATGTACATATACTATTAGTTGTACAATGTACAACGTGAATTGTATAATAGTATATATACTATTAGTTGTACAATGTACAACTAATTTTTACTTGTGTTGCTTTGGCAAACTGAACTAAACTATCCTAACCTCCCTAGGCCTAATATCTGAGGCCTAATATAGTACATATGTGTACTATACTAGCCCTAAGAATATATAAGTTTGTATTTTAGCTTAATTTATTTTAAAATAATTCCTTACTAGTCAGTATACTACTATCTAAAAGCTAAGAACGTACAAATTCTGACTATTAACGACCGTCACAATACAGCCCGTCCTCCAAAAATGGGGAGGTAATGTAACAGCACAAGTAAGTGCAATTATGTACTATTCATAGCAGTCAGGAATTGTACTTATTTTCACGTAGTATTAAACCGTACTGTCAAATATATTGTGAATATTTGAGTTTACCTGAAAAGCTGAATAGGAAACCACAACCTAACCTAACCTAACCTTCTTAGTATTTGAAGATAAGCATTTTGGTTACAGCCTAGGTACTATATAAGCAGGAGGACGGGTTATACAGCCTTCTGACACTGTGAAGCTAACAATCGAACTGCAACAACACTGTTCCATCCGTTTAGAGAAATTTAAACAGATTGCATTAAAATTTGCAATCAATTAAACCCCCCATGATTTCATTACTAATAGCAAAATCTACAACACCTGCCTTGATGTATATTTGTCCAATTAACGGAATATTTCTCTGTTAATCCTGACAATTGTATAACTGTAGCAGATATTCAAACTCCAATTCAAAATTCAAATGTTTATTGAAGTAAAAGTGTATTCATAGAAGTTACAAACATAATGTTGGAATTATAGATAGAGCTAGTACATACAATATCTAAAGCCACTAATACGCATAGCGTTTTAGGCTAAATAATATATTATTAATAATAAAATATACATATAACCATTTTAAGTACATTAGATATATGACAGTTTAACGAACACGTCAACAATAATGTACAGAAGTTATGTAAAAGTTGTTTTTTATTGAGATGATATAAAGGTCTTAAGGGTTTATCAATGTATAATATTTTGTTGCTTATTAATGCATAAAAATGGGTAAGGGAAGTGAAGGCAAGATGAGGGAGGTGGAGATAGGATGAGGATAGGGAAACAGAGGTAAGGGTGAAGTTAGAGAGATTAGAGGTAAGGGAAAAGTTAGGGAGATTAGAGGTAAGGGTGAAATTTAGAAAGATAGAGATAAGGGCGAAGTTACAGAGATAGAGCTGGAGGTTAGGCCAGGGGGGGGGGGGTGCTGAGGTGAGATCAGGGACTGGGGGTAAGATCACAGGGGGTTAGGATAGGACGAGATCAGCAAGATGGAGATCAGAGTGACCACCACGACGAAGGAGCTACGAGATCAGTAAACTCAAGCATTATGATGAACACCTTCGCAGACTCTCCCAAGGAGGCGAGAAATAGCCTAAACATCCTTTTGGTATGTATTTTCTCCTTTATGTAAACTAGATTGAACTTGACTCTCACTCATCACCTGTCAAACGCCTCTGCAATCTTTGACCCTCAATCTATATCTTCAATTTATTTGATAAACCTACAAAGCTTCGTGTTCATACAAAATCTGCTGTCAGCAATGTGCATCTTCAACATAATATACCAGAATATGTAAATATATTATCTACTATGTAGAGATAATATATCTGTATATTATAGATACCTTTTTAAACTAAGATAACCCATTGATAATACATAAACTGATATATATATATATATATATATATATATATATATATATATATATATATATATATATATATATATAATTGTATGACGGGTCGTATTCCGGGGAAAATTAGGATTAAGGACCTGCCCGAAACACCATGCGTGCTGGTGGCTGTACAAGAATGTAAGAACTCTTGTATATATAAATAAATAAAATAATTATAATGCGTCCTACACCCATCCCGTGGTCTATACACCCTTCATTCTTTTCACTATAGAATATTGCAAGTTGTTGAACACTGTACCAGATGGGCTGTGGTGGCTACGGTGGTCTAGTAGCATCCTGGTCAGCCGGGGAGCCAAGAGCAGCAGTCGAGTGTAGCTGGGGAGCAACAGCGGTGGGTATAGTAAGGTACACCTGATATTGGTGTCAAGACCTGGCTAGGGTCGCCCTCACGGAAGACATCTTCCGTCACGCAGGGTGCAGTCGCACCTCTACAGATCTCCAGTATCAGCTCTTGGTACTGGTAATGGCTCAAAAGGGCCACCACTTACGGGCTATTCATGCCCGTGCCACCTTTTGGGTGGCTTAATCTTCATCATCTAGGGTCGCCCTGGCCCACTTGTACGAGAGTACCCTAGAGTGGTGGTGGCTCGGATAGCCGGGCAGGTACGAAGAGGCCCCACAGTTACAACCGCGCTCCTGTGCCAGGTAAGTCCACTACGGGTTCACCATAACCCGTGCTACTTGGAACTTTTGTTCCCAGTAACTAAATCTTAAACAACGGTGGTGACTGGCACTGGAGGAGTGAGAAGGCTGCCTAAAGGGAGCGATATACTTAGAACATAGAGACGAATAGGTGGTGTGTGTATACTCAGGAGACAGGTTTGGTGTGATATCAACTCCTAGATCTTTCTCTCTGTCCGTTTCATGAAGGACTTCATCTCCCATTCTGTATGCTGTGTTTGGCCTCCTGTTTCCACTGCCTAGTTTCATTACCTTACATTTATTTGGGTTGAACTTTAGTAGCCATTTGTTGGACCATTCATTCAGTTTGTCTAGGTCATTCGTGTAGTCTTATACTGTCTTCCTCCGTCTTAATCCTCCTCATAATTTTTGCATCAACAATGAGAGGAATGATTCTATACCATCTGGAAGGTCATTTACATATATAAGAAACAGTATGGGTCCAAGGACTGAACCCTGCGGGACCCCACTGGTGACGTCTCGCCAATCTGAGACCTCACCCCTCACAGTGACTCGCTATCTTCTGTTACTTAGGTACTCCCTTATCCAACGAAGTACCTTCCCTTTCACTTCTGCCTGCATCTCCAGCTTTCGCACTGGTCTCTGGTGTGGCACTGTGTCAAAGGCTTTCTGGCAATCCAAAAATATGCAGTCTGCCCAAATCTCTCTTTTTTTTGTCTGATTCTTGTTGCCTGATAGTAGAATTCAATTAATCCTCTGAGGCATGACTTGCCATCCCTGAAACCATGTTGGTGTTGTGACACAAAGTTCCTTCGCTCCAGATATGTGTAATTACCTAAGTGTAGTTACAGGATGAGAGCTACGCTCGTGGTGTCCCATCTTCCCAACACTCTTTGTCATATAACGCTTTGAAACTGTGTGTGTGTGTGACATATGTGGTGTTATGAATAATATATAATTTATGTTCATAAGGCCTAAATACCCGACTGATTGACTTAGGCCAATCAAAAACTAAACAGATTATTAATTCAGGCCTACCTAAAAACCAAACAGATTATTAATTCAGGCCTACCTAAAAACATATTATTAATTCAGGCCTACCTAAAAAATATTATTAATTCAGGCCTACCTAAAAACCAAACAATGACATGTCTACCATAGATCTATGAGAGACAGTATTTATCACCGACACCGAGAAATCTATTACAAATGTAATTCATTAACATATCAGCGTACTGTTCAATTACAATGTAGCCAACGTGGTAAACATCATTACATTTCCAGGTATTATCTGGAGTTTGTCTGTGATGTTTGATGCATTGTTGTACATACTGGTTAGCGAGTGGGAGGGTGCTGTCCCAGACGAGCACCCCGCTGCCAGACAACCACTCCCTGGCTAGGCTGTTGAACTGGTCCGTAACAACATTATTGTGCCGGAACCATTCGCCAAGCTGAAATCAAAAATAAATCTCTGTGTGAAATGACACTCTATAACATTGAGGTGAGACAGGCGTCTATATCATGAAGATAGTTCAATCGCGCCTATATCAAGTTAGATCAAACCAACATGCGGTCTTAATTGCAACTACAAACTAACCGGCACAGGATATCTAAGTAAACATAAATTCTACAGCATGTTGCAAGTTGTGGAAGGCAGCATAAGCCTCTACAACATACCGGGACGTGGTCTTGTAGCTTGAAGATAACTGCAGTGTGGCGCGCGAGGCGTGAGAGCTGGCGCGAGAAGTTCCTCAGCTGCTGTTGGTACTCGTCAAAGAATATCAACGACGATAGTATTTTCTCGTCCCACGACTCCACGATCCAGTGTGTCACGGAATCTGGGTTTAAGTTTTAATACATTTTAATAAATGATTATATGTTGTACCTATTAGCCAGAACGTCGTACTTGGCCTACTATGCAAGGCCCAATTTGCCTAATAAGCTAAGTTTTCCTGAATTTATATTTTTTTATAATTTTGTTCTTATGAAATGATGGACCAATCTAGCTCATTATGTATGAGTTCATTTTATTTGTTTTGAATTAAAACTAACGTAGATATATGAACGAACGTAACCTATCCTACCTAACCTAACCTAACCTATCTTAACCTAGCCTAAACTAATATAACTAAGTCAATAATTTATGTTCATAGTATAATAATAATATAATATACTATAATAATAATAATTCAAATAAACCAATTGGAAACAATTTATGGAAAATAAATAAAATCACTCTGCCTATTAGGCAAATCGGGCCTTGCATAGTAGGCCGAGAAATGCGTTCTGGCTACTAGGTACGACATATATATATATATATATATATATATATATATATATATATATATATATATATATATATATATATATATATGTCGTACCTAATAGCCAGAACGCACTTCTCAGCCTACTATTCAAGGCCCGATTTGCCTAATAAGCCAAGTTTTCCTGAATTAATATATTTACTATAATTTTTTTTCTTATGAAATGATAAAGCAACCCTTTTCTCTATGTATGAGGTCAATTTTTTTTTATTGGAGTTAAAATTAACGTAGATATATGACCGAACCTAACCAACCCTACCTAACCTAACCTAACCTATATTTATAGGTAAGGTTAGGTTAGGTAGCCAAAAAAAGCTAGGTTAGGTTAGGTTAGGTAGGTTAGGTAGACGAAAAAACATTAATTCATGAAAACTTGGCTTATTAGGCAAATCGGGCCTTGAATAGTAGGCTGAGAAGTGCGTTCTGGCTATTAGGTACGATATATATATATATATATATATATATATATATATATATATATATATATATATATATATATATATATATATATATATATATATATATATATATTCGTAGCAGTCTTTCTTGTAAGCATTTGTTGTTGAATATGACCGAAAGGGTATGATTAATGATTCTAACACGCTTCTTCTCAATATTTCTTATGTTTTCTTCACTGTCGAGGGAAGTTGTGCAACAGTTTTGCACAAGCAACAGGATTCCATCAAGGAGCATATAATCTCCTCACACAACCAGACCATCACCAGAGAAATCTTAACAAGCAACACAGAAATTATCGACAGATACAACGACAACAGAAGACTCGACATCAGCGAGCCCCTACACATCAAAAAGTCAGCACCAGCAATCAACAACCAATTAACATATAAATAAATTCAACAACATGTTGCAAGTTGTGGAAGGCAGCATACCCATTTCAAGACCCCGATCCAACACAGAAACAGTTGAAGCAATAGCCTTAATACCCATATGCCATCCCTGAATTGACTCATCTACGTGTTCATCTCAATCATGTCCTGTATCACCTCACTCCAAGCCTTGGTATTGCATGTAAAACTTGTCTTTGAAAATGTAAGGAGTGCCTCGCGAAATGCTTGCCAAGGCGCGTCAGACCATAAATAGTGAAAATTAACTTTGTAGAGTTAATTTTTCAACTTCCCTCGACATTGAAGAAAAACATAAGACATACTGAGATGATTCATGTTAGAATCATTAACCTTACTCCTAATTACCAACAAAATATTACTGTACAGATGCATCCTGTGACGAGGACAGTTCTAGAAATTTAAGAAATCCAATTAATCTTTTTATGATTCTGATACTGAATCATGATCATGTGTTTGGGTTATGTTTGTTATGTGTTTGTGATCATATATCATCAAGGAGAACATATGGGAGGATCTACAAGACAGACCAACTCATGGGTGTGTGCACAATAAACTATATCCTTACTACAATGACCCGTTGGGGGCAATCATCAAATCAATCAGCCATCAGGCTCTTCTCCGTCCTTTGGGAGAAATGAAATAAAATGAACATGAGAGCGAAAACAAGACTATACTGAGTCTGAAAGAAAAGGAGCTCTACTTGAGAGAGAAAATGAGACCATGCCCAACCTGAGAGAGAAAATGAGACCACGCCCAACCTGAGAGAACGGAGACCATGCCCAACCTGAGCGAGAAAAGAGACCACGCCCAACCTGAGAGAGAAAAGAGACCATGCCCAACCTGAGCGAGAAAAGAGACCATGCCCAACCTGAGAGAGAAAATGAGACCACGCCCAACCTGAGAGAACGGAGACCATGCCCAACCTGAGCGAGAAAAGAGACCATGCCCAACCTGAGCGAGAAAAGAGACCACGCCCAACCTGAGAGAAAAGAGACCATGCCCAACCTGAGCGAGAAAAGAGACCACGCCCAACCTGAGAGAAAAGAGACCATGCCCAACCTGAGCGAGAAAAGAGACCACGCCCAACCTGAGAGAGAAAAGAGACCATGCCCAACCTGAGCGAGAAAAGAGACCACGCCCAACCTGAGAGAGAAAAGAGACCATGCCCAACCTGAGCGAGAAAAGAGACCATGCCCAACCTGAGAGAGAAAATGAGACCACGCCCAACCTGAGAGAACGGAGACCATGCCCAACCTGAGCGAGAAAAGAGACCATGCCCAACCTGAGCGAGAAAAGAGACCATGCCCAACCTGAGAGAAAAGAGACCATGCCCAACCTGAGCGAGAAAAGAGACCACGCCCAACCTGAGACAAAAGAGACCATGCCCAACCTGAGCGAGAAAAGAGACCATGCCCAACCTGAGAGAGAGAAAACGCCACAATACCCGACCTACCACCAACAAGGAGAAGAGAAGGTGTGCGTTGTGGGGGTCCGAGCCACTGGTGAAGGAGGTGTGGCAGTTGGGCGTGGTGAATGTCCCAGTAGAAGGTGAGTCTCAAGGGCACGTCCAAATGCACCACGTCTATGGTTTCATGGTACATGTTCCATCCCTTCTCGAAAATTAACTCGACGTCCCTCCACTCATCCTGTAGGTTTAGGACACCATATTAAAAAATAATAATAATAATAATAATAATAATAATAATAATAATAATAATAATAATAATAATAATAATAATAATAATAATAATAATAATAATACATAGTAATTAAAATGTTACGTTATTTTGATGTGTTAATTCGCAGGCTGAAAAGGTTATTTCCCAAATAATTCTTAACCAGAATTCTCGTATCCCATTTTCCCCCAAAAAGGAGTCTAAAAGTGAACCAGATGACCAAGATTAATAATCTATAGAATTGAATCCGATGAAAAATCAAAGGAAACCAATCAATATATATATATAATATCAAGTGCAGGAATAGGCTATTGACAGGTGGCATGAGGCTTTAAGAACAATCAGTTGGGTGGTAGGACAGTCCAGCTTGGTGGTACATAGTGAAAGATTTGCAAGGGTCTGCATATCTGATGCCGTGATACAGAATAAAATATAACGTGGTATGCCTTAGGGAATGGGAATAAACACTAGTATGTGGGATAATGCCGGGCTTCTCGCCTGCTAGATGGGACTGCTCTTTATCTTGTAGTGTTCCCTTCCCTTACTAATTGAGCTTGAAGCCACGATTGCCCGAATCGCTGTGCGTATTAGTGGCTTTAGACTTTATATGTAAGAACTCTATCTATAAATCCAACTTTATGTTTGTAACTCATCTTCTATATATGTACTTTTACCTGACTAAACATTTGAATTTGAATTTGACAATGAAGGACAGACAACAGGATATGGCTTACCCGCCGAATCCATAAATGTCAAAACGCAAGTACTTAAGGTCGTAATTACATACGTCTGCACTTATGCAGCTACCCAAGACTATATAAAGGTCAAAATCCAGCGGGAAAAATCCTTAGAAATAATGGGACGTTTGGCAAGCCGCAGATAAATTGATTTATATTCATTTAATATTGGAAAAAATATAAGCAGCCAGACGAGGAGTCACAATAATGTGGTTGACATATGTTGACCAAACCACACACTAGAAAGGGAAGGGACGACGACGTTTCGGTCCGTCCTGGACCATTCTCAAGTCGATTGTGAGAATGGTCCATTCTCACAATCCATTCCACAATCGACTTGAAAATGGTCCAGGACGGACCGAAACGTCGTCGTCCCTTCACCTTCTAGTGTGAGGTTTGGTCAACATAATCAGCCAGTAAAGGACTCACCTTCTCAAAGGAATTCAGTCGGTACTTGACCCTGGGACCAGCAATTCGCTTGACTAGGATCTCGAAGACGTTCCTTATGTGCGAGTCTCCCAGGAACACCCAGTGTTGACCTCCAGCTCCCTCGGCCTTCACGTGCAGTGCTTCTTCTGTTAGTGTTGCAACGGTCGGAGTTCCCGCTGCTTCTGATAGGCTGCTCCTGCGGAAGTGTTAATATGGTTGTCAACACATGATAGCCTCTGATTGATAAACACGCGCACCCTACCCTTCCCCCCAAGATACATAGATACATATATACTGCCACTATCTCCTCTTCTAACTTATGTTTAATTCTTCCATAATAAGATGTGCATACAGATGTAATGCTTACTTAATCTCCATGAAATTGGATCCTGCAGAGATGATAGGAACATGAAACTGCAGAAGGCCTATTAGCCCATGTAAGTTCCTATTTATATGCAAACAGTAAGTCGCAACAACGGGGCTGAAAATTAGACATATAATGCACACATTTGAAAATAAAGGTAGTGACGACGTTTCGATCCGTCCGCCAAAACTAATGCTTAGTGGGCACACTATCCAAGTGGCGTTGGTTCGTTAAAAAAAAACGTTTATGATGTGGATTCGACGTTGAATTGGTGAAACTCTGAATTGAATAGGCTCACACGGGGTTATATGTTTAAAGTGCGATTGCGACAATCTAGCGACCCCATGTCAATATGTCATAACCATTTGTGTCTAATCAATAGCACTTTTAGCATCGCAGTGATCTATGAACCTTTTGAGCACTAATGTGAGAGGAACAGCTTAATTAATGACTTTTGATACAAGAGAATAATTATGACTAACGAAGATAACCTTTGTGTTCCGACGTTCCCAGGACCGCTTCGTGTAGCGCACTCCAAGATGTTGCTCCCGTTGTCCCTAGCGTAGTCAACCATCCTGCAGCAGGTGTTGGTGGCCCGTAGTTCTCTGTACCGGTAGCATTTCACAGATAATGCCGCGGGTGCCTCCACTTTCCGGGTTCCCGGTACTCTTCCAGTACCGGGAATGAAACTCCAAGGTTCAGCTGGAGAGGAACGGCCATACTGACAAATGACTACGACACCAAAGCATAGAATTGCCGCTATTACTGACGGCCAGCAGCACCGCCTGTCTTCTGTCTTAAGAGGCATCGTGAGACGGGCAGCTGATACTTCTGAAACTTTGGATTGTGTTACATTGACAACATTTACCAACATAAGGTAATTCACTGGAGAATTACACAATGCCATCGAGATTTTCAGATTATGCCAAAGATTGTGCAGCATAAGTATTGCCGCAAGCAAAATCCATACTTAGCCATCATAACTATGTTGAAATATTTATTCTTCCTTGTAAAAGGAAGGTTCAGGTTAAACTAAACTGTTTAACATGTAATTTGTATATTCCGTCAAGACATGCAGAGGAGTCAACCAACTAAGCTATGAGCTAAATGAATATGAACCTGCTTGGAAAGCGAATAAATTTCTATATAAAGAAAATACGCCCGCAGCCCTTCCTGGGGTCGGCTGCGCGCGCATGGGATGGAGCATTTACAAGCAAGGCGTTGACTCTGCTCTCCCTTACGGGCTATTCATGCCCGTGTCACCTCTTGGGAGTGGTTTAATCTTTATCAATCAATCATCTTCTGCTCTCCCTTATTCTCTGTGACTGCTCAACTGGCTGGCAAGTGGGTCCAAGAAGCTCCAAGCAACAACCTTACTTAAATTACTTAAATTTTACTTGTAACTTTAATGTAACTTTTCTGCAATTTACTCATTACGAGTAATGAATATTTTTCACATATTTGGAGTTTGAAATTACGACATTTTATACCGAAAATATATATATGCCTAATGGTGAAAACTGCAATGGGTCATATTTTGCACAAACCCCCCTGCAGTTTTCAAAACATCTGAAATGTCGGAAATTTGACTACTGAGGGTGATTTTTGAGCCGAATTCTGACTCTTTGCCCCTATTTTCATTTTCAAAATTGCGACTTTTAATAACGCAAATATGCCAATTACTGAAAACGGCGATGGGTCATATTTTGCCGAAATCACCCTGCAGTTTTCAAAATATCTGAAATGTCGGAAATTTGACACCTTAACGTGATTTTTGAGCCGAATTCTGATTCCCCGCACCTATTTTCATTTTCAAATTACGACTTTTAACACCGAAAATATGTCAATTACTAAAAACGGAGATGGGTCATATTTTGCCCAAACCCCCCTGCAGTTTTCAAAATATCTGAAATGTCGGAAATTTGACTCCTGAGCGTGATTTTTGAGCCGAATTCTGACTCTCCGCACCTATTTTCATTTTTAAATTTCGAATTTTTATACCGAAAATATGCCAATTACTGAAAATGGTGAGGAGTCATATTTTGCCCAAACACCCTTGCACTTTTTAAAATATCTGAAATGTCGGAAATTTGAGTCCTGAGCGTGATTTTTGAGCTGAATTCTGACTTTCTGCACCTATTTTCATTTTCAAATTACGAATTTTTATAAAGAAAATATGCCAATAACTGAAAACGGCGATGGGTCATATATTGCGCAAACCCCCCTGCAGTTTTCAAAATATCTGAAATGTCGGAAATTTGACTCCTGAGCGTGATTTTTGAGCCGAATTCTGACTCTCCGCACCTATTTTCATTTTTAAATTTCGAATTTTTATACCGAAAATATGCCAATTACTGAAAATGGTGATGGGTCATATTTTGCCCAAACACCCTTGCAATTTTCAAAATATATGAAATGTCGGAAATTTGACTCCTGAGCGTGATTTTTGAACCGAATGCTGACTCCTTGCACCTATTTTCATTTTCAAATTACGACTTTTTATACCGAAAATATGCCATTTACAGAAAACGGCGATGAGTCACATTTTGCCCCCCCCCCCCTGCAGTTTTCAAAATACCAGAAACATTGGAAATGTGACTCATGATCGTTATTTTCGAGCCGAATTCTGACTCATTGCACATATTTGGAGTTTGAAATTACGACTTTTTATACCGAAAATATGCCAATTAGTGAAAAGGGCGATATATCACAATTTGCCCCTCACCCCTGCAGTTTTCACAATATCGTAAATATCGCAAATCTGCGATATTTCAGAGGGCGGTCACAAGACGAGTACCATTTCTGCGAATTATTATAAAGAGACATATATTATAATTAGTAATTATTTATAATATTTATTACTTTGTCTAATTTTTATTTAATTTCAGTTGCCCTTTTATAATATTCTCCATTTCGTATATTTCTATTTACTATGAATTTATAATAATTTATTATTATTAAAAGTTCCCATACCAGGCGTGCTTCCTTTAAGCTTAGAAAAGAAATGTCTGTAATCGTCAGACTGAATTATTTGCATTACTTATCGCACTAAAATGTGTACAAGTCTCCGAACTTGAAACATTAATTGTAAGTGATTCTGTATCATCTTTAATAGCATTCAACTCTTTAAGATACATTTGTAACATGCTCGTGTCTGATACTAGACATAAATACAACGAGATAATTAACTATGGTAACAGAGTTCATCTAATGTGGAATCCATCTCATGTTGGCCTCTGAATGCGTGATAGACCTGATGAGTTAACTGAAGAATCTGACTTCAAAGGAGTTGATTGTAACCTTCGATTACCTATAAGCAGTCAGAGAACAATAACACCAAGAACTTCAAGAAAACCTTATAGATCTGAGGCAAAGTGAAATTTAAACTTGTGATTCCATCTATCATGCGAGAAGAGCCGCACATCTATGGATCATCCAATAAAATCAGCAGACTCCTACTGCTCGGCTTAGACTAGGCTATAAGTATCTCTGAGAATTCTCATTACCTGCTGATGTAGACCTGACCAAATGTAAACTGTGTCAACAAAAATGACCTCGATATAAGTCTAACATGTACTCCATGTATATAAGCTGGCTGCCTGTCCCCTAGACACACGGAATTATTAAATTTTTAATATATATAGTTGCCACATTTAGAGTCCCATTCATCAATAATAATAATAATAATAATCTTTATTTAGGTAAGGTACATACATAAAGAGATTTACAAAGTTTGTTGGCTTTATAGATAGAGCTAGTACATACAATGCCTAAAGCCACTATTACGCAAAGCGTTTCGGGCAGAATCAGTACCAAGGTACCGCGCTGTACCTCGGTATTCCACCTTATATAGTACAGTTGTTCAGTGATCACTAGGATATGTCTTCATTACAAAACTCAGGGTATAATTTCTCAGTATAATTCAATGAGACGTAGTTCTGAAACATAGGTACTGTACCGCTCTTCTGTACCATACTAGGATCTGTAGTCCCACGTGGCTTCCACACCATGGTACAGTAAAAACAGGACCACATGTGAGTGCACCAAAATGGTACCACACTAAGGTGTACCTCTTCAGTACCAGAATTTATGTGAGGATCACTATTTCTGTAATGGCCTCGACGAGGAGAGGAAGGTACAGCTAAACGGTACCACAAGAGGGTACAGTTAAACGGTACCACACTAGTATGCAACTCTTCAGTACCACAATATAAGGTACAAATAAATAGTACCACAGGAAGGTTCAGCTAATCGACGGCACCACACAACAGCTCCTTAGTACCAGGGTAGTGGTGTACCCACACTAGGGTACAGCAATACGGCATTACACTAGAATACAGTTCACCAGTAAAGAAACAAAAGGTACAGCTTCACAATGTTCCTTATGTGGCTCAAATGTCTAGGCCACATTAAGCCTAGGCTACAGATGTTTCTCAGCGCACCCAACAAGGAGAGTCCTACACCACGGCGTCACCAACACACTAACACAGCTCATAGGAACTAGTTTTTCCTGGTAGGAAAAACTGAGCCGAAATTATTTGTATCAAATGCTGACTGGAAGGAAAAAAAGAGCGAGAAATATAAACCTGTTTATAGCCTATTTTAGGATTTACCGGTTCTCACATTTATTTTATTTATTTATTTATTTATTTATTTATTTATTTATTTATTTATTTATTTATTTATTTATTTATTTATTTGTTTGTATTTTTTTAACTTAGTTTTTTGACGCGCTGTACTCCCATTCTTATAATCCAGGGTAGCTGCATAATTGCAGGTGTACCTAAATGTGTTAATACAAAATTAAAAAATAAAGTTCTTGTTAATAAATAATTATTTATTTATTTATTTATGTTCAAGAAGATAAATCTCATTGTGAAAGTACATACATTGGATATTGAGTGTTAATTTTTTGAAAAGCAATATATATATAGCATTTCTGACAGCGGGACAGGTCCTTAAGCTAACTAATAAATGTAATAATAGATATTGTAAGGGAATTTGAGTTCAACATAATAACTACATTATAAATTGATAGAACATATTATATTGATGTTGTTGTTGTTTTAGATTTAACTACTCAGAACGATGTGTCCATGTAGCACGGGCTTTGGTGAGCCCGTAATATATACTGATGAAGTTGCATTTCTTAAGTACTAAATTGGGTGAGGGAGGGGGGGATGGGCAGCGAACTATCAGGGGGGGGGGAAAGCGCCGAGCCATTACGACTATATAGCACTGGGAAGGAGTCAGGAAAAGGACCCATTATCCTGATAATGATAATAAGGACCCTTTATCCTGATATCTTGTTCGGATAATGAGCATGATATGACACAAGATACAGTGTGAGGCTCACGATACAGTGTGAGTTAATAACATAAAGTGGGACACTATTAGGAATAAATTACTTACTATCGTATTTAAAGTAAAAACGCATAATATTTGACATGAATCTTATAGAAACTGGTAAAAAATATTTATAATTTAATATTTCCATGATTCAGCTCTTATGAAAATCATGAAGTTATTATTGTCAAATTTAATATACAACCCATCCTCGACTCAAGTCCATTACATTCAGTGGTCAACCCCACAGACGCATTCATAAATTTTAACATGCTGTTCATTCAAAACGGGAATTTTCTACAGTATAAATTAATATTATAATATATTAGCATACTGTGTATATATAGGCATAGGATAGGTTAGGTTAGGTGTTTAGGTTCTGTTGGCGATTATATGTATTTGTAGTACGTGGGTGAAGCATTTACAGCGTTGTGATTCGAACAAAATTCTTCAGTGAAGCACTTGTTCCGGATATGTTCGAACGTCAGCAGTTGTGAGCAGCCCGTCCTCCAAACAAAGATCCAAAAGTGATTCCATGCACCCGCCAAACCCCCTGTTTATGAATGAAAAACGGTTTACACACGACTCACAACTGCTGACGTTCGAACATATCCGGAACAAGTGCTTCACTGAAGAATTTTGTTCGAATCACAACGCTATAAATGCTTCACCCACGTACTACAAATACAAATAATCGCCAACAGAACCTAAACACCTAACCTAACCTATCCTATACCTATATATACACAATATGCTAATATATTATAATATTAATTTATACTGTAGAAAATTCCCGTTTTGAATGAACAGCATGTTAAAATTTATGAATGCGTCTGTGGGGTTGACCGCTGAATGTAATGGACTTGAGTCGAGGACGGGTTGTTGTGAGTCGTGTGTAAAACGCTTTTCATTCATAAACAGGGGGTTTGGCGAGTGCATGGAATCACTTTTGGGTCTTTGTTTGGAGGACGGGCTGCGACTACCTGTGAGTACCTGAAATAGTTGTTGCACCCATAGTTGTGTAGACCGTCACAATATTGACTAGTCGTGTTAACTAAATGTTAGGTTATTCGTTATTATTCTTTATATTATATGTATTTAGGCAAAAATCGCCGTGAGTGAGGTGGCAGCCACAAGGGTGACAGACGCACCCGCTAATGGGCCATTAGCACCCTAATGACCCATGCCCATGGTTCAGATAATGAGCATGATTCAGAATGGGGGAAGGAGAGGGGGCCCGTATGATGAATTTACCTGATGGCCACCCTCTCTAGTGGCCTCGAGGGGAAGAGGAAGACAGCGGCTTGTCAAAAGTGCCTCCTTCCCCCCATTTTCCTGAGGATTTTATTTATTTGGATTTTAAACTAAAGGAATGACGAACGATTCGGCATTTACGGCATCAGCGGGTAGGCGGTTCCATAGGTTTATAACTCTGGGGTGAAAAAGCATCTAGTTTGTGACCTACACCTATTTTCTGAAGCATCTATTTTCTTGTCCGAAATGCTGTGCGTATATGTGGCTTTAGGCATAGTATGTACTAGCTCTATTTAGAAATCCAACGTTGTTTCTAACTTATCTGGTAAATATGTACTTTTACCTAAATAAACATTAATTATTTTATCATTATTATTACATTTTGGTTCGTTGAGCTTGAAGCTACCCCTCCCCCCCCCCCCTTCCTCTTGTATGTGTTACATTTTTTTTTTATATATACAAGAGTTGTTACATTCTTGTACAGCCACTAGTACGCGTAGCGTTTCGGGCAAGTCCTTAATCCTACGGTCCCTGGAATACGATCCCCGCCGCGAAGAATCGTTGTTACATCCAAGTACACATTTTACTGTTGCGTTAAACAGAGGCTACAGTTAAGGATTTGCGCCCAGTAAATCCTCCCCGGCCAGGATACGAACCCATGACATAGCGCTCGCGGAACGCCAGGCGAGTGTCTTACCACTACACCACGGAGACTAAGTTGGACCTTTTAAAGAAGTGGTCTGGATTAACATCCTCCAACTTGTTCAGTGTTATAAAGGCTTCAGCTGTCATGTCTGATTTTCAGAGTTTGATTTTGATTTTGATCTTGATTTTCATGTCAGATTTTCAGAGCCACGAGATTTTCTCGTGGCTTTCAAACATTCGTGGTAAGACAGTTGACTCAGCTCTGGGATGATTTTTGTCACTGTGTTGAACATTCTCCACAGCAGAAAAGCAGATATGTCCTGTTGAAGGTCAGGCCTCCATATTACGATACAGTAGTCAAGATGGGAGCGCACCAGCGACTTAGACAGTTGGATAATCATTATTTTCCTTGAGGTCAAAGATTCGTTGGACTGTTTCTAAGATTTGGTTGTTTTATCTTACTGCAGCTCCCACGTTGTGCCACTTTCAATGATTGGTAGTAGTTGAAGTTCACAGTTGGTAGAGAAGACGGAGGTGGCGGCGTAGCTACACTAAGACGAAGGGGCAGCAGAAGACTGGGAAGAAAGGGTGGAGATACCAGTCAGTGAACCACGAGGAACACTCTTAGTTTGTGAACGCAGAAGACACGGAGCTGGTGGAGGTGTTGTGGTTTAAGGCCTGGAACCTATTTGGGGACTGGTGAAGGGAAGAGGGTGGGGAAGAGACGTGCGATCTAATGCACAAGCATACGTCATGTCGGAGAAACGGGTAAGATAGCAGACCTGACATCTTGCCTCGGGGAAAGATATACATTCACCATGGTTTAAGTCGAAGATGGTTTTATTCACATTTGTAGTGCATGCATGTGCGGGAGAAGACAGGATGGGCCTAACCCCAATTAAAACACAAGCTTGGGGAGAAGAGCACTCAGTCTCAGAATGACCAAGGTCTCCACACAAGGAGCAAAAGCCACATATCACAAGTGCACTTAAAGGGACAATGTTCAAGTTTCCAACACCTACTGCAGAGGAGTAGAGAGGCGGGTGTACTCCTGAATGGAGAATGTGTCCCCGGCAAGAATGACAGACGAGGAAGGGTCCCAGTACCATCAAAAGAGATCTTAACAATACGAAGAGACGACCTCAAGGAGGGAATGGTTGAGTGAAGGAGTCAATCTGGAGGACAGAGAAGCCCTAGGCCTCGAGGATATATTTAATATTCTCATGGCAGACTTTTGAGATCACGATCACCAGTAGCAACACGGTGCAGAGGAGCAACAGTGCCAATGCTGGCATTTAAATGGGTGATTTTTTTTTTTACACCCGAACCCGAGTCTCACCAAGGCAGGTCAACACAGAATGGCGACAGAGTCAACTAAGTGTCTATGAATATGCACATCATCAGGGCAAGTATGGTCATTAGGACTAAGATCATAACACCTAGAGCCGGGACAAATCCTGGAATGTAGCAGGAGCAGCAGCAGGAAGCAAATGTGTGGGTGTGTGGTGACGGCGCCGAGGACCATCACGAAGGAGCAGGATGAATGGCGCAGTTGTTACAATGGAAGGAGCCACACCAGGGGACCCAGCCACAGAAGTAGGAGGGGTAGCAGGGAAAAGTGAATAGGGGGTTATTCAGAGACGAAGCCGGGGCTAGGCCCAACGTAGTCAGGGCTACAGAGCCTAGCCTTCCATCACGGCCCAACTCGGGGGCCTGGCTTCCCACCCCATAAGTCTTAGAAGGGGAAGGAGTCTGAAATCTGCATAAAATGAACACAAAACTTCGTCCACAGTTAAGCCCCCATATCCACCATTGAGCTACTATCAGATGACAGGGAACCCACAATATTGGGCTGTCCAAGGGGTGCATCCTGGATATACACCAGGCAATTGTTACCCTAAAAACTGCCAGTCTGTCGAGATCGAGTTCAGTAACGAAGACAGTTTTACATAGAAGCTTCCTCCCTCGCTCGAACACGTCAGGTACTCCAGTTCTACGGGCGAGAGAGAGTTATTTCAACTCGCCCTCCATCAGAACTAAGAAGTCAAGCGAAAGAATATTCGAGATCGGAATCGAGTGGTCAGAAAGCTTCACGCAGAAAGTAGAAATGGAGATGGAAGAAGGAAATGCGAAGAAGATAAAAAAAAGTGTTCAGCGAAATTAGCAAAGACTGCAGTAGCACAAGGCTAAAAAAAGGACATGAAATGTCATCCTATCGAGCAGCCTACTCTGGTAGGCCTACTCTGGTAGGCTACTCTGGTACTCCGCCACGCTCTCTACTCTGGCAGCCACCCACCAAGCTCTCTACTCTGGCAGCCACCCACCACGCTCTCTACTCTGGCAGCCACCCGCCACGCTCCCTACTCTGGCAGCCACCCGCCACGCTCTCTACTCTGGCAGCCACCCACCAAGCTCTCTACTCTGGCAGCCACCCACCAAGCTCTCTACTCTGGCAGCCACCCACCAAGCTCTCTACTCTGGCAGCCACCCACCACGCTCTCTACTCTGGCAGCCACCCACCACGCTCCCTACTCTGGCAGCCACCCGCCACGCTCTCTACTCTGGCAGCCACCCACCACGCTCCCTACTCTGGCAGCCACCCACCACGCTCTCTACTCTGGCAGCCACCCACCACGCTCTCTACTCTGGCAGCCACCCACCACGCTCCCCACTCTGGCAGCCACCCACCACGCTCTCTACTCTGGCAGTCACCCACCACGCTCCCTACTCTGGCAGCCACCCACCACGCTCTCTACTCTGGCAGCCACCCACCACGCTCTCTACTCTGGCAGTCACCCACCACGCTCCCTACTCTGGCAGCCACCCACCACGCTCTCTACTCTGGCAGTCACCCACCACGCTCCCTACTCTGGCAGCCACCCACCACGCTCCCTACTCTGGCAGCCACCCACCACGCTCTCTACTCTGGCAGTCACCCACCACGCTCCCTACTCTGGCAGCCACCCACCACGCTCTCTACTCTGGCAGTCACCCACCACGCTCCCTACTCTGGCAGCCACCCACCACGCTCCCTACTCTGGCAGTCACCCACCACGCTCCCTACTCTGGCAGCCACCCACCACGCTCCCCTCACGCCGACAACGGGCGTGAGGGGAACATTGAGGGTGGGGCTTTAGGGTATGGATTGAAAAGAATTGGACGTCTTCAAAAGAAAATCGGATAGTTTTCTTCAAGAAGTGCCGGACCAACCGGGCTGTGGTGGGTATGTGGGCCTGCGGGCCGCTCCAAGCAACAGCCTGGTGGACCAAGCTCTCACAAGTCAAGGCTGGCCCCGGGCCGGACTTGGGAAGTAGAAGAACTCCCAGAACCCCATCAAGGTATGACCAAGGATTGTTTTGGGTAATTCTCCGGACCCCCACAATTCACCCATGTCTCTATAGAAGTGCCGTTTCCACTCTCCTTGTCTGTACCAGTTAGTTTAGTTCATTTATTATGCACCCCATACCCATCTTGTGGGCGGTAGTGGAAAGGGTTACAGAGGCACATTGGGCTCAGGGACTGAACCCCACAAATCATTTTGCTAAGCAAGTTACAATCTTGATGATCTAGTTACAAAATTCAGTATTTATTTATTTAATTATTTATTTATTTATTTATATACAAGAAGGTGCATTGGGTTTGTGAGAATACATAGCATAGTATTTACAATCTTGTAAAGCTACTAGTACGCGCAGCGTTTCGGGCAGGTCCTGAATCTAACAGATAATTGTAAGTAGTAGTAGTAGTATAAGTCGTCACATCAACAATGGGTTCGAGATCGACCACAATTACAGTTTCTAAATTAAGCAACTGACATATGTGGAGAGTTAGTGTCACAATTGATATGTTTGTCCTGCACACCGCCCCCCATCCAGTGGGCAGCGGTGGATAGGTTACAATCACTTAGTTACTACCTACAGTTATTGTAACCTATCCACCGCTGCCCACATCCACCACCAAGTATGCTGCCCTGTTCCTCAGGGCAGCGTACTTGGCCCTCTCCTCTTTCTCATCTACATTAATGACCTTCCAAATGCCTCCCAACACCTCAAACCAATTTTATTTGCTGACGACACAACCTTCATTTACTCCAGTCCTGACCCCCTTGCTCTAAATGTCACAGTGAATACTGAGCTAAATAAAGTCCATCTTTGGCTAACTGCCAATAAACTAACCCTCAACATTGACAAAACTTTCTATATTTTGTTTTTCTAAACTTTCTATATATTTGAAGGATTCGTCATGGCCCTTGTGGATTTGTTCAGGTGAATCTTGCTTATAAGAAACTTGTATACAGGGAATCTTGCTTATAAGGAACTTATTTACAGGTAAATCTTGTTTATAAGGAACTTGTATACAGGTGTATGTTGTTTATAAGAAACGTTTATGCAGGTGTATTTTGCCTTTGTCTAGCCTATCAATTCCATTGAGGACCTTGTATGTATATCTTGTTTATAAGGAACTCGTATACAGGGGTATCTTGTTTATAAGGAATTTGTATCTAGGTGTATATTGTTTATTAGGAATTTATAAACAAGTGTATCTTGTTTATATGGAACTTATAAACAGGTGTATTGTAGCAAGTGTATTATCTAGTAATATTCTCTCCATAATCTAGTAATATTCGCTCCATATTCTCGTTATCTTATGAGCAGATATTGAGATGGGTCTGTTAATCTCAAAGTGTCCCACAGTTCTAGAACTCCTGCACTGATTATTGGTCCACTAATTATTACAATTCCCAAGTGTACAGCAACTTACAGTTAATATCTCATCGCCGATGACAGCGAATCATCATCAGTTTAAACGCATATAATTGAAATTGAAATAAGTTTATTGAGGTATAAATACACACAAAGGGATGACGTAGCTCAAGCTATTCTCAACCCGTTAAGAACGACGTGTTCATTATATATATATATATATATATATATATATATTGTGACGGTAAAGTGTTGGAGTGTTGATGTTCGGCAGTCCTCCAATGGCAGGTGTCAATGCCTTGTCACACTTACACAAAAAAGAGACTGCTTGCCTGTTTGTCTGTGGTAAGGTAATGGGAAGACACACAAAACAAAATATAAACAATGAAATTTTAATTACTTTAGAAAACAAGATATGAACAAAGACAATCCCTTGGCTTACGTAAAATTCAAAACAAGTCAATAAACAAAACAACATGAATAATTAATAGATGTGAAAATTTACTCTAATATAAAATAATGTGCAAGACAATAATAATAATCAGGTGCTGAGAATATTGGCTAGAGCTGCCACTTCCCTTAGTACACGACAGCCAGGGCTTAGTATACCAGAGAGAGATGTCAACTTCTAAGAGCACAGAGATATTCTGAGGACGGCGTGAGCTGGCTCAGACGTCGACTCAGGTAGAGGGCGTGAGTGCAGGTGCAGGTGTGCTGTCGGTGATACACCAGCCAATCAGGAGCAGGCAGGCGGAGAATGGGTAGTTTGCTCGTTGACGACGGGCGGGGCCGGCGTGTCGGGTGGTGCAAGGTACGCTTTGCTTCCTGGGCAAAACGTTTTGTGATATTGGTGGACGTATCTTTAATATAGCATCTTGTACTTGTAGAATGACGTAAATGATATAGGGAAGAGCAGGCTCAATCTCTCTTGAAAGAGATTATCGTCACAATATATATTGGGTAGACATGAAGGAGAATAGAAATTAAGGATCAGAAGCTTAAATAGGGTACATACAAAGATTAATCAAGCGTAGTGGACGCTGTTTGTCGAGCAGTGTCTTCTGTGTTGGCATCTTGACGTTCTGATCTTGTTCTTACTCTCATGGTGGGTAGAGTGAATAGTTCCGTAATTTGAGTACTTATGGTAGGTTGTTCTACTTTTATGTGAATTGCTTCAAGAATTTGTAATCTTCTAATATAATATATATATTGTAATATTAATTTGTAATATATATATATATATATATATATATATATATATATATATATATATATATATATATATATATATATATATATATATATATTACAAATTAATATTACAATATATATATATATGTCGTACCTAATAGCCAGAACGCACTTCTCAGCCTACTATTCAAGGCCCGATTTGCCTAATAAGCCAAGTTTTCATGAATTAATGTTTTTTCGTCTACCTAACCTACCTAACCTAACCTAACCTAGCTTTTTTTGGCTACCTAACCTAACCTTACCTATATATATAGGTTAGGTTAGGTTAGGTAGGGTTGGTTAGGTTCGGTCATATATCTACGTTAATTTTAACTCCAATAAAAAAAAATTGACCTCATACATAGAGAAAAGGGTTGCTTTATCATTTCATTAGAAAAAAATTATAGTAAATATATTAATTCAGGAAAACTTGGCTTATTAGGCAAATCGGGCCTTGAATAGTAGGCTGAGAAGTGAGTTCTGGCTACTAGGTACGACATATATATATATATATATATATATATATATATATATATATATATATATATATATATATATATATATATATATATATATATATGTCGTACCTAGTAGCCAGAACTCACTTCTGAGCCTACTATGCAAGGCCCGATTTGCCTAATAAGCCAAGTTTTCATGAATTAATTGCTTTTCGACTACCTAACCAACCTAACCTAACCTAACCTAACTTTTTCGGCTACCTAACCTAACCTAACCTATAAAGATAAGGTTAGGTTAGGTTAGGTAGGGTTGGTTAGGTTCGGTCATATATCTATGTTAATTTTAACTCCAATAAAAAAAATTGACCTCTTACATAATGAAATGGATTGCTTTATCATTTCATAAGAAAAAAATTAGAGAAAATATATTAATTCATGAAAACTTGGCTTATTAGGCAAATCGGGCCTTGCATTGTAGGCTGAAAAGTGAGTTCTGGCTACTAGGTACGACATATATATATATATATATATACACACACACACACACACACACACACACACACACACACACACACGATGGCGCGGGTTCGATTCCCGCACGAGGCAGAAACAAATGGGCAAAGTTTCTTTCACCCTGAATGCCCCTGTTACCTAGCAGTAAATAGGTACCTGGGAGTTAGCCAGCTGTCACGGGCTGCTTCCTGGTGTGTGTGTGTGTGTGGTGTGGAAAAAAAAGTAGTAAACAGTTAATTGATAGTTGAGAGGCGGGCCGAAAGAGCAAAGCCCAACCCCCGCAAATACAACTAGGTGAATACATACACATATATACATATACACACACAAAACAAAGACTACTTATTTTGTGAAACATATTCAGAATTATTAAGGCTAAAATAATAATGATAAAGTTTAAGTGATCTAGATTCAAGGTTCTCACAAGAGAATAAAGATATGCCTCATGCATACGGCTGACTCATTTTCCATGCTGATGCATTTCCCAGAGCATCATAAAAAATATATATTGAATTTTGTTATGGATTTAATGAAAAAAAAAACAGAATACATTTCAGGATCAAGAATTTTATTTTAGAAATTTACACAATGTAATGTACCATGTTATATACAGAGATAAGTTCCCATTACCCCTCATATTAAAGAAACATGTGTACAGTAGTATTTTGTTAATGATCTAATGGGGGAAAATAGAAAGCATTCTTCGACCAAGAATATTATTTAAAAAATTGATGCAATATAAAAGTTATGTGATTCTGCATGGAATGCATTCCCAAACACATTGTATTAGAGAAATGCAAGTACCACAGTATTATCTTAAGGATCTATCCTTTAATGGAAATATAGAATGCATCCTAGGATCAAGAATTTTATTTAAAAAAAATATTGCCACAATGTATGGTGCAGTCTTCGAGATGATGTAACTAATTCGGCTGAGCTAGACTAGTAATTTGTTAAATTTAAAACAGCCTTACAATCATTTAGAAAACAAGTGCAATGGATTTCCAATGTATAAAACTAATTTATGTTACCGTAATACTTTCATTTAACTTTTTTACTTTACCTGATAAAACCAATATAGAGTATATGCAGTGCTCTGCAAGTGAGCATATGATATAACACTGAATAAGAGACAGAGAAATCCACTTTTTTCTAAGAAATGATAGGGTGTAGAAATACTGTAACACTGTTCATATGTCAACCAATGAAGAATTAAGAAAAATAGCTCCGAAGACTAAGCACACAAAGTAAGGATACTATCCATTAGATCTCTGAACATTTTATTCACAAATATTGATGGAGTGCATTCAAAGAAATTAGAACAGTGGTATCTATACACAGAAATCACATTAACGAATATATAGCGTGATATATAAATATATATTTATATATATTTATATAATATATAGAATATATTAACGTGATATATCGATGAACAAATCCACAAGAGTCTTGATGAGGGTTCGAACCTATGCGCTGGGTGCTGTAGAGCGCATCTAAGAACACCCAGCACCTGATCCCATTATGTGTCTCTGTAACCCTTTCCACTACCGCCCACAAGATGGGTATGGGGTGCATAATAAATGAACTAAACTAACTAACTAACATAGGTTTGAACCCTCATCAAGGATCTTGTAGATTTGTTCAGTGGTATCTGATAACAAAAATGTTAGGCCAAATGATAGTTGTGATGGACATCAAATGGAAGAGAACTTCAACAAAGTAGTTGACTAAAAATGGTTGTTCAGTTTGAAGAGACTGCCACAAAACCTCAAACAATGTACACTACAAACAATATTTAGTGAAATTACAATTAAACTAGAGTGAAAAGCTTATTGCCAATACATACAACTTTCCTCTCAAGAAAGAAACATATGAATTTGATTGTATAATAAGTGACCAAGACAGAGTAGGGATTATTATAAAATTTTAAAAAGCTATTCATATGAAGCAAAATAGAGGATAAATGCATTGCCAAATTATTCAATTTAACAAGATAGGCATTGAACAAATCCACAAGGGCCGTGACGAGGGTTCGAACCTACGTCCGAGAGGATCCCAGTAATACTTTAGAGAGGCATTCGTGTACGTAAATGTCCAACAAGCCACTTAGAAGAGAGAAGGCAATACACCATTGTTCTGATGCGACTTCTTGGCATAAACACACTTTTTAAAACTTTTGACATTAAAAAAATTAAATTGCTTAAATATATATTTTTCATTGAAAGATTTAACAAAAACATAATATGTTTGCAAAAATTATACCCATAACATAACTAATGAGAATCTAGAATTAAAAATTATACCCATAACATAATTAATGGAATATAAAATTATTTTGTTTACAAAAAAAAAGTAGTGTCAGGCACTTTTATTTAATAAACATCTTAAAAATATAAATCATTACATTAATTTTACTTATATCAATTATTAATGTAAACAAATTCTTGGTCCAGGAATGCAGACAGTTTTTCTTATAAGGTCCATAACAAAATACACTAACATACAGTAGTATACTACAATATACTGTACAGCTTAACATAAGGTTTCTGTGAACACATCCATATGTAGTGTGTACTGTACACATAAGTAAGGAGTACATGAACAAAGGCAAGAAAAGATTAGAAATAAAATTGAAACGAGTAAATAAAAGAAAATCAGAACCAAATCTGTTTTCCAATTTCATAGAAACACTAATGGTTAGGGACAGCGCCTGACAGCTGTCGGGCGCTGGGTGGACAGCGCTTCGGATTCGTAGTCCTGAGGTTTCAGGTTCGATCCCCGGTGGAGGTGGAGACAAATGGGCAAAATGTTTCTTTCACTCTGACGCCCCTGTTACCTAGCAGTAAATAGGTACCTGGGAGTTAGAGAGCTGCTACGTGGTGCTTCCTGGGGGTGGAGGCCTGGTTGAGGACCAAGCCGCGGGAACACTAAGCCGCGAAATCATCTCAAGATAACCTCAAGATAAGATGGGGAAATAACCAGCATGTTTACAGAGAGAAAAATCACACTGTGATGTATCAATGAGAAAATTCCAGGTTGCAATCCTTTTACCATGTCGTGGCCTGGTTGTCTGGGGCGTGTGCCTGGGAATATCTAGCGCATAGGTACGAATCTTCATCACGGCTCCTATGGATTTTCTAACCAGTGAGTTTACTTTGAACGAAGTACACTCGAATTCTGTAGAAAACTTGTGAGAGGCATTGAATGCTAAGTTCCAGAGTATATATGCAGTGGAAAAAGATTTTATTACTCCAGATGATGCTATCAAACTGCTCTCTTGGACTTGGATAAAATTTAAGTGGGGACTGATGAAACATCACATTGGCTTATATGTGTTTAAAAAATGAATGATCAACTCTGGAATATCATCCAGGTCTCACTGCACATGCTGCTGCATGTGCTGCTCATAGTTGCCCCTCTCAGTACTGAGGCCCTCACACCCAGGAACGGGCCCCACGATTTTTTTTCCAAGATGGCGTCTCTTTTTACTGGAGGCCTGAGGAAGCAGATGTGAGCAGTGTGTGAACATAAACCTTTTAAATCTAATGTCATACTTTTAAAACATTCCTGATTGTATTGTATAGTTTATGGATATTTACCAAGAACATCCCTCGTTGTGTCACACAGTTGAAGAGCTAAAGCAAGCAAAGGAATATGAGAAGACAAAAAATTAAAAGATCTTGAAGCTGAAGAGATCTTGAAATCTTAAACAAAATTTGCAAAATGTGAATTAAATATCCGCAGAAAAAATGGTGTAGGAAAACCCCAGCAAATATTTTTCAGATCGGTAGATGGTTGGAATAACGTAAAAAAAAAGTGAGTCAGTACCACTGAGCTTCAATTATTTTTGATAGAATATACAAAAAAGGCAGGCATTCTACTTTACTTCCAAATACAGCCAGTTATGGTTTAATTAGATAAATCAATAAAATCAAGGTATCCTTGGGCCATCATATGTCAGGACACAGTGTGATGTTGGAAGTACAAAGGGCATAATCATACTGGGAATGTAATGAGTACAGGCTGGTATAATTACCATAATGCAGTTAGAGGATGATAAAGCTACACTCGTGGTCCAGTACTCCTTATCATATGACGCTTTGAAACTACCGACTGTTTTGAGATCCACCACCTCACTTTACTTGACCCAAGCATCTACCACTGTTTGCAAAAAGAGAACTTTCTAATGTATTTTCAGCAGCTTTGTTTCCTTAACTTGAGTCCATGACCATGTTCATGAAGATGCAGGTTTCAAGGATTCTTCTTTGTAAATTTTATTGATTCCTGTTACTATTTTGCTTGTAGTGATCATATCACCTCTTTTTCTTCTATCTTCTAGCTTTGATATATTTAACACCTTCAGCCTCTTTTCGTAACATTTGTTTTTCAACTCTGGAAGCCATTTAGTTACATGTCTTTGCACCTTTCCCAGTTTATTGGTACTCACCTAGTTGTTCTCGCGGGGGATGAGCTTTGGCTCTTTGGTCCCGCCTTTCAACCGTCAATCTACTAATGATTGACACCTCAGTGGTCCAGATCTTGATCCAGATAAATTATGTTATAATGAGAAAACACTGCTGTAATGAGTACAGGCTGGTTTAATAAAGTGTAAATATAATGAACATGGAGTTGGTGAGTGCATTGGTAGTGACGATAGTGAAAGAAGGCAGTAATGAACGAAGGTGGAGATGGAAGAGGTGGTGATGGTGATGGACAAGTGGGTTGGGACAGCCAAGCTCACTATCTACATATTTACCCCTCCCCCCAAAAAAAAACATCTCATTTCCCCACCCTGGTGAATGTTACCTGTCTGCTATTTTGTAATATCTGGGATTATCACACTCGGCAGGAAAGGTTCAGATATTTTACTCATTCATAGAAACTAATCTATGCCAGATAAACCACTAAGTGCAGTATTTACAATTCCCAAACATCATTTATATTTATACAATTACACAAATTACACACAGTACAGTTCAGCAGGATGTACTGTAATGAAAAAATTAACTATAAACTAAAAAAAGAATCTGTGTCTTGACTCAGTCAAGCCTTAACGCAGCAAACTTCTTGCCATGTTATGGTCCATTAATCATGCAGTCAGTGCTTAAGCAATGTCAGTAGTCTTCGGGATACTGTACATATTGAAGGTAGGCAAACTTGACAACAGGGTAGCCATGTGTGGCTCTCTCCTGTATGTCTACTCTCAAAGTCAGATTCTGAGATGGAATCAAAAAGTTTACATTAAATACCAGGTACAGTACTTAATTTTCGTTACCTGTATAACAAAAAGAAATATATACAGTACTCTAATTGGTTCTGCTACAGAAGAATTTAGGATATAGTCTACAGCTGAGAATAATGGGAGCAATCATTTTCCTTGGCATCAAGGCATGAGTGAAGAAATGTTTGGTGCAAGTACATTAAATAGTTTGAGATACACCTCTAGGCATCCTCCCCTTCCCTTTCTAATTAACATGTTAAAATAAGAACTTTCCTTGCACCTAAATATATAAGCTCAACCACCAAGAGCACAATTAGATCTTATAGAACAGAGCAACCAAGCCAAAGATCTAGGAATAATAATAATACCATTAAAGCAAAAAAGAGCATCAGCCAGGAAAAATTATAGGATGGGGTAACAAGTGTTCAAAACAAGGAATGCCACAGTAGCAGGAACAACAGTGGAAGTTTTCAAGAGAAAATTGGAGAGATTTATGCTGGGGGTTATCAGATCAGCCCGGCTGTGATAGCTACATAGGCCTTTGGACTATGAAGACAGCCTCATAGACCAGGCCATCACCAGAGAAGGCTGGCTACAGGTCAGGCTGGAATAGAAGAACTGTACATGGAATGTACCTGGATGGGGTTTTGGGAGTTCTTCTATTCCCCAAGCCTGGCATGGGGCCAGGCTTGACTTGTGAGAGCTTGGTCAAATGGGCTGTTATTTGGAGTGGCCTCCAGTCCCACATATCCATTACAGCCCCGGAGGTCTGGCAATTCTTGCAGAAAACTCTCGAAACCATTGACAGGTAAACCAATGATGGAACTCTTCAAAGGAGTGGTGCTATCTTGTAAGGAATAGTGTTCTGGTCACACATTCCCCTTCAAGGCAGGAGAGATATCTGAACTAGAAAAAATATAGAGATCCTTTATTGCCCATATAGAATCAATTAAACAATTAAATGACTAGGATCATCTCATGAGATATCGCATAATATACACAAGGAAAACACTGAGAAGTCATGTGCTAAACTGTACAATAAATTAAGACATACTGGAGTGAGTGAGTTTTTAAGGAGTGTAAACTAAATCCAATGAAATACAGTATAAGATAGAAATGGACACAATTAGAGAACTTAAGACTAGAGGAAACTGTAAAAGGCCTATTGACCCCATGCAAGGCAACTTCTATTTATACCTAACCAACCATTCACATATACCTGTAGTGCATGTCTGATTTAGGCTTGGAACAATCTAGCAATTCTAAATCAATTATGTTACCTGGTAATCTGTAATATATACTAAAATCACAGGAGGATTCTACCACAGGAACAGTGGTAGAGTATGCGACTGGTAATGCCTTGGTCACAGGTTCATGTCACCTCAGAGCCCGGTGGATTTTCTCATTGAAATAAGTATGTATATCACATTAGTGTGATTTTCTGTGTGTATTTGTAGTTGAAGCACACAGTGTTGAACTCCTTTGCCTGCACCCGAGTGCTTGGGGGTCATACGTAGACCTTGGACTGTCTTCAGGAGGGGACTCCAGACTTCTTGTGATTTCAGTAGAAAACCGGTTGTATGACACTTTGTCAGGTCAGTGGTGGTACAGTGGTAGAGTGTGCGGCTGACAAAGCCTTGGTCGCGGGTTTGTGTCTCCTAACAGCTCCAATGGATTTTCTCATTAGATGCCTTGCTAACATTTGTTATTATGAATCCTTACATCCTATTTGCCTTTTTTTTCTACCAATATATTTACACATTGCTTTCAAGGCTTAAGTTCCCTACTGATCATGACACACCCATCTTTCTTTTGTCTTTCATCTTTCTTTCACACCCACCTGGTATTGTCCAGCTAATACCTGGTAGTTACTACTGTATGGACTGATACACAGGGGCTATACTTTTGTAGATAATTGTGGTAGGATACCACATACCAGCCAGGTAGGAATCACATTACAGTAGGATTCTTAAGCCTAGAAATACTATAAATGTATACATGTTCAAAATAAAGCAAGTAAATAAAATGAAAACACCATAGCCAAAAGGCTCACCAGCTGTCACAGATATTCAAAGTTTCTGGATATCATTCAGGATGCCAATACAAGTGCAGAACGTAGCCCATCCTCCTGTTTTTGTAGTACGTACTTATAATAACGATGAGAACCATAGTATATATACCAACGTTCAACAAAATTAGAAAGTAGAAATTTGAACTATTGAGTTGGACAAACTGAAAAACTATCTTTTACTTGTGTTGCTTTGACAAACTAATCTAACCTAACCTAACCTAATACACAATATCTGAGGCCTAATATAGTACAAATGTGTGCTATACTAGGCCTAGGAATATTTAAGTTTGTGTTTTAGCTTCATTTATTTAAAAAGAATTCCTTACTAGTCAGTATACTACTATCTAAAAGCTAAGAACGTACGAATTCAAAACTATTGATGAACGTCACAATAGGTACTGTCTAAACAGGAGGACAGATTGGTAGAACAACTTGAGACTAGTGACATCAAAGAAATTAGATTCACCAATAGATGATCTCAAAACTCACAACTCAAAGGAACAGTGTGAAAGCAAAATTTCTGATCATCCTGAAAATTAGGACAGTCTATGACGTGTGTGACTATTAGTGGAATGCACCACCAGAACAACAGCCAGTTCTGGTAGTATGGTGAAAGGCTCTGTTCCATCAAGCGTTCATGAGTTAATTATGTGTGACCAATATGTAACTTAGCCAGATATATTTCCTACTTCCTATCCAGTGACAAGAGAAAATGGGGATATCAATGAAGTCCTTAAAAAACAAAACAAAAAAAAATGGATATAAATAGGACGAGTTTAAAATCAGAAAAGAATTAGGTAAATATACAGTACTGTACATGGATTTGATGGATTGTTTCAACTGTAACTTAGACAATAAATAAGTTGACATTAACTAGAGCTGCCTGCCTTACAGGAGTCAATAGATCTTCTGCCATTCCCTATATTCTTAAGTACTTAAACTGAACTGTAGGGTGACAGCCTCACTTTTTGCAGGTCAGCGTTCAATCTTCGACGTCCAAGTGGTTGGGCACCATTCCTTTTCTCTGTCCTATCCCAAATCCTTATCCTCATATCCCTTCCAAATGATATACTGTACTGTATACAGTAGTTGTAATGGCTTAGTGCTTTCTCCTGATAATAACCTTACCTTAGTGAAGTAATACTGTCCCCCAGAAAGACATTGATCATTTACACTGCATGCTTTCATTTTATGCTTTATTAATCAATTTTGTTATTAATATACAACTACTGTACGGTGAAAAGACTAGTGAATTTAACACATTTACCGAAGCTGATAATCAAAGTAATCACTTTTTTTTTTTAACCCTCTTGCAATGTCAATGTCATAATAATGGTGCAATATGTAAATTATGCAGTCTTTTTTAAATGATGATAATAACTAAGACATTGAAAAAAAATTACATACCAACATCAATATAATGCACAAATAGGTTAATATTTTTTTTTAAATAATTCCAACATTGACGTGCAATGAACAAATCCACAAGGGCTGTGACGAGGGTTCGAACCCACGTCAGAGAGGATCCCAGACGCGCCTTAATCGACTGAGCTACCACATGGTATAAGAATTGCAACGGGGAAATCAACCGGGATCCTCTCGGACGTGGATTCAAACCCTCGTCACGGCCCTTGTGGATTTGTTCATTTGATGCATCACGCTATTGTGATTTCTGTTTGTATTGACATGCAACATTGCTTAAGACACTCTTGCAACATTATTTTGCATGCAGGTCATTCTGAATGTTGACATACAGTATCACTATGTAGCTGCCGTGGCATTACAAAATAACTTTGCTTATTCTTTAAATTGCTATCCAGCTGTATTCAATAATAGAAAATATTTGTCTAGTACTGTATTGGTGCTTCTGGCTGCAGTTTGACCTAAACTATTACCTATAGAGAGCATAAAAAAATTTTAAGTTACATAATATATATTAAGCATTAATTTATGGTGGGATTCCAACTTTACACAAGGATGCATTCCTGGGGCTTAAGTAATTTTGATTTGTGGACAATCTTAAGAACCTTATAAAAAAAATCAGATGAATGCTGGTGAATTTTGGCACATAAAATAATACAAATGCTTCATGTGCTGTAAAATTAAAAGCTTTATTGATATACGTACAATACAGACAGTATACGGCACAGTTAAACACAACAGATAAATCAGGCCCAAGAAATGAGTACAATACTGAAATTTTCTTTGGACAAAAATAAGTTTTGATGAACTGAGAAATGACTATAATCAAACTGGTTTACCACATGAACGAGAGAGGTTACAAGGAGAAAGAGGGAGAGAGAATTTGAGACAAAGACTAAGATATAGAGAATGATGTCATCTCTCACTATCATATTAGTCTCTCAACACCCATTTTAAATAAAAGATTAATTGATATACACACATGTTTAGGCTAGACTAATTTATTGTGTTGTTTTAGTATACTGCATCAATAAAACTTCTCAGATTACAATATAAACAGTGTTCGTTACTTTTTTATGAGCCAAAGTCACAGACCTTGAACGTATTCTATTATACATTCAAGGTCTGTATTCTATTATACGTTCACATGAATTTTCTTGTTATATACAGGCCACATGTCTGAGTTTCTCGGGGACCCAGTATGATTGTTGAAGGGTAACGTTGTTATACACTTCAACGTTACATGAGGACTCCACGAGTGAATCTTTGTGTAAAATTGGCATTTTATTATATCAGTATCTAGTACTGTATAATTTACAAAGCTAAAAAATAGAGGACAATTATTTGAACGGCAACCATTAAAGGTCAAAATTCTTGTTCAGAAGTACTAAATACTTCATTTAAAAAACAAATTTGGTTCAAATATCACACAGTAATTCTTTGCCATGTTCGATTCAATACCAGGTGATGACTAGTCATATTTCCTATGCAGATGGAGTTAAATGTACCTATCTATTGTGAGCAGACTTCAAAATGTAACGAAAATGTTGGTCCCAAGTAACACATAAAGACACAAAGTATCCCATAAAATACGGAACCATACCCCATAAGTCTGAAACACCACCATGCCTGCCACTGCATGATCACTGACTGGATACCTTGTCTACATTTGTGTACTAATCATAATAGTGGGTAAATTCTGTACGTAAAACAATGATATAATAAAAGCCAATAGCCTGTTCCAGCAGTTCGTCCTATGCTTCCACACATAAGAAACATGGTTTTAGACATATGAAACATGATTCCAGGTATGAAAGATGATTCTAGATGAATGGGACACGGTTCCAGACATATGAAACATGATTCCAGACACCGAACATGGTTCTAGACAAATGTAACATGGTTGCAGATGTACAAAACATGGTTTCAGACGTATGAAACGTGGTTCTAGATGTATGGGACACCCTGTATAACTTTAATCTAAAGAGCATATTGTATTCAGCTAAGTTAGGTTTGAAGTACAATATTTAATAAAAATGCACGAAAAGAAGTTCGTAGATAAATGCCTAGAATCCAACAATGCCGTGACAGGTAGCAAACACAACTGTCTGGTAGAACGGTGGTTTCCAACCTATCAGGGAATGGTCCTATTTTCTAGGACTCAAAAGACCCTTAACGGGGTCATGGCCACCAGCTGGTAACCAGTGTGTTAAGAGTAAACAACGGTTAACAAATCATTCATAATCTGCATTTTGCCATTCTTATGGAATAAGTCCCAGGGTCAGGAAGCCTTCCTGTACATAGGCCTATCAAGGTCCCCCCCCCCCCATTTCCCTAGTCCAGCTACTGACTACCTATTTAACTGATAGGTGAGTAGATGCATCAGATGAAAGAAAACATGTCCAAACATTTGACCTGACCAGGAATTGAACCCGGGTCCCTCGATTGTGAGCCACGGGCACGGAATACTGAACAACCCAAACAACACTCAGTGTTTTCATATGATTATGCCATCTCACAAGTGCTATACTGTGTAGTTGTACTGGCTTGGCACTCTCTCTCCTGATAAATATACAATCTATGCCATCTTCGTTCTTCCTCATGTCAAGATGACAAAAGAATATGTTGAAGACATGCCATTGTGCTCCCAAGATGCCCTCAAATGGAACAACTCTACCTGAACTCAATAACGTCCTAACTGATGCGTCGTCACTATCAGACATTTATATACACGTAAAACATGCAAAGGAACCTCTTTGTGACATTTCAGGAGTGTTCGATTTTGATCAACAAGTAACACTTATGAACAATAATTTGACCTACAAAGGATGCACCTTAGTGATTTTTTGATCTGATGCTAGAATTAAGTACTGTATCATAGCTTCTATAATACAGTAGAAAAAGTTGTATGGCAAATTGCTCAATGATCTTGGTTCTGGTGCTGGGCTTAAGGCCTATCAATCATATGAGGGGTGTTTAGGGCACCACAAAAACAACTTACTAATAACCAACCAGCAAGTGTACTTTAATCTTGAACATAGCACATGAGTAAAGTCGACTTTCAGTGTACTGTACGTATATACAAGACGACGCTGGGTATGCATCTCGGTGTACATACCCATTCAACAAATTGTATTTCTAAAACAGTCAGTATAAATAAATATATATACCCTCCCAGATATTCCAGGGTTATGATGCACACAGTACCAACAAGAGTCTGTTCTAACCATACATGAAGAGATTATGAGGAATAGGAAGAAAGGAACGTAAAATACAATGGCAGTTGGAAGGGGAAATAAATACGTACAGTATGATGGAAACCTGCTTGAATGATACAAGTTGCTCTGGACCCCATCTGTTGCATCCAAATTACAATTCCCTCTGATCTTAGCTTTTTTTTTTTTTTTTTGCTTTTTTTTTTTTGGCTTCTAGCCACAACTGTTATGTTTTTATTAGTACAAAAATATAAAATGTTTTTGCGCATACTTTGATACCAAAATCAATTGCAATAGGTGAGCTTTAATGTAATAAATAATGTTTTGCATTGGTTAAGCTTTTTCAGCACCACATTTTGGTCTGATAAATATGTAAACAGCTGAACTAAATCTCTTATTATTTTACAGTGCAACTGATCAGCCTATTTTAGGCACATAATGGATCGTTCCATTACATCTGGTCTTTCCTTGTACTAGATTTCACTCAAGTGGGTTTCCACTGTAAAGATGATTTGATATGTCGGATCTTTTTTTTTTTTAACATTTGTCCCATCCAATTTAAATCATTTATTTGCTAACTACAGTAGGATCTGAATTTGTATGAACAAGTACATTATTTGCAAGATGCAGTTTTTGCATTATGCCACCATAGTAGGGGTACAACATGTTGACCAGACCACACACTAGAAGGTGAAGGGACGACGACGTTTCGGTCCGTCCTGGACCATTCTCAAGTCGATTGGGAATGGTCACAATCGACTTAAGAATAGTCCAGGACGGACCGAAACGTCGTCGTCCCTTCACCTTCTAGTGTGTGGTCTGGTCAACATACTTTAGCCACGTTATTGTGACTCATCGCCTGCACAGGGGTACAACATGTTTGTGACTTACAGTGTTACGTCATGTGGTTTAGATAGCCCTCCCTCATTTTCTAAACACCTACACCTAGTGCCTACTTCCATTTCCGTTATGTTTACCCCCTTTCTAGATTACATTCTAGCATCATGGCACTCCCTGTATCCATAGATACCCAATAAAAAATTACTGAAACTGTAATGTTAACTCTAGAAATGCAACTTAAAATTATCAGACGCCTTGAAAGTGGGGACACTACCATGTCACTTCTCTTCATCATCCTAATACAGTACTCTATTGTACATTCATTATGGAAAAAGTAAAGAGAAAGTTTGCAATGAATGTAGCATTAATCAATTGACTAAAGTGTACACTACTTTCTGGATACCTAAAAGTTTTACACAACTTTTATTTCCCCTTATTTTTGTGTCCACAGACTCCACTGCTTAGTTTCGCTCATTCCTCATTCTCCCAAACACTGTCTCACACTTCTACCAGTTTGTGCAACAGCATACGCCTGCTTAGTTACGCCTGCAAAGATTGTTAATCAAATAATACTAAGCAACAACTGACCATCCCTTTGGATGGAACCCACAACAACTGACTAACTCCCATATACCTGTTTACTGCTAGGTTAACAGCGATATTACATATAAGGAAACGTGCCCAAGGGCCTCCATGTCTTTACCTCGTGGCTCCTGGTGAGGCATTATCATCCACATGCCATTCAATCTTACACAACACAATCACGTAATCAAGCAATTCTCCAGATATTTATCTTACAGCTTCTGAACACCATACATATACTTTAAATGTTTCTTTCTACAATTACACAATCAATTTGACTTCAAATGTATCATCATACACACACTACCATGTATACATACATAATCCTTAAACTATAAATATTTACATGTATTGGTAATACTGTCCATAGCTTTCTTTCATTGCACATATCTTTCAGTCTATAGCCACTGTGGTATATACCCAGGACATTGTACAGTGTACAAATCACATTATTATGAAAAAACAAAAAAAATCTGACTATCTTGGGGGGGTGGTGATGTAACTGCCATAAAAGTATATGAGTGTTAAAATTAACGTACTGCGTTTTATTAAAGAATGAAGCAAAATGTAGGAGCATGTCGCTGCAGTAAATGGCAGATATGACTTACGAGCAGGACAAGATGCCCAGACAAATATAAAGAAATATTACTAAAACTGTATGAACACAATACACTACAGCACATTATGTGCAATACAATCTGTATTACATACCTCAAGAGAGAAATTGTAACTGTGATTGGCAGAATGAAAGCTGAAGAAAATGTAGGCACTGCAAGTGAAGTTAGGTTGGTCTGCAGCGTGTCAGGGTCACTTACAATCAAGCAGGTTGATAAGTGAAACCAAAAGACATTCCAAGAAAAAGAGAACAGAAAGTGATGTAAACATGACTGTGTATGTAGACAAACTTCCCACATCTTTATACAACTTTTTTTTTTTTCGGCAATAGCAATTTTTTGGCAATCTTGCACGAAATATTAACTACATCTTTGGAAAAAATCTTCAGCATGCCAGCAGTAAGTGAATAAGATGAAAAAGAAATTAATGGAAAAACTAAGAATGTAAAGGGGAAGATCCTTTATAGGTCTCTCCTAAGTACATGGCATAAGACAAGCCAAGGAAGTTCAACTTTTACTTCAAGACATAGTGAAAGACTTTTCAAACAACCTAGACCCAACTATTAATGGTAAACGGGAGACACTGGAGATTGAGAAAATCACTTGGAGCAATGCGGGAATTTAAAGCAGCATTTTGGTGAATACTAGATATGAGCCTCAGCCCACTAGTAGGTAAGGGCAATTTTAATGTTGTCCATTTAATTACTGGCAACTATTAACATCATATTGACTTTGAGCCCTACATCTATCATCATCAAACTGAATCTGCCAATATTTTGTCTATTATGAAAGACTCTTTAAATCGTTTTCCCAGTGATTTTGTGTGTCTTGAATATATTTTCCACCCTAGTTTTGCATCATCTGCACAAAAAGGCTGAAAAAATACAGTAGTCTTGGAATGTTCACAAACTCCACAAAAGCAAAGCAAACCAAACATAAGACAAACAAGATGTACAGTATCACACTCAGATTTGGCAAGGAGGGGGGGGGGTATAGTTCAACAACCCACAACAAGGAGAGGGGGGGGGTATAGTTCAATAACCCACAACTAAGAATCATAAGGCCTGGTCATCAGAGCCCAAGAAGGGCCCAGTAAAATTCATTGTCTCCAACCAAACTTTGTCCTGGACCAGAGATCCAGGTCTTAACGCAGTCTCCGTGGTGTAGTGGTAAGACACTCGCCTGGCGTTCCACGAGCACTATGTCATGGGTTCGTATCCTGGCCGGGGAGGATTTACTGGGCGCAATTTCTCAACTGTAGCCTCTGTTTAACGCAACAGTAAAATGTGTACTTGGATGAAAAAACGATTCTTCGCGGCAGGGGATCGTATTCCAGGGACCATAGGATTAAGGACTTGCCCGAAACGCTACGCGTACTAGTGGCTGTACAAGAATGTAACAACTCTTGTATATATCTCAAAAAAAAAAAAGATGAGAAAGGGCCGGCAACAGAGTTTGGAACAGGAGCATAATCCCAATCCCAGCCATCACTTAGTTGCAGACATAGAAGCTGAAGATGCCAAAAAGTAGGGAAGGAGCACCACCCTTCCAATAATTAGGAGCTTGTTTTTGGAACTTCTAGCAGCAAAGAATGGGGACTACCAACACTTCCATTTCCAAGGTGATCCTGCCACAGTCAGGATGCAGTCTCAAAAACTGACTGCCAAGACCAAAGTTGAACCCTGGCAAATAAGGCACATCCTGAGATACAAGCGACCAATAAAACAGCAGCAGCTGTAGTCTACAGAGTTGCCACAGCTAGCCACTTCTGGAGAGCAGAACTATTTAAAAACTAGATCAGGTCACCGGAGCTCTGCCTCAGAAAACAGTATGGACAGAAAACCTGGTCATAAGACTTGTTGACAGCATGCCCTAACCTAACCCTCTCCACCACTGACAGTTATGGCCAAGGGCATGCTTGAGGCCAAAACAAAACAAATCAATACACAATATATGCACACTCATGATGTGGCAACTGAACAAAGTCAAACATGTGCACACAGCACCAAAGCCTCAGCCCTGGGCCAGATCCCAAGGACCTGTAAAATAAAGATCAATCAAAAGGAGAGAGAGACTCGGCTGAATGAAGGACTACTAAACCAGTACAAAGATGATAATTCGGCCAAGAAAGTTGGCAAAACTTAGAGGCTCTGAAATGACTGAACACACCCAAATGGGCAAATATTTACTTAAAAACATTCAATATGCAATACAGGTTCAATATGCATGAAACTAATAATGCATAATGAACACAGTCATTTAAGAAGTAGTCACTCATCAGACAGACTATGATGCTTGTGAGAGGCAGGATAATTGAGAAATTTGCAGTCTACCAGAGACTATGATAAAAGTACAAGTGGTGACACCTAGTGTCAGTCTGAGGTACTGACCAGGTGGCCAACCAGCAATTAGCAGAGTGATACTTGGCAGTCTACTTAAGGCTGAGTAAAACTTTTAAGAAATTTTTAGTGTAGATGAATGATCCTTCTGGAGATCATTAAGGGCCCAGAAGGGGAAAACTGAAAGGTGCCTAGCAACATCAGGAGTGAAAATTAAACTGGCCTGACTAGCCTGATGTCAAGTCATCATGAGAACAGGATAAGGGACTAACTGAGCAGTATTAGCTCCAAAAATTGCACTAGAACAAAGCAAAAGACGAGATGGAAAGAAAAGTGAAGTGAAGTTTCACAAATACAAGTGAAGTTTTAAAAGTATAAAGCAATTTAAATGTATGAGACTGGCAATGTTTGAAAAGGGTACAATAGAAAGCTTTATAAGGAGAATAGTGAATCAAAGTACAGTGATCATTTCTTGAAGGGAACCTAAGCAAGTGTCTACAGACATGAAGAAAGCCTTGCATAACGGTATAATCCTTCCATCCCTGATGTATAGGAGTGAAACTTAAACAAAGAATGAAATAGATAAACCTAAATTTCAGGCTTCTGAATGAAGAAACTAGGAATAGGCACTAGAAAACCATATAAAAGCTGTGGTAGAGCAGAAAAAAACAAGGAAGTACGGTGTAATATAAAGAGTGGTCCAAAACAAATATTCTGATGACCTTTGCACTTGGAGAGAGGGAGGGAATGGTCATTGGCCAGCTCATAGGGAAAACCTGTAGAATTACAATACACAGAACAGACAATACCATGACCAGCGTGCGGCTGGGGAGCTCTGGAATGCAAGATTGATCGCACTGTAGTGTCTCAATATTTATGAGCTTATTATCATGATGGTCTACGGGATTAATAGCTCTCGATCACCTTCAGACAGGGCTGCCTCGAGGCGCTCTTGAGGCCACCATCTTGGAGGGAGGAAATTACTGGGGAATGGGAATGTATTACAAGTACTGTATAGATAAGTAGTAAGAGACATCATCCCTCATTAATTTTCAATAAGGAAGGTCCCCATTTATTATTTCCAATTATTTTCCAGTTAAAAAAATATGCAGAAGTAATAGAACCACAGAATTTCAAATGACTGGGATTTCAATGTATTGAGGACACAAGTGCAAATGATGTCCAACAGATTATACAAAAAATAAAGAGTATTTAGATATACAGATATAAAGAAAAGGCATTGAACACTTAAGTCTCAGCCTAGCCTTAGAAAATTGTGCAAAAATCTAGTTAACTAAGATTGCAATGTTGATGTAGGTAAAGTTGTAATTACTGAGAAAAAGAAGGGTATAGGAGCCAATAAAAAAGGATTTAATTGTTTACTTAGAGCAAGCTTACACCTTCCCAACAGACAAGCTCTATTCAGAGACAAAGAACAAAACCATCACAGAACAGTCAATCACCCATCAGTTAATTCTGAAATAAACGATTTTAATAATTTTTAAAAGAATGAGAATAATAATATGCTTATGACAATAAACTAAGCTCAATGAGACAAAGAACTCTACTGTACTTCACCAAGACAAACAACATTACTGTAATTAACTTTAAAGAGAATTTTGCAGACTTTATCAATAACAGTGCTGATCATATTTATGAGAAATTTTAAATTAAAACAATATTAAGAATATAAGTATAAAACTGTTTACAATGCTAACTTGGGATTAGTGATAAAATTTTAAATAAAAGTGATAAGAATCTTACGGACATTTTAAATGCTTGTACTTCAGGTATGTGCAATTAATGAAAGGTATTTTGAATGTTACAAGGGGTAAATAACCTCCATCAGTCAAATTTCCCAAATTTCTCGCATCTCTGTGCTATTAATGCTTGCTAATAGCATTAACATAAAAAATATTCTTAAAATAGACAACGCAATAGGCCACAGTGACGTTACGTTGAATGGAATTGTACATATTAAAAACAGAACAGAAACTGAAACTTTGGAGAAGAAAATCAGCCCTCATATACATAGCTTTCTGAAAGCATCGTGACTCACCACATCCCTTACCCAGAAGTCCTCTGGGAGAATAATAACTTCCTGAAACTTTTGGGTTCCTTGTATCACACGTAACTTTGGCAACAAAAACTTATACTTTTTGACATCTTCCTCTGTGTATGTGTGGACAGAGGATGATGTATGAGCCTGCACCAAGCTAAGGACATCACAGCTATTCCTAACTGGCAAACTGGAATTATTAGACATTTGGTCTCGTATAACATTATCAAATTCGGATCTCACAATTCCAGCGTGACCAATACCGTGGCCCAGCTCCAGAAACACCCATCGGAAGCAAACACCATACACTTGCGCAAAATCACTCATGTAGTAAAAATTACTCTTATTTCTGTATCGGTTTGTTGGACAGTCAGATATTATATTAATTTTGGTTTTACCGGCCTGGACTAAATTAAGCAATATTTTCTCCAGACCAGCCCAAACAGCTGCTGTTGTGTAATCTTTGCTGTCTGATATTGCAATAACAGATTGGTAACCTTCTTCACTCCATAGGTAGCCTGTTAAAATTGTAAGGATTGTGGCAATGTCTGATGATGGAGACTCGGAACCAACATAGCGATATATGGGTATTGGGGAACAGTCCAAGTGTATTGTAACTTCATCAGCTGAGTGCATAGCTCTTTCTCGTGCCAGTTTGGCAGCATCTAATTGACAAAATATTTTTTGTATATGAGATTTTAAAAAGCTAAGCTCCTCAAAAAACTTGGCCACAACAATGCCAACTGGCTCACTTACACTTCTACGTTTCGAGTGTATGGTACCACTGCAGGTTCGTTCCCAAGCATCATATGAAAATACATCTCTGGATTCCCTCAATATACGTAACTGTGCCATAAGTGTGTTCTCCATTTCTGTATCATAAAGGATATCTCCTAATTCAATTCCACTCATTTTCAGAAAACCTAAAGAGTTAAGCTTTTCAAATTTAAGTTCTGGATTGATGCATGGGAAGCAGGTGCAAGTCTTCCAGAAGCCTGCACTAGGTTTGATCACATTTTTGGGCACATAAACACCAAATGTTTTATAATCGCACAGCAGTCCATGTTCTGCTACAAACTGCTTGTAGAGGATTAAAAGGTAATGAATACGATACCTTGCATCTGGTATTTCTTCAGCTGTATCGGGCAAAGGTGAGCACGCTTTTGATACATCTTCCCGTAGCATAAATTCCTTTACCAACAGCGGAATATCGGGGGGAATTGACTTGTTATGTGGATGTAAAGTAAATTGGGTGTGTGGAAGCTGTAGCATATCCTTAGTACTCTCTATTGTGTGTGTCAAGTAAGGTTCTGTCTTGATGTGGCTCAAAACATTCCAGAGCATATGGGAGGTGGCTATTTGTATTTCTGGTTTAACATTCTTTTCTTCTATTTCAACTTCAACCCTTTGAACCCGAGTGTTTTTCTGCACCTCTTCTATTGTAATTTCTTCAAAATCTTCCCTTTTGTTAGGTGCGTCTACCCTCATCATGGCCTTCATCGCCTTTACTTGTTCACCTTTTTCCCTTTTCTTTACTTGTCCCACCCCTTTTTTAATTGGTTTCTTTATTTCACTTTCCATTATCAATATTTCCTCTCCTCCCTCATTACTTTTCATGTGTCCACACTTTTGCATCTTCATTTTAGTAAATTGCTCTATTCCCTTTCTCTTTTTATTCGCCGTTTCTTCTAATATGATTGGTCCTTTAACTTCCATTTCTCTTTCCATTGTAGGGCCATTCCATTCCTCGTTGTCCTCTTTCTCCTCTTTAACATCATTCTCATTTTTCATGATTTTAATCATCTTTAGCTCACGTCGTCTCAGTCTTCGCCTCATGTTTACAAGGGTGCTTTGTACTTTCAACATTTTTGCTCTCTCTTCATCCAAGATCTTCTGCATCCTCTTGATGTTTGACCTGTATTTGGCTAGCTGGCATTCAAGCTCTCTCTTGTACTTCCCCTCGTTTTCTATTGTGACAGGACATTCTGTTTCTTCATTCGGAGGGTATTTTATTTCCTTCTTTATAAGACAATTACATTTCTCTTCTTTCTTCTTTATGATTGGTTTCTCTATGGGTAGCTTCTTTATGCTTGGGTTCTCTGTGGGTACCTTCTTTATGCTTGGTTTCTCTATGGGTAGCTTCTTTATGCTTGGGTTCTCTGTGGGTACCTTCTTTATGCTTGGTTTCTCTATGGGTAACTTCTTTATGCTTGGTTTCTCTGTGGGTACCTTCTTTATGCTTGGTTTCTCTGTGGGTCCCTTCTTTATGGTTGGTTTCTCTATGGATATGTTCTTCATGAATAGTTTCTCGATAGCTGCCTTCTTTATATTCGGTTTCTCTATGGCTGCCTTTTTTATGCTTGGTTTCTCTATGGCTGCCTTCTTTATGGTTATTTTCTCTATGGGTCCCTTCTTTACGTTTGGTCTCTCTACTGGTATCTTCTTTATGTATAGTTTCTCTATGGGTAATTTCTTGATGCTTGGCTTATCTATAGCTGCCTTCTTCGTGTTTATTTTCTCAGTGCCCATCTTCTTTATGCCTAGTTTCTCATTCGCTGTCTTCTTTATGCTTAGTTTATCTGTGACTGTTTTCTTTATGCTTGGTTTCTTTAGAGATACCTTCTTTATGTCATTTTTGAAATTCTCTATATTCAAGTCACCTAGAACTACAGAGCACTTCTTCATCTTCTTCATATTATGGAGAATAGACTTTTCATCTGGAAAGATCGTGCCTGTTGGAGAAAATTAATAGTTTAACAAAAAAGTACAACAAACAGAGCGTTAATTTTCCTCAGCACATAAATCACTCTAGCAACCTTATAAAGTTCATGGTATAACTCTGAAGCAGCTAAGAACAATACCATTCTTTCATTCTTAAATTTCATGAGATCTTAAGTAAAGACCTTAACATGATGAGCTCCGTGCCGGAACAGATTAAGTTCATTAACCGAGGATCCTCTGTAATTAATTTTTCCAAATTAAAATATAACAAATTTCAAAACAATAATTATCAAACTATGTTTTTTTTAAAAGAATCGGAACTGGAACAGATAATCATATCTGAATCGAGACAACTTAGTGAAATTGGCATCAGAGTTGAAATCATTTTAAATTTTAGCATCGTCCCATCACTAATCTTAAGGCAGCACTTTAAACAGAACATAAATAATGCTATCAAATGTCCTGCCAAATACACTAATAGAGAACACAGATTTATTGAACATGTTTACCTTTCATTAGCTACGTTTAGGGTTCATGTTCTTACCTGTTTAGTTTGTACAACATTTAGGGTTTGTGGTGTCACCTATGTAGCCCATATGACACCTTGCAAGATGATAGATCTGAACTTTTAAGCAGGTAATCAAAGTCACTCTACTGACACTGATGCATAGGATGAATGATCTAATCTCTCATGGTTGGTTTAACTATTGTACTGCGCAGAGCACCCTAAGGCGCTCTGAGAGTTGTGCTGTTTTATTTTGTTAATTCGGCTATATTTTAATGTTTTTCATCACTCTTTGTATTTTGAAATAAAAATGGTTGGGTTTGGAAACATTTTGACATTAACTTTAAATGAACATTTATAAAAAAAACAAAAGTATGTCCTTAACAATTGCACAGTGAAGTTTTTGCCAAAACCAGGTGCGCAGTGCGGTGACTAAACTCTGCAACCCATTCTCGTACTTGCTTATAGTCAATATTGGCTTATTTAATAAGTGCATATGTGACATACTAATTGATTGTGAATATTTTAGTTTACCTTGAAAAACTTCATAGAAAACACCGACCTCACCTAACCTTCTTAGTATGTTAAGATAAGCATCTTATTGCTTCTTATTTAAAATTATTACTTAACCTATCAACGGTATAGGTTAAGTAATAATTGTAATTAAGAAGCAATAAGATGCTTATCTTAACATAATAAGAAGGTTAGGTAAGGTCGGTGTTTTCTATGAAGCTTTTCCAGGTAAACTAAAATATTCACAATCAATTAGTATGTCACATATGCACTTATTAAATAAGCCAATATTGACTATAAGCAAGTGCGAGAACGGGTTGAACTCTGGGATGGAGATGTTGCATGACAAATTATCCAAGCTGGTTTAGGCTAGGCTGTAGGATAGAGAGATGCTACAGGACATTTCTCCACATTATGAAACTCATGAACCATCATCATTGAGTCGCAAGTCTTAAATACTATGTTACATTAAACTAACTAGACAGGAGTATGTAAACAAAAGCACTCCCAAAACTGTGAGACTGAGCAGTATCAATGCCAGGAGGGAGTGAGGCGCTAACACCGCCTCAGTATGTGAACACTTGTACCCTTGCCATTCACAGCATGGCAAAATGACATGACATCTCTCATACCCTTGCCATTCACAGCATGGCAAAATGACATGACATCTCTCATACCCTCACCATTCACATCATAGCAAGAATGACATAACATCTCTCACCATTTGCTGCCAATAACTTACCATTAATTGAGCACTTTTCCTCCACTTCTATTGAACTCTGAAAAAAAAGTAAGCAGTGATCAGATTTACTAGCACCTACAATACTGTACACTTAAATATATCAGCCCATTCACATGACTTGCCACAATGAACAAAAGCCCACCTCCTAACCCAACCAGAAACACACAAACCCAAGTAACCCACCTAACCTAACCAATCGCTGCATAAAACACAGATTTTGATGAGCTACTTTTCATACCATGTTGCATTTGGTATGTTGGTTACCATAGTGTGCCATAATGATTTATGAGGACAGGTTAAATATATACTTTACATAAAAAGTTTAGTTCTGAAGCTTTAGTGTAATTAAAAGCTTGTAATAGTGGCACATCTACAGACTATAATGAGCCGTGATAGGTGACATGAATACGCTTCAATCATAATTCTGCATTACGGATAACTCCCAGCTCCTATATTTGTAGTTTGCATTTATTCATAGAGTAGTACAGTCAATGCACTTTTCCAGTCTTCTGATGCACAATGCATGAGAAGATTGTATTCTTCATCAATTGTATTCCTTTATCTTAAATGTGTAAATTTTTCTACTTACACCTAAGCCACACTTACTGCTATCTCAAATTCATAAAAATCTCTTGCTGATATCTATTCCAGCAAATTTTTGTTATGCAATTAATGCTAAATCTGGTGTTGTGTAAGTCAAATGGAACAGTTTATCTCAATTGGTTCGAAGAACTGTTGTCTCCTCACAGATGAACAGAATTAAGAAATATATAGCATTAAGTGTAATGAATGCCTCTTTCTGCTGAGCACCTTGGTGGTTTCCTAAAGGTAGCTAGCTAGCTCCAGGAAGCCCAACCACTTGGGGTGGATGGTAGAGCAGTGGTCTCGCTTCATGCAGGTCGACGTTCAATCCCGACTGACCAAGTGGTTGGGCACCATTCCTTTTCCCCCGTCCCATCCTAAATCCTGATCCCTTCCAAGTGATATATATGGTCGTCGTAATGGCTCTGCAATTTCTCTTTCCTGGGAGGCTCCCTGGGAGCCTCCCAGGAAAGTAATTTATACAGAAAGTAACTAACCAGAGAGAAACAACAGTTACATTCTAACCATTTGTACAAAATACAAATAAGGTACCTTATATATGCCTGGAGTGTTGTACTGACTGTCCACAGTGTGCTCCGAGGAGCTACTCAGACAGTCCACATCTGGTGTGCTTTCCATTTCTTCCTTTTCTTCATATGCTTCACCTCCATTTTCAATGATTGTGACTCCTTCTGATACCCAACATACCTGCAATATCACATTCTTTAATACCAGTATATACCTATGTACCTTATTAACAACAGATACATTGGAAATTTAAAAGCACAGATTTAGTGACAATTAAATGCATCAGACATATTTTTGTCTATATAGTATAGACCATTTCCCATAGAGAGTTTCAATAAGAGCTGCCTTGAAAATACCACATTCCCAGCCAGTCCAGCTGATGATTAAAGAAAAAGCCAAGGCTACCGTAACCTTTCCTCTGCTACTTAAAGTTCTTGGCATTCCAAGATGAATCAAAGTTAGTTGAAATATTGCTGGAAAAAAGGTGGATGTATTCAAGAGGCACTTAGATAAGTTCTTGCAAGAAGTGTCGGACCAATCAGGCTGTAGTGGATATGTGGGGCCTGTGGGCCACTCCAAGCAATAGCCTGTTGGACCAAGTTATCAAAAGTTGAGCCTGGCCTCAGGCCGGGCTTGGGGAGTCGAAGAACTCCCAGAACCCTCTCCAGGTAATGTAATGAAATATGCAGAGATCATGTCTCAATAATGTGACTGAAACAAACGACCCAAGCTACACATATTAGGGATACAAGTTCAGGGTACACCAGTTGACTAACAGTTGAGAGGGGGGGGTGGGGACCAAAGAGCCAAAGCTCAACCCCTGCAAGCACAACTAGGCGAGTACAGACGAACCTCGGTTAACGAATTTAATACGTTCTGGCACAGAGCTCGTAATGTGAAATGTTCATCCTGCGAAACGAATTTCCGTCAGACATCAGAGGCGTCCAAGAACCAGCGGGAACACTAGGAAACACCACATGATTTTCTCATTAACAGAGTGATTCTCTAATTAACTCATTAACCATTAATCGAGACAAATATTCTGCGAGTGGCTCGCTCGTTACCTGAAATGCTCATAGATGGGCTGTTCGTCACCCGAGGTTCCTCTGTACTGTATATGAAATTAAGTGAAAGCAATGACCGAAATGTTGTCACTTTCATTTAGCTTCATGTATTTGTGTTGTGTTAGGTATCTGGAATGAAAGAACTCTTTTTGGACCGAGTCTCAGCAACTTCACAGAGTTTAAGCACTGGTCATTATTAGTGAGACTCCCCAATGCCAGGAACCTGTAAGATTCATTGCATAATGAGGACAATGGCATATGGAACTTCATAGAAAATTAACTATGTTCTCATTCCCCATAAAGGTGTTCGGGAAGTGTAATGCATTCAAAGAGGTTGTCAAAGCCAACTCCATCCTCAACTTTAAAAAATATGATGAAAACTAATTTTGAGAGAGGTAATTAGCATGTCAGGTTTAAATGACTTCGATGTAGAGAATAAAGAGCTACATCCCAGATGGTCGCTGATAGGTAAGCATGAGGTGGGAAGCACATGATGATCATTGATCAACTCAGTACTGGGTCAAATTGCTCTACATGCAAAAAAAATAAAGGCCAAAAGAAAGAAGAATGTTGTGAAAATGTGCCAAGCTACCAAGACAAAAATCTATTATTGACTATAAAAGCATACACAAAAACTCAATTCCTGATCAAGGCAACAAGTCTAACTCGTCCTCTGCCTAACACAATTAGCATAGTTAAGAAGGTTTATCCATGATGGGTATGAATATGATGTCAAAGACAGTAGCCGCTTGCCCTTGTAAATTTTTATTTGATTGTGCCTCCATCTGTTCATTGTACAGAATAATTAGGAATATGTGAGATAGAAATGCTGGGAGATGTGGCAGCACCATCTTCCTCACAAACTCAATACAGATTTGTAATTTTCCCAGTCAGGGAGGTCTAGGCCCAACTACTGACCCTCTCCTGGATGCAACCTTCAACAGCTGCCTAATGTCCAGGTCACTGCTGCATGTTAGGCATCATTACACTGAACAGAAGCATCACATGAAAGAAAATGTACCCAACTTTTTCTGTCCAGCCCGGAGATACCAAAACACTCAAGATGAAAGTCCTGACTACCGATCGTATTTGGCGTAACGAACCAACACGTGATATTTACTTGCAGAGTATCAGGTTGCTGCGACTGGTTTATCTTGATATTTCTTGCTAATGTCCATTTCAGTGGCATGGGCCTGGTGTAGTCCTTTCGGCATTTAGTGTGCAATCTTACCGATGAAACCTTTTCCAGTTTTGCGACTATATCATCTTGTTTCTGAAGACTAGCTTCTCTTATTCTTTGCAATCCTCGGGTTACAGTGACAACACGACCAAAATGTAAAGAGTTTCCACAGATCATACAAACATTGGCAGCAGCATCAGAGTCATCATCACCACCACCACCACCATTATCACAACCAGCATCACCATCCATCATCTGAAACAACAGGAATTCATCAAAACATTGTCTGCTTACCTCTTCTAAATATAGTTTTTCATATTTCAGAAAACTGTGATACATTAGTACAGTAATTGTTTATGTGCCTTGCTATACCCGGCTTGTCTTAATATTCCAATGGAATATGTGACCCACAGGAATCAATTGCAGTTTGACGTGAAGCATGTGTGTGTGTCAAATATTTCTGGACTTTCAGTATATCAATATTCTTTCCAAGCCAGACATAACTAACCCTGAAATATTCAAATTGATATCACTGTAGTTAGTTCCAGTATAATACTAAAATTCCTGTATTGTATATTTCACCATACTAGTGTATGGTTACCAATTTTCAAATAGAAATTAGTATTTGCTCTGCTGACAATCCCAAGTACTATTGACCAATGTAGTAAAATTCCAATTACGTGCCTGAGGAGCTCAGGTATGTAGGTTCAAACCCATCTAATGGTTTCAATATTTTTTTTTGTTAATCAATCTTAAAAAATTAAATTGCAATGTGCGTGCATTGTATGATATAATGATCTAGCACAAAGCGATCACTATAAATAGTAACAAAATAAATTATAATTATTTTTCACAAAGAATTGCTGACAAACTACTGTATAAACAATGAATAAAAACTAAACATTTACTCACATTCTCTTCAAAAAACTCGAAGGGTTCTTCCTTAATTTCAAAATCCAAATGTTCCCCAAGGGGATCTTCCCCAAGGGGCTCTTCCCCAAGAGGCTCTTCCCCACAAGGCTCTTCCCCAAGGGGCTCTACCCCAAGGGGATCGTGTAAAGGATCATTCTGAAATGTTGAAAAACATTGTTAACAAAAAATTAAGCTGAAAAAAGCAGCCTTATTCACAAACAATTAACTAATATGTTCTGCGTATTAGTGGCTTTATATAAAATGTGGTGTATCTATGAATACTCCATTGTAACATGTCTAATATATGTTATGTAAATAAATATTGTATTATTATTAATTTGTACCTGGATTGTACCTAAATGAGGTTCTGGGAGTTCTTCTACTCCCCAAGCTCGGCCCGAGGCCAGACTTGACTTGTGAGAGCTTGGTCCACTAGACTGTTGCGTGGAGTAGCCCACATATCCACCACAGCCCGGTTGGTCCAGCACTTCCTGAAGAAAGCTTCAGTTTTCTCTTGAAGACGTCCACATTTGTTCAAGCAATATTTCTTATGCTTGTTGGGAGCATGTTGAACAACCGTGGACCTCTGATGTTTATATAGTGTTCTCTGATTGTGCCTATGGCACCCCTGCTCTTCACTGGTTCTATTCTGCATTTTGTTCCATATTGTTTACTCCAGTAAGTTGTTATTTTACTGTGCAGATTTGGGACCTGGCCCTCTAGTATTTTCCACGTGTATATTATTTTATACCTCTCGTCTCCTTACTAGGGAGTACATCTGGAGAGCTTTGAGATGATCCCAATAGTTTACGTGCTTCTGTATTAGGTTCTGTATATTCCCTCTATTTCAGCAATCTCTCCTGCTCTGAAGGGGGAAGTGAATATTGAACATTACTCAAGACTGGACAGCACAAGTGATCTGAATAGTACAATCACTTTGATGGGATCCCTGGATTTGAAGGTTCTTGTAAATCCATTTCATAATTTTTCTGGCTGATGCTATATTTGCTTGGTTATGCTCCCTAAACGTTAGGTCGTCAGACATCATTATTCCCAGATTCTTTACATGCTGCTTTCCTACTATGGGCAGATTTGATTGTGTTTTGTACCCTGTATTTATTTTAAGGTCCTTACTTTTACTGTACTTGAGTACCTGGAATTTATCACTGTTAAATATCATGTTATTTTCTGCTGCCCAGTTGAAAACTTTGAAAAACTACAAGCAGATATTAATAATGTCATCAACAGAAGTAAATTTCATGCTGATTTTTGTGTCATCTGCAGAAGGTGATACGAAGCTGTGACTTGTATTTTTGTCTATACCTGATATGAAAATAAGGAAATGAGGTGGTGTAAGGACCTTGCCTTGTGGTACAGAGCATTTAACTGCATTTGAACTCAATTTTATTTGGTTGACTGTTGCTCTGAGTTCTGCTCAACAGAAAATTGAATATCCACCGTCCTAATTAACTGTTATTCCCACTGACTTCTTTTTGTGTGCTATCACTCCATGGTCATATTTATCAAATGCCTTTGTGAAGTCCTTGTATACAATAATCCAAGTGGGGTACACCAGATTTATACAGCTAAATAACTACCTTCTTTTCCTTAAAGCCTAAGGTACACTTGATTATTCCTAGGGAGTTTTGTTTGCCTTTTTTTTTTTTAACAAGGAGCATGTGAGAAATTGGGGAAACTATTATGATAGTCGCTGCTCTTGTAGATGCAACTTGTTACTCAGAATTTTCTAAGTGGATATTGATCTGATTGATGAACCACTACCCAAGGATTGTGGACATGCTGGATACAGGAGCAAAGGACCTGTACTATATAAATACAGGTACATGGGACACATCATTTGGATACAGACACTAGAAGCACTGACCTATTTGAAAACAGGATAAAAATAACATCCCAATGATATTCTGACAATTCACAGTACTGTACACTATTCCGAACCTAAATAATGCAATGCCCCATTAGCCTTTATCTCACATATCTGCAACCTTTAGGTAAAGATGTTTAGTTTTAGTTCATTTATTATATATACCCCATACCCATCTTGTGGGCAGTAATGGAAATTTGATTGATTGATTATTTATTTATTTATATACAAGAAGGTACATTGGGTTTGTGAGGATACATAGCATAGTGATTTAATTCTTGTAAAGCCAGCATTCATTTAGCTAAGCAAGTTACAGTCTTGATGAGCTAATTACAAAATTCAATAGACATCGTCACATCAACAATGGGTTCGAGATCGACCATAAGTACAGTTTCTAATTTAAGCAACTGACATATGTGGAGAGCTAATGTCACAATTGATATGTTTGTCCTGCACACCTGCCCCCCATCCAGTGGGCAGCGGTGGATAGGTTACAATCACTTAGTTACTACCTACAGTTAGCAAACTGGGGAGATATAAATATGTGTTACTAGGTCCAGGAGACGAATAACACAATGCAATAACGACCCAGACAAGTCCGAGTGAGACATTTCCAAACAAGATGAAAACAAATGTACACTTGCAAATGGTTTAATAATTGTTATTGTATATTAACAATTGCATCATCCATCATGAAATTTGAGAAAATCTTTACTAATTAATACCCAAAGATAATCAAGCTGTACCACTACTCAAAGGTAATCAATCAAAATCTCATCATGACATCACTGACGCATTCCACAACAGCTGGAATGAATCCGTTGAATATTAGAGAGTGAGGGAGAGGAAGATGAGACACCATACCGAGGCTCATCAACTCACCATCTTCACTTTCCAAGGAGCATCAGGTTCAAAACCACAACCCAGCTTCTTGCCTCAAGTCCCCCAACACCTCTACATCAATCTACGTGTTTCTGACGAGAGTCTGTATCATGCCCAGGGTTGTGGGGCTGGGGGTGGGCGCAGAGGGAGGTGTCAGGGTGCCCCTGGCCGCTGGCGACAGCAGACACTGGAGAAAACAACGTTTTTAATGTTTACGCCGCGGCGGCGGCATTGTTTACTAAGGCGGTTGGGGTTGTGGCCGCCAGGGGGCAGCGGCGGGGCTGGCCGGGGCGGGGGAGAGGCCTACAGGCGCCGAGGCCGGGGGAGAGGCCTACAGGCGCCGGGGCGGGGGAGAGGCCTACAGGCGCCGGGGCCGGGGGAGAGGCCTACAGGCGCCGGGGCGGGGGAGAGGCCTACAGGCGCCTGGGTGGGGAGAGTCCTACAGGCGCTGGGGCGGGGGAGAGGCCTACAGGCGCCGGGGTGGGGGAGAGGCCTACAGGCGCCGGGGAGGGGGAGAGGCTTACAGGCGCCGGGGCGGGGGAGAGGCCTGGGTGCGGATCGAAGAGGGTCTACAGGATCCAGAGTAAGAGAAGAGGCCTATAGGCGTCGGACCGGCAAGAGAGGCCTATAGATGCCGGGACGGGAAGAAAGATCGACAGACGCCAGGCCAACCCAATATACTGTACAAGTAAAGCTAGCACATCAACTGGGGCAATTAAGACAATAAATCAACACATAACACAAATGAGAATTACAATACAAGGCTCCAGATGCATTCGGTTGTCACGACTTCCTGACAAGAATTTATCTGAGATTACAAGAGTCAGAGAAAATATCCAGGACAACAAACGGACTACAACGCATAGGAACTAGCAGAGAGAGTGAACATGGGACAATTACCACAAGGTGATGTTCAAGTTCCCAAAGGACCAAAACATTGGACCGTTTATCTAGAGTGTGCTCCTTGATTTTCTTCTTCCTTAGAGCGGCCTGGGGCCATGCTTGTATGGTACCTACCATACAAGCAATTGTTACCGTACAGTAGCATCAAAGGCTGCAAAGACCCTAAAAGGCTGTTGCTTGGAGCGGCCGCATGCCCACAGGTACCCAACACCAACTTTTCTAATTGCTTACAATACAACAATACAATACAATTTTATTTAGGTAAGGTACATACATACAATAAATATTTACAAGGATTGTTTGACTTATAGGTAGAGCTAGTACATACAATGCCTAAAGCCACTATTACGCAAAGCGTTTCGGGCATGATAAACTTAAATGACAAGCTTAATACTAATTGAGCATAATGAGTAGAATGAAAACAAGAAATGAAAACATAGATGAAAAAGCAGCACAAATACAATTATGTCGACAAACAGCGCTCTTTAAAGAAAAAAACAGACATTGGTTGACAATAGAAGGGTAAGGTAGGTTACAGGGAATTTATTAGGTATAGCTTCGCTTTTAACTTAAACTGGTTGAGAGAGGTACAGTCTTTAACATGGTTGGGAAGGTCATTCCACATTCTGGGCCCCTTGATTTGTAGAGCATTTCTAGTTTGATTAAGTCGTACTCTAGGAATATCAATGTTACGGCCCTCTCGGGACGCAACGGGGTTCTTGCTCTGATGTAGTTAGAGGCAGATATATATCCGGCCCCAAGTCAGTAGAGGCTATCAAGGGATGCGATCCGTGACGCAAGTAACTTAAAGGGAGTAGGGAAAGAAAGGTAAGAACTTAATATAATATAATATAACCATCACCATTTAAATATATAAAAGTAAAACGTACACAAGGGGGAGGGGTATTAACACTTTCCAAAGGGGATCAACACTGTAGTCTTCTGCTGGAGACTATGGATCCTCGAAGCTAGGTGCTGAGTCCGCGGTGCTTTCTTCGTGGCCTCAAGACGTGTCCTCTGAGAACGCCGAGTCTACCCTGGCCACAGGTCAGCCACAACACAGGTCCACTGGGGGCACCGTCGTGGAGGCCGTCAACCACACGTCCAGCAGGTCTGCTGGCAGGTACTGAGCCACCAAGGCTGGTACGGCCACTCCACGAACGATAAAATGGGTACGCCCTAGACAGGAGTCTCGTGTGATATCACCAATCACCCTCCTGTCCTCAATACCCCAGTGGATTATCGTCTCCAACCGTCGGTCCCGGGTAAATCCTTTAACTGCCACTCCAATGGCAGGCTAACACACCACAGTGTTCTTCCGGGGGGGGCGACGTCACAAAAGCTGCAGCAAACTTCACTGTATGGAGACTGGCTGCCTCGGGTAGACTGACTCCACCTTCAACACAGTGGTCCCAGGTCGGCTCTGTAAGCAGACACGTCATTAATAACCGGGACACTAATACACCACACTCACAGGCTCAGATACAAACGCCCGACATATCCACTCCATAGATGGCGCTGTCTTCGGAGCACCACCTCACCAGAGGTCAGGAGCGGCGGTGTTGAGTGCTGAACCAGACTGGAAACTGGTCCTCGAGGCCAGTACACGCTGTCCTCACTAGGTGTCGTCGTTCGTTTGGCGGGGGTTTCGGGAGCTGACCCACAGATGGCGTGTTTGTCACTGCTCCAGGCTAGGACGCTGGATCCGGGTTCGTAACAATCAAAACTGTATTTATTTCTGGTGTGATGCTCATGGGTTCTGATACAACCTTCTATGAAGCTTTTGAGATCAGGATTGGCATTATAGTTTAGCGTTTTATATATGTATAATACACATGAGAGAATGTGCAGTGACTTAATGTCTAACATATTCAGAGATTTAAGTAGGGGTACCGAGTGATGTCTGGGGCCAGAATTGGATATTGTCCTAATAGCAGCTTTGTGTTGAGTAGTTAGAGGACGTAAGTGATTTTGGGTAGTAGAGCCCCAAGCACAAATACCATAGTTGAGATATGGATAGATAAGGGAGTAATAGAGAGTCACCAGGGCAGGGCGTGGTACATAATATCTGATCTTAGAAAGAATGCCCACAGTTTTTGAAACTTTTTTTGATATGTTTAGAATGTGTCCCTGGAAATTAAGCTTGTGGTCAATGAGAATGCCAAGGAATTTGCCATCTAATTTGTTACAAATTTGGGTATTGTTTATTTTGAGATTTATTTGATTAGAGGATTTATTGCCAAACAGAATATAAAAGGTTTTGTCAATGTTAAGGGTGAGTTTGTTGGCAGTTAGCCACAGATGGACTTTATTTAGCTCAGTATTTACTGTGGCATTTAGAGCAAGGGGATCAGGACTGGAGTAAATGAAGGTTGTGTCGTCAGCAAATAGAATTGGTTTGAGGTGTTGGGAGGCATTTGGAAGGTCATTAATGTAGATGAGAAAGAGGAGAGGGCCAAGTATGCTGCCCTGGGGAACACCAATGTTGATGGGTAGGGTGGGAGAAATTGTATTATTCACAGAAACATATTGGAGCCTGTCAGTAAGGTAGGATTTGAGGTATTGTAGGGAGTGTCCTCTGACTCCATAATGATGTAATTTAAGAAGAAGGTTTTGGTGGTTGACAGTGTCAAAAGCTTTACGCAGGTCCACAAACAACCCAACAGGGAACTCCTTTTTATCAAGAGCTGTATGAATCGAGTTAAGCATACTAATAAGTGCATCGTTAGTGCTTTTTTTGGGTCTGAAGCCATATTGGCAAGGGCTAAGTATATTGAGTTTGGCTAGGTATGAGTAAAGCTGCTTATAGATTAGTTTTTCAAAATTTTTTGACAAGTTTGGCAGGATAGATATAGGTCTGTAGTTGTTAACATCTGTGAGATTACCACATTTGTGGACAGGCGTCCACAAATTTATAAGGCTTCTTGAACACAACGTTTTTTCCAGCACCCCTTGTGTACAAGGATTCCGCTAAGCTTTTGGGGGTTAATCTTTTGGTCGCCCCATATCTCTTACCTCCGAGCTGAAGGCTCTAAGGTCCTTACCCTCCTTAGGTATTGTCCCATAGTTCTTGGGGAGCGGATAGGCGCACTCTCCTCGCTTTACATTTCTCTCTCCTGTCTAAACTCGATTATGGTTGCCCTGAATACTCGTCTGTTGCTTCTACTCTTCGCCGTCTTGATGCTTTGCACCATACTGGGTTGCGCCTCAGCTCTGGTGCCTTTTGTTCGACTCCCGCTTTCAGCTTGTATGTTGACACTGGCTTCCTCTCTTTCCAGGACCACCGTGATCGCTACTGTTTTCGCTATCTTGGGCGGTCCTTACAACATCCTTCCTCTCACCTCTGTCGTGCTTTAACTTTTACCCCTCCTGTGGTTCCTGTTCCTCTTCGACCACCACCTCCCTCTTTCTGTCCGGTTATCTCGCTTACAAGATTCTCTTTCAGTTCGTATTTCTAATATTTCTCCTCGTGTTGTTCCTTCCTTGTCCCCGTAGAGAGTCCCCCTTCCGCAGATTGATTGATGAAGATTGAGCCACCCAAGAGGTGGCACGGGCATGAATAGCCCGTAAGTGGTGGCCCTTTTGAGCCATTACCAGTATCAATAGATGATACTGGAGATCTGTGGAGGCGCAACTGCACCCTGCGTGACGGGAGATGTCTCCCGGACCAAATGGTGACCAGATGGTGCCCCTTCCGCAGTTTTGTACATCCTTAAATAACCCGCATCACTTAAGCTTTTACCCCTCCTATGGTTCTGAGACGCATTTTCCTTGAGCACTTTTCTTCTCACTCCCGCTCCGTTTCCATCTTCACTGATGGGTCTAAGTCTGTGGACGGTGTAGGCTACTCTGTTGTTTTTTCCTGACAGCACTTACATGTGTCGCTTACCTCCGGAGACTAGCATCTTCACAGCAGAACTTTATGCTATTCTCTATGCTCTTCGTCTCCTGCTTTCTCGTTGTCAATCTTTCTTTGTAGTTGTCGTTGACTCTCGTAGTGCCCTCATGGCTCTCGGGTCCTTTAATCCGGTTCATCCAGTGGTTGTCGAGATACAGCATTGGCCGTTTCTTATTCACAGTAAATTTAAGTCGGTTGAGTTTTGCTGGGTTCCCAGCCATATTGGTGTCTCTTTAAATGAGCGTGCAGATGCTGCTGCTAGGGAAGCTGTTCGCTCTTGTCCCATATCTCATAAAAGTATTCCTTATTCCGACTTTTACCCAGTTATTCATTCCTCCATCCTTACCCGTTGGCAGGCTTGTTGGTCTTCTGTTACTGGTAACAAACTGCGTACTCTTAAAAGTTGTGTGTCCTCATGGCCGTCCTCCTACCACCGTAACCGGCGATGGGAAACGGCTCTGGCGAGGTTGCATATAGGCCATACTAGCTTCACTCATGGTCATTTAATGGAGTGCTGCCCTGCTCCTTATTGTCCAAATTGCATTGTCCCTCTTACGGTCGTGCATATTCTCGTTGAATGTTCTGACTTCCGGGACGAGCGTGTGTCTTGTTATCCGACCGTCCCCCGCGGTCGCTTATCCCTCGATAGAATTCTTGGTGAATCTACTTTTGATATTGTTTGCCTTATGCGTTTCTGTTCTCTTATTGGCATCCTTGGTGATATTTAGCGCCCTCTGATTATTCCACACATTTAATGGTGCTACATAGCCTTCCTGGTTTGGTGCCTTCTTTTGATAATTACTTACTTACTTTGGTTAGGACGTATTAGTTTAGCTGAGGATGCGGTGGCTTAGGTTAGGATGTATTAGTTTAGCTCAGGATGTGGTGGCTTAGGTTAGGATGTATTAGTTTAGCTCAGAATGTGGTGGCTTAGGTTAGGATGTATTAGTTTAGCTCAGGATGTGGTGGCTTAGGTTAGGATGTATTAGTTTAGCTCAGAATGTGGTGGCTTAGGTTAGGATGTATTTAGGCTAAAATTCGCAAACGGTTTCAAAATCCCTTGGTTAACTGGCTTGTGTACAGTATAGCTTGTATCCTCTATTCCAAGTTCCTACCCTCTTCATTTTTTGACAACTTCTGCACTGATATGACACCCCCTCGCCCACTCACGGGCGAGGGGGTGTCATACCAGTGTTTGAGCAGGTATTAGTCCTGTACCTATGTTTGAATGGCTTGTCAGCGTTGTGGATGGACAGAGCATATAGTTTAGTTCATTTATTATGCACTCCATACCCATCTTGTGGGAGGTAGTGAAAAGGGGTTACAGAGGCACATAATGGGCTCAGGGACTGAACCCCACAATTCATATAGCTAAGTAAGTTACAATTTTGATGAGCTAGTTACAAAATTCAGTATAAGACGTCACATCAACAATGGGCTCGAGACCGACCACAAGTACAGTTTCTAATTTAAGCAACTGACATATGTGGAGAGCTAGTGTCACAATTGATATGTTTATCCTGCACACTGCCCTCCATCCAATGGGCAGCGGTGGATAGGTTACAATCACTCAGATACTACCTACATTTAGCAAACTGGGGATATTTGGCCAAGATTTCTGGCAGCAGATCTTTATGAATTAAATATTTACACATCTCTTGAACATCTGGTATAGAATTGTCTCTGAATTCACCTACGTTTTCGCACTCCATCACATAGTGACGGAAGGTGTACGAATAATTTTGTTGACACAGTTTACATTTGGTCAGATCTACATCAGCAGATAATGAAAATTCCCAGAGATACTTGTAATCGAGTCTAAGCCGAGCAGTAGTAACATCTATAATATAAACAGCCAAAGGTTTAATTCGTTTTGTCAGGAACAGAAAACCTCCTCCACCCCCCCTTTAGAACTACTGTATACAGAGGCATTATGTGGAAGGACGCGTGCCCAACCATTTCTGTCCCACAAAGGAATTAAACCCCCGGATCTTCGACTGAGCTCTGTGTTGATGCTGCACACGGTTGAAAGTAGGGCTGCACGTTAGCGTAGAAAAGAAGAAACGAACAGCCTTGTGTGGCGGTGCTCTAGGGGTCAACGTCCCCTGTAAGAAGACTGTTCTGGAGGTTGATGGAGGCGTTGAGGGGCTTGTCCTCCGGCGTGGAGAAGCCCATTTGGTTCTGGAAGCGGCGCAGGACGGCGAACACAGACACCGGACACGACGGGTACGTCTCCGCGCAGGTCTGGCCTGGCCCACTGTCCTGCCCGGCCATCTCCGCTGCTATGTAGTCCTCTAGTATTTTGTAGTTGCTGCCTTGCTTCGGACTGCCGGTAGAGAACGGAAAGAATTTTACTATCTGTATATATATATATATATATATATATATATATATATATATATATATATATATATATATATATATATATATATATATATATATATATATATAACTTTAGAACACTTTCCCACCAGGAGGCTCGAACCCTAGCCAGCACAGAAGCCTTCCAGCAACTGGCATAACAGGTACGCCTTAACCCGCTCCACCACCTGCTCAGACCCTTAAAAGAGATGGTAATTTCGGAGTATTTAAATACACCAAAGATCACCACCTCCCAAGAGCACTAGAGCAAGTGAGGGGTCATTTATACGTTTATTTCATCAAGTCCCTGTTAATATGGGAAGACACAGTGTCTATGCTTAAGGCACAACTCTCCTAAACACGAGAGTGAAGTATACAACTTTAGAACACTTTCCCACCAGGAGACTCGAACCCTAGCCAGCACAGAAGCCTTCCAGCAACTGGCATAACAGGTACGCCTTAACCCGCTCCACCACCTGCTCAGACCCTTAAAAGAGATGGTAATTTAAATTTGGTATATTTAAATACTCCGAAATTACCATCTCTTTTAAGGGTCTGAGCAGGTGGTGGAGCGGGTTAAGGCGTACCTGTTATGCCAGTTGCTGGAAGGCTTCTGTGCTGGCTAGGGTTCGAGTCTCCTGGTGGGAAAGTGTTCTAAAGTTGTATACTTCACTCTCGTGTTTAGGAGAGTTGTGCCTTAAGCATAGACACTGTGTCTTCCCATATTAACAGGGACTTGATGAAATAAACGTATAAATGACCCCTCACTTGCTCTAGTGCTCTTGGGAGGTGGTGATCTTTGGTGTATTTAAATACTCCGAAATTACCATCTCTTTTAAGGGTCTGAGCAGGTGGTGGAGCGGGTTAAGGCGTACCTGTTATGCCAGTTGCTGGAAGGCTTCTGTGCTGGCTAGGGTTCGAGTCTCCTGGTGGGAAAGTGTTCTAAAGTTGTATACTTCACTCTCGTGTTTAGGAGAGTTGTGCCATATATATATATATATATATATATATATGTCGTACCTAGTAGCCAGGACGCACTACTTGGCCTAGAATGCAATTAAGCAAAACGGGCCGTTTTGCTTAATAGGCAGAGTGATTTTCGTTATTTTCAAAAACTTGTTTCCAATTGGTTTATTTGAATTAAGATTATATTATATTAACAACATAAATTACTGACTTAGTTATGTCAGTTCAGGTTAGGTTATATTTGGTCATATTTCTACGTTAATTTTAACTCAAATTAAAAAAAAAAATCCCTCATATATATAATGTAATGGAAAGTTTTATCATTTCATAAGAAAAGAAATGAGAAAAATATATACATTCAGGAAAATAGGCAAATCGGGTCGTGCATAGTTGGTTAAGTAGAGCATTCTGGCTTCTCTACGGTTATGTCGAAGACGTCATTACAAGGAAGGTGAAACACCATGCAACCTCTGAAGAGTCAACTAACACAACACTTGTACCCCTAATTAGACTGTTTTACAGGAATTTTTTTCCAAAGGCTCATAAAACGGAGGAAAGTGTCCTGAAAGATATTATTAATAGGAACGTTATCCCCACATACACAAATCAGAAGATATAATTAACAATTTACTACAAAAACAAGAAGACCGCCAACCTACTCATGAAGAACTCCCCAGACACCAAACAGAACGCCTTGAAAGAGACCAACGTCGTCTATGCCTTCACATGCCCACTTGGGGACTGTCAGTCTCAAAGATCTTAGTATATAGGCAAGACAACAACGTCTCTCTCTAGGCGATTAACAATGCACAAGCTTCAGGACTCCATCAAGGAGGCTATAATCTCCTCACACAACCAGACCATCACCAGAGACATATTAACAAGCAACACTGAAATAATCCACAGGTATAACGACAATAGAAGACTGGACATCAGCGAGGCCCTACAAATCAAAAAGTCAAGACCAGCAATCAATAACCAGTTAATACACAATTACATTCTACCCACTCCAAGACCCCGAGCCAACACAGTGACAGGAGCAGCAAGAACATAAGCTGCTTATGTTCATGCATGAAATAGCCTATTAATATCCATTATTTTTCATCCAACACCAGACTTGAGTCTGGTGTTGACAACGGCTTTAACAGGCCGAAACGTTCATCTCTCTTCCCATTTCTTTGTGGTTTTTCCGCATACAAATGATCAGTGTTTAGTGATCATCAATTGCATATATATATATATATATATATATATATATATATATATATATATATATATATATATATATATATATATATATATATATATATAATAATATATATAATCTATATCTATATAAATAAGAAGGGAAATGTTCGTTTGTGCATAACTGCTAATCTCCGAAAGTTCTTCACCGATTGCTTTGAAATTTTCACACAACGTTCCATTCGCATCCTAGCAGATTTTTATATACATACTATATTGATGTCACGTCTGTGACGGTAAAAAAAAAAACATGCTTTTTCTGAAAAACTGCATTTTTATGTGTTTATCATGTGAGGGGAAATCTTCGAAACCTCTTTACCACTTGCTTTGAAATTTTGACACAACGTTGCATTCGAATAGGCGCGTATTTTAATATATATACTATATACATGCCTCACCTGTGACAGGTAAAAACATGCGTGTTTGAAAAACAGCGCCATCTGTTGCACATAATAGCAACATGCACGCTATACTAAATATGTCACGAATTCCATTTCAATGTTTCTGATTGCATTGATAAATTTTATTTTCATAGATTTCGATTTATTTTATTTTTTATTTAATTATTTTGTGTGAATTGTGTTGGAATTGAGCTGTGTTGTTGACCATACCGTTCATTTCGTAAGTATTGATGCCACACCTGTGACAGGTAAAACTATGCTTAATATAATATATGTTACAATTCCATTTCAATGCTTCTGATGGCATTGATAAATTGAATTTTCATAGATTTTTATTTATTTTCATTTTGATTTAATTATTTTGTGTGAATTGCATTGGAATTGAGCTGTGTTGGTTACCATATGGTTCATTTCGTAGTATAGTTTATTTTTATATTTTTTTCATATTTTCATTTCATTTTTTAACTGTTTTTCTTATATTTCTGTGATGGGAACATCAGATCACTTGCTGTTCTCAATTTTCTGATGGGAACATCAGACCATTTGGGAAGGCATCGGACGAGGGGATGGAAGTGAGAGATGGTGGGGAGGACGAGGGGACAGGGGAGTTTGGGATAGTGGGGATGGAAGAATGGTGGGGAGGACATAGGGACAGGCGAGAGGAGCATGGTGGGAAGGAAGAGGAGATGGTGGAGTGGGGAATGGTGAGTAGGACGAGGGGACGGGGGAGTTGGGAATGGTTGGGAGGCCAAGGAAACGGGTGAGGGGGGAGTGGTGGGGAGGACTGGGGGACAGGGAAGGTTGCTGTGGCTCAGCAACGCATGAGCCACAGCAACGCTTGACCGGGTGCTGCTAGTATATAATAAAAAATTCAACAATACCTTGAACCCCAAGGATTCTAACATAGGCTGGCACTCAACGCGATCCCAGCATGTTTATAGAATTGATGAAACCTAGTCCGCGAAATTATAATGGTCCGTAAGGTTATAATGGCCCGCGAGGCTACCCGGCCCAGCCACAATACTCAGTAAACTTACGTGAACATAAGGTTGAAGATTTCTCCGAATATTGATGAGCTGGAGAACCTGTTGGTTTGCATCTCACAGATAAACCGGAGTACGCATGCGTGGCCGTCCACTCCCAGCGTGGCGATGTTGCTCTCTATCTGCTGGAAGAGGTCCAGTTGGTCCTCCTGGATACTCCTGCCAGGGGTCACACGGGGACTGAGTCAGTCAGTGTTACTCTCCTCATTCCCATAGTATATTATTATAGGCATTCACGAAGCAGTTGCGTGTTCACTTAAGAGATCTGTATGGCGTCTTGCCTCAGTAATGGCGGCTTATTTACATTATTTGAAAATATGAATTCAAATTATTTGAATTTGAATTTACTGACAGCTTACAAGCTTGATAGCGTTAAGAGGTCGTTCACACCATTACTAATCTTGGGCTGAGGACGAACTCCTAGCGCTTCTAGTTTGAAAATGAGGAAAGAAACATGAAAGATTTGGAATAACTTGCCTAGGCCAACTACTAGCCTTCCCCAGGATGGAACCCTCAACAGTCGCCTAGTTCCTAGGTGAACCTAGCTGTACTGCTACGTGAACAAGCGCATCAGGCTACAGAAAACGTGCCCAACAGCTACTCTACTGGGAACTGGTTGCAAACCAATACATAAATACTTACATATGTGTACACATGTATAGAGTCGCCATAATACCTGCTGAAGCGAGAAGATTTTGAAGGAAAGAGAGCCGCGAGGTAATATATGACGCCTACAGTGATGAGGGAGATGGCCACGGTGTTGACGGACCCGTCGGCCTTCTGCCCGCGATACATCGGATGTGTATATGTGAAATAGATGCCCAGCGTCTGGTCTCCCACGTCCGCCATATCTTGAGGTTCAACACGCTGCTATCACTGGTCCTCGTCGCTACGCCGCCCCACACGTACATTGACCACGGAGAGGGAGAAAAGCAGCGTCTGTGTGGAAGAGAAAACATTGATATAATTCCAGACTCACCTTCCCGTTTTAGCCGGGCGGTTGAAGACATTGTAGAGGTTGATGTCGAGCCGGACCGCGAAGGACATCGCCAGAGCCAGGGTAAAGGCATCAATATTACGGTTGCCGAGGGGGATTGAGAGCGTGACGTAGGTGTACCACACTGGTCGCAGCGGCGTCACCACCGACTTGGAGTTGAGCAACACCTCGATCGCCATGACCAGTGTGTAGGGCTCAGGGCTTCTCTGTAAAGAGGCGAGACCCTGGCAACTGCCAGGGTCACTTTATACACTCTACTAAGGACCTTATTTGTACAGAGAAGCCCTGGCTTATTATAACACACTAAACTAAATCAAAACCAAGTTCCACAAAGTCTTTGAGCTTAAATATATATATATTGCCATGCATGAACCGTCTAACAGGACGGAGATATTATAGGTAAACCTGAGAATTCCAGGGACGCAAGGTCGATCCCATTGTATAGCTTCAAATGAAGGTTGTGATCTGCAGTGAAACGTCCCGAAGTTTGTCAATAAAACAAAGGAAAGACAAAGGCAGGTCTCAGGTGATTATTCTCCAAGATGACTGATGCTTACAGTGACAAATGTATTTAAGACTTAAATACATTCCTATATCTTGTTTTTATGAAGTCTTAATAAAAACAATATACAGGAATGTATTTAAGACTTAATCAAAGTGAAATAGGAAATACAGGGATATACACAGAGGTGTACTTTGCTTCTCTGTGTATATGTAAAAATGATTTATAAAATTAAAATTATATACACCAAACTAAACAAGAATGTATTTGTAGACTATTAAGACCTAAGAACAGCAAAACAGGTCAGTAAAACCGTCCCAACACGCCCATTAGCCTTTCAATCAGGCCTCTATGCACTTATTATAAGACTTTATTAACAATCTGAGTAACTATGTTAACAGTTAACATTAGTAGTTGATATTTATTAGTAATCTGATTGACCGTACAGTAAGACTTTGCTCTTTATCTCTTTATTTTCTAGTTTGAACTTTTTATACAGTTTTAGTCTTATTAGTGTTGCTTGACTAAATTTACTTTCTTTATTGACTTATGCTTTAATAATATATATATATATATATATATATATATATATATATATATATATATATATATATATATATATATATATATATATATATATATATATATATATAATTCATTTGGGCACTACGAGACTCGAATCACTGACCCCAGCAACCATGAGACACAAGCTCTACCACTGTACTATGAAACACCACAATAAGTAGTTTCAGTGGCAGAGTTTCTGCTTCACGGTCATAGAGTCGGCAGTTCGAGCCTCCTAGTGCCTAAGTGAACTCTAAATGGCCATCTCCACTAGAGTGTGGGTTGACAATTTATATATAATCAGAACAACTACAAACCTGACATGATAGGGCTGATCTCGCAGATCTTTAGAATACCGAAAAATATTTTATGACTCGCAAACCTTTGCTAATATAGAACAAATATAGACCAATATAACACATCAATATAAAACACTTTTGACAAAATATACTGTATCTGCCGCATGATAAGAGGCCGGTTTTTGGTCCACCAAAACAGAGTATACTGTATTTACGGGACCAAAATGTATAATACAGCATAGTTTTTTTTTTTATCTTTCAAAAGGTCCTTCTCAAACAGGTGCGCCCAGTACCCCGGGGGAAATATGATATATGTACACAATTGTACTCCAACTTTGCGAAGAGACCTAATGTATGGCTAAACCCAGAGGTGATCATAAATATTGTTGGACTTATACATCATTTTTGTATAATAATACATCAATATTGTATTAGCCATAGTAATTACTAATTTTATTAATTCGTAGAATTATTCCAGTTAATGTTTCTATTGCGACGCAGTATTTTACCAAACCCTTCCTACAGTTCAAGTATGTTTATTGAGACAAGAAAGAAATACATCTCAAAGGGATTGAAATTGAAATAAGTTTATTGAGGTAAAATACACACAAAGGGATGAGGTAGCTCAAGCTATTCTCACCCCGTTCAGTACATCGTGTTAATACATACATATACACACATCACAAACAATAAACATATTACCAAACATTCTGAGAGATAAACATCTACATTTCTTCTCAAAGGGATAGAGTAGCTTAGGCTATTTCTACCCCCTCTTCCTTCCTACAGTTTCCGTGACGCCGGGAGGTAGCCGTAAGTTAAAACATGAAATATATCCACATTTAATTAAATCTAAACAGAGCGGGGTAGAAATAGCCTAAGCTACTCTATCCCTTTGCGATGTATTTCTTTCTTGTCTCAATAAACATAAATTCTGTTTATTTCTGTTTTTCCCGAAACGCTGCGCGTACTAGTGGCTTTACAAGAATGTAATTACTATGCAATATATCCTCACAATCCCAATGTACCTTCTTATATATATATATATATATATATATATATATATATATATATATATATATATATATATATATATATATATATATATATATATATATATATATATATATATATATATGCATATATATATATGCATATATATATATATATATATATATATATATATGCATATATATATATATATATATATATATATATATATATATATATATATATATATATATATATATATATATATATATATATATATATATATATATATATATATATATATATGTATATATATATGCAGAACGCACTTATATACTATGCAAATATATATATATCATATTGTTTTTCGATATATATATACCTAACATAATGGGCTATAACCTAACCTAATATATATATATATATATATCATATATATATATATATATATATATATGACATCGTACATAATGAAATGGGTATTTATCATTTATATATTAGAGAAAATATATATCATATACTTATATTATATATCGGGCCTTATATAGTAGGATGAGAATCTGGCTATATATATATATATATATATATATATATATATATATATATATATATATATATATATATATATAAATAACTAAATAAACTTGAACTTGAATCTAAACAGTCCTTACTTTCCATTGCTAAGGACAATCGTTTATTTAGTTGTTTTATTTATACAGCATATTACTGCCTAATGAACTCGTTTATTTAGGTGAATTAACAACTACAGTGGAAAATATTATAATGTTAAACAATTCTATATAATATTCCTTTCAAAATTTGTATGCAGTCTTAATAAGCTGACTTGCATTATGCAAAATTATATTGCACTTTAATACATTTATTTATGACATTAGTACTTGTCACTATTCCTTACTTTTCCAATTAATTGCGAGTAAGCAAAATAATTTACGCTCGAGATTACTTTAAGCGTTCTGCGCATGCGTATCGCAGCCCGGGAGGGAGGAAGGAGACGCCATTCCTACTAGCGACGCCATATTAGCAGCGTGCAAGAGAGAGGCGCCATTGCAAGGAACCTGCTTAGTGTCATTTTATTCGCTCCTACCACCACGAGAGCGGTGCCACGTTATTTTGGAACATAACGGCAGTGTCCTGGAACTAATTAATTCTCCGGCCCGTAGTTGACGTCTTAGCAACAGCAGTTTCAAGACGGAGGCCTGAAATTGTTCCCTAGACCAACGGACACTTCGCCTGGCAACTATTAATTACCTTTTATTTAACACTGTGATCACATGTTAATATTTAGGCTAGTTGTCATTAGGCCATTTATTTACAACAAAAATCTAGTACGTTTACTTTCTAGCGTATTCCGTAATTTATATAGGAATATATTTCATTAATGTCTGTAGAAGAATTCTACAGTGTCAGATATATCGTTTAAATCATACAAGGAAGAATTCCGTATTATTAAATATATCTTTATATCATTTATGTAGAAGATTTGTACATTGTAATTGCCTTACAGCTCCCGAGTCCACGTCAACCGAGGAGTTAGGCTACTCCACCTTCACGGCCAGCAACTTGCTCCAAACAACATGTCTGTGGAGCGTGGCAACTGATTTCACATCTCTTATTTTCACAGCTAAGCTGTTAATTGTTGTTTGTAGAGACATAATAACTTAGCTACCTTAACGATCTCCTAATTTATTTATTTATTTATTTATTTATTTATATACAAGAAGGTACATTGGGTTTGTGAGAATACATAGCATAGTATTTACAATCTTGTAAAGCCACTAGTACGCGCAGCGTTTCGGGCAGGTCCTGAATCTAACAGATAATTTTAAGTAGGTAAATTCTAGCAGAATTAATAAAATGATAACAGATACATTGAAAGAAAAAAATTAGATGAGAGAGATTAGTAAGTATATTAAAGCACATTGGTATATTAGTGATGAGATCATTACTACTAACCCATTGATTTGGTTATATATTTTACCAAATTACTGTAGTATCTTGAGGTACATTTGCCTCTAATTATTATTATATGATCTATTTAATTTTTATTTACATTTAGTTACTTCAGTGAAGAACCAGCACTGAAATCGTGCTTGTGATATATTAATCTTTTGGCATGTAACCCCCCATTTTGGGTGAGTGAATTTGACTCATAATATATACAGTCCTTGTAATATTCAATGTATTATTAATTAAGAACATCCATAGGACACTAGTTCATGGAATTAATATCAAACCACTTGCTCTACCTAGTTTTCCATTTTTTCACAAAAAGTGCTGGTCCTTCGTAGCTATCGAAAATAGTATCAATTTAAATGATTTACATAAGTTAAGTTTTCCCACACAAATACCTAGAGGTAATCACAGCTATACCCAGAGGTAATCATCTTGTCTCTGTGAAAGTACCTTTGCAGTATACTTTAGGTCTGAACTATGGTATACCTTTACAGTCTACTTTAGGTGTGAACTAAGGTATACCTTTACAGTATACTTTAGGTCTGAACTAAGGTATACTTTTACAGTATACTTTAAGTGTGAACTAAGGCGCAAGCGTAGTTAAAAGCTCTGTACCTCAGGGTACAGTCCTTGCACCACTGCTGTTCCTTATTCTCATATCAGATATAGACAAAAATACAAGTCACAGCTTCATGTCATCCTTTGCAGATGATGAAAAAATCAGCATGAAAATTACCTCTGCTGAAGACATGGAAAAAATACAAACAGATATTAACAAAGTTTTAGATTGGGCAGCAGAAAATTACATGATGTTTAACGGTGATAAATTCCAGGTACTCAGGTACAGCAAAAATGAGGAGCTGAAACATAATACAGGGTACAAAACAATCGAATCTGCGTTTTGAAAGTAGGAAAGCAGCATGTCAAGGATTTGGGAATAATGATGTCTGACGACCTAACGTTTAAGGAGCATAACCAAGCAAATATTGCGCCAGCCAGAAAAATAATAGGATGGATTACGAGAACCTTCAAATCCAGGGATCCCATCACAATGGTTGTACTCTTCAAGTCACTTGTGTTGTCCCGTCTCGAGTACTGCTCAGTACTCACTTCCCTCTTCAGAGCAGGAAAGATTGCTGAAATAGAGGGAATACAGAGAACATATACGGTACGCATAGACGAGATAAAGCATCTAAATTATTGGGATCGTCTCAAAGCTCTCCAAATGTACTCACTAGAAAGGAGACGAGAGAGAGAAATACCAAATAATATACACGTGGAAAATGCTGGAGGGCCAGGTCCCAAATCTACACAGTAAAATAACAACGTACTGGAGTGAACGATATGGAAGAAAATGCAGAATAAAACCAGTGAAGAGCAGAGGTGCCATAGGCACAATCAGAGAACACTGTATAAACATCAGAGGTCCACGGCTGTTCAACGTCCTCCCAGCGAGCATAAGAAATATTGCCAGAACAACCGTGGACATCTTCAAAAGGAAATTAAATTGTTTCCTCCAAGAAGTGCCGGACCAACCAGGCTGTGGTGGGTATGTGGGCCTGCGGGCCACTCCAAGCAACAGCCTGGTGGACCAAACTCTCACAAGTCAAGGCTGGCCTCGGGCCGGGCTTGGGGAGTAGAAGAACTCCAAGAACCCCATCAACCAGGTAAGGTAAACTTGCTGGTTGGTTAAGGAGGGTCCCGGCACTACAGTCGGGTTCCTTCTCAACTCATAATCGAGAATTCCAGGTTCGAATCCCGGTCGGGACGAAATGTTTGGGCGCGTTTCCTTTCACCTCATGCACCTGTGCTACACAGCTTGTTGTGGGGGAAGGAGCTTGATGTAAGCCTATCGTGTACTGTATATATATGATTATATATATATATATATATATATATATATATATATATATATATATATATATATATATATATATAACTGAAAACTCACACCCCCACCCCAGAAGTGACTCGAACCCATACTGCCAGGAGCAACGCAACTGGTATGTACAGGACGCCTTAATACAGGATTAAGGCGTCCTTAATCCTGTATTAAGGTAATGAACAATATATACTGTTCATTATAAGCTCTTGTGGTGGCATTATCCCTCTAGAGGTTGATATAGGCTTTAAGCCCAACACCAAAGTTCCAGTTACAGCCCCGCTCCTGTGCCAGGTAAGTTCACTTCGGGCTCACCATAGCCCGTGCTACTTGCCCCGCTCCTGTGCCAGGCAAGTCCACTATGGGCTCACCATAGCCCGTGCTACTTGCCCTGCTCCTGTGCCAGGTAAGTCCACTACGGGCTCACCATAGCCCGTGCTACTTGCCCCGCTCCTGTGCCAGGTAAGTCCACTACGGGCTCACCATAGCCCGTGCTACTTGCCCCGCTCCTGTGCCAGGTAAGTCCACTACGGGCTCACCATAGCCCGTGCTACTTGCCCCGCTCCTGTGCCAGGTAAGTCCACTACGGGCTCACCATAGCCCGTGCTACTTGCCCCGCTCCTGTGCCAGGTAAGTCCACTACGGGCTCACCATAGCCCGTGCTACTTGCCCCGGTCCTGTGCCAGGTAAGTCCACTACGGGCTCACCATAGCCCGTGCTACTTGCCCCGCTCCTGTGCCAGGTAAGTCCACTACGGGCTCACCATAGCCCGTGCTGTTTGGAACTTTTTGTTCCGAGTAGCTGAATCTAAAGCAATAACAACAACCAAAGTTCCGTCCTACTGGCCTTCAGATCTCACTAGAATACAGTACTGATGATAGTAATATGAATTTACTTAACCAACTCAGGACTCGTGGAAAATGAATTCCCAAAATTGAAGAAAGGCCTCTTCACTGACCTAAAGATATCCTGCCGTTCCTCAACTCACCAATAATGAGTTAACAACAGAATAATTGTTAGGTAATTATTAATAATTAATCGCTAATATTAAAGAAGCCCCAAGGCAGCATGCTAGGCCCTCTTAGGCCTAAGGGGGCCCTGACAGCTGAGTGGACAGCGCTCGTGATTCGTAGTCCTGAGGTTCCGGGTTCGATCCCCGGTGGAGGCGGAAACAGATAGGCAGAGTTTCTTTCACCCTGATGCAGTAAATAGGTACCTGGGAGTTAGACAGCTGCTACGGGCTGCATCCTGGGTGTGTGTGTAACAAAAAGGAGGCCTGGTCGAGGACCGGGCCGCGGGGACGTTAAGCCCCGAAATCATCTCAAGATAAGAAGAACCTCTTATGGATGATTCGTGAGTACAGAATCAAGGTGAGAGATGACAGCGTACATAGACACCCGCGCGTCTGAAGAACCGACGATGTTTCGGTCCATCCTGGACCATTATCAAGACGTTTCGGTCCAGGACGGACCGAAACATCGTCGGTCCTTCATTTCCAGATGTGTGGGGTTGGATGTCGGTTCTTGAGCCACGTTATCGTCGTCTTATACTGGACGGAAGTAGGTAGGAAACCCGGACATTTAACCACACACACACACACATACAGAAGTAGGGGGACATATGACACGTTACCTTGGACAGAAGCAGACGGGGGAAGACGGAGACAGTTCACCGAGCCAGGATAGACAGGAGCAGCCTAGCGAGGCCAAGCGGTGGAATCTACTGACGCCGCCGCCGCCGCCATCCCACACACACACACCTCCCCCCCCCCCTCCCACTTGCATTTTCCATCCCTCCTCATCCCCCTCATACTTCCTTCTCCCCCCTCTCACTCCCTACTTCACTCAGACTTTCCCTTTTCCCCTTTAATAATACCTTTCAACGTGTCTAGGTCCTCCCATTTTCTTGACGCTCGTACCTCAGGCCCCACTTGCTCCTCCCATTCTGTAAACGCCGCCCACAATTCCAAAATTGGAACGAAACTTTCCGCCCTTCCCCAACAATAGCAAATCAGGAGCGAGACGACTGCTTTTTAGATCCCAGGGGGCTCACTAGTGGGTGGCTAGTGGTCCACCAATGCTGTAGATTTCACTAGTGGGTGGCTAGTGGTCCACCAATGGTGTAGTTTTCACTAGTGGGTGGCTAGTGGTCCACCAATTGTGTAGTTTTCACTAGTGGGTGGCTAGTGGTCCACCAATTGTATAGTTTTCACTAGTGGGTGGCTAGTGGTCCACCAATTGTGTAGTTTTCACTAGTGGGTGGCTAGTGGTCCACCAATTGTGTGGTTTTCACTAGTGGGTGGCTAGTGGTCCACCAATTGTGTAGTTTTCACTAGTGGGTGGCTAGTGGTCCACCAATTGTGTAGTTTTCACTAGTGGGTGGCTAGTGGTCCACCAATGGTGTAGTTTTCACTAGTGGGTGGCTAGTGGTCCACCAATGGTGTAGTTTTCACTAGTTGGTGGCTAGTGGTCCACCAATGGTGTAGTTTTCACTAGTTGGTGGCTAGTGGTCCACCAATGCTGTAGTTTTCACTAGTGGGTGGCTAGTGGTCCACCAATTGTGTAGTTTTCACTAGTGGGTGGCTAGTGGTCCACCAATTGTGTAGTTTTCACTAGTGGGTGGCTAGTGGTCCACCAATGGTGTAGTTTTCACTAGTGGGTGGCTAGTGGTCCACCAATGGTGTAGTTTTCACTAGTGGGTGGTTGTGGACTACTTGACTTATCCACTAATTTGATGGTTTATAAAAAAAATTATGATTACAGACCCACAATGGATTACCCAATATGTCCCAATACTCCATCAGATTGTCGAAATCACCTCCAGTACCAGTACTAATACCAGTTTTAATATCAGTACTAGCACCAGTACTATTACTAGTATTAGGTACCAGTATGTCTTCAAGAGATATCAATAACTTGGTTTTACTTTGCATATGGATAACTAGTAAACCATGAGGATTTTTATCATTTATAGCTAATTCTGATCTAACAACTTATTTTTATACAGTTTACAGTACAATACAGTTTTTTTATACAGTTTATGATTATTTGGGTGGGTAGGGATTGTGATATAATAGATATACACCGATATACACTAATTGGGGGATCCGTAGACGGGTCTAAGTCCTGAGAAATCTCTGTACCCCTCGACGTTATTCTATAAACAATTCCAACTTAATCTATCCTAACCTAACAGGACCAACTTTACCTAAACGAACTTAATCCAACCTAGCTAAAAATCTAACGGTGCACGTTAGATCTTTATTGCCCTCATACGGGAGTGACTGGAGGTAAGCATAACGGTAAGATATTATGAACACGCGCAGAAAGTAGATGACACACAAAAATAGTTTTTGCCCATAGTGTACACATCATTAAGTCCTTGAGATAATGTTCCTTATCCCTCTCTAACCTCGGCTTTCCATTGTATAATGATGGGCTTCCTGTACCCTTTCTTCCCCTTCCTTAACGCTGTTTACATTGTGGAGCACACAGTGGGGGGCAAGCAGTATCTGTTATTTACACAGTGGAGCAAACAGTATCTGTTATTTACACAGTGAGGCAAACAGTATCTGTTATTTACACAGTGAGGCAAACAGTATCTGTTATTTACACAGTGAGGCAAGCAGTATCTGTTATTTACACAGTGGGGCAAACAGTATTTGTTATTTACATAGTGATGCAAGCAGTATCTGTTATTTACACAGTGGGGCAAACAGTATCTGTTATTTACACAGTGAGGCAAACAGTATCTGTTATTTACACAGTGGGGCAAACAGTATCTGTTATTTACACAGTGAGGCAAACAGTATCTGTTATTTACACAGTGGGACAAACAGTATCTGTTATTTACACAGTGGGGCAAGCAGTATCTGTTTTTACACAGTGAGGCAAGCAGTATCTGTTATTTACACATTGGAGCAAACAGCATCTGTTATTTACACAGTGGGACAAACAGTATCTGTTATTTACACAGTGAGGCAAACAGTATCTGTTATTTACACAGTGGGACAAACAGTATCTGTTATTTACACAGTGGGGCAAGCAGTATCTGTTATTTACACAGTGGGGCAAGTTATTTACTTGCTTACTTGGGGTTATTTACACAGTTGCTTCTTATAATAATACAAAAGGTGAAGGAAAGACCCAATATATGTATAAGTGTTTAAAAAAAAAAACAATTCGGATGTAACCTTCACCATTTGTCAACGTGTTATTATACAGTGTTCCAGTACATTGTATACAGCACCTTGAGAAATGATGCAGTGTTACATCCGAAAATGTGTTTTTTAATACACACATATATACCGGATCTTTACTTCACCTTCATTCAAACACTAGGATATTGTAATAATTTCTCAATAATAATAATAATATGTTATTAATAAGAATGTGCGTACAGAGAACACAAGAGGAAAGGAAAGCTGTAGGTTTAGGGGTTAGCACGACTATGAAGCCACTACTACGCAAAGTGTTTCGGGTTAAACTTAGAATAAATTAGATAAACATATTATTTATGGGCGTAATGGGGTAAACAGTATTAAAAGAGAAGGTAACATGTGAAAATGTTCAGAAAATATAACAAATAGCATACAGTATACAGGAACTAGGAGCAGTGGTTTCAAGCTCAACAAGCCACGGTGTAAGACTGAGAACAGGAGACTTTTTTTCACCCAGATGGTTATTGACCCATGGAACCGCCTACCCGCCGAAGCCGTTAATGCCAAAACTCTCTTAAGTTTTAAAATCTATCCCAAAGAACATCAAGGCAAAAGGGGGAGTTTCGATAAGCCGCCGGCTTCCTGTCCTCGTCGAGGACACTAGGGTTAGGGGCCGTCAGGTTAATTAGTATAAAGGTGTACTTAATGGTGACAGTCGCAAAATTGAAAGGTTGAATGGGATAAACACTTACAAATTAACAAGAAGTAGCATATGTGACTTGCTTAACCAATTTTAAACAAACTGCTATAATAAATAGATGGCAATGAAGAAAGGCATACATTTTTAGTATATAGAATTTAAGATAACGGTAAGACGCAAAACTATTTTACATTGATGGGGAAATGTGAGTGAAATTTAGTTACATGATTTTAACTAAATATTTCTTCGTTTCACTTTTAATCTGGTTGGGAGACGCACAGCTTTTAATTACATTTGAGAGGTCATTCCACAAATTGGGACCTTGGATTTGCGTAGCATTTCTGCTTTGCTTCTCGCTCTGGGAATATTAAAAATACATTTCTCTCGTGTGGTGCCCATGGGTTCTGTTACAGCCCTCTAGGAAGCGCTTAAGGTCAGATTTGGCATTGCAGTTCAGATGCCAGATTCACGAAAGCACTTATGCAAGCACTTACGAACGTGTACATCTTTCCTCAATCTTTGACGACTTTGGTTACATTTATTAAACAGTTTACAAGCACGAAAACTTTCCATTTAACTGTTGTTATTGTTATAAACAGCTTTCTCGTGCTTCGGAGCTCATTAACTGTTTAATTATTGGAAACAAAGCCGCCAAAGATTGAGAAAAGATGTACCAGGTTCGTAAGTGCTTTCGTGAATCAGAGTTTTAAAGATATCGAGTACACTTGAGAGTATGTGCAGTTATATTTTGAATACGACAATGGAAATTTAGTATATTGTCTGAGATCACCAAGAAGCTTCCCATCTACTCTGCTCATAATTTTGGTATTGTTAATTCTTGGGTTAAGTTGATTTTTTGATGTGTTATCAAGCAACACGTAGAACGTTTTATCGATGTTAAGGGTAAGTTTGTTAGCAAATGAACTTCATTTAGTTCAGTGGACGCTGTGTTATTTAAGTAGGTTAGCATGGGAGAAAATGAAGGTTGTGTCAGCAGGAAGTATAATAGGCTTTGTTGAGAGACATTTGGAAAACATTAATGTTTGAAATAGCCTAAGCTACTCTATCCCTTTTGGATGTATTTTTTTGTCTCAATAAACATACTTTAAATTGAACTTGAATTGATGTAACTGAGAAGCAGCGGACCAAGTCAGCTAATTCTCTTAAATGCAAGTACTAATAGTAAGTATTTAGTCTAAATAACAAGATATATTATGATGGATCACCAGAAAGTTGACAGCTGTTTTAAATATTGAAATTGGACAAATGGGAAAGTCTGTTTACTGACAACAAAAAACCTAATCTAACCTCTTCAAGCAGTTATAGGTCTAATACACGTAATTACAAATCAGTCCTCGTGGCGTTGTGGTAAAGCACTCACCAGGCGCTTTGGCCTAGGTTCGTATCCTGGCCGGGGAGGATTGACTGGGCGCCAATCCTTAACTGTAGCCTCTGTTCATCCAGCAGTGAATGGGTACCTGTTTAAACAATTTGACGGGTCGTATTCCGGGGAGAAATTAGGATAAAGGACTTGCCCGAAACGCTACACCTGCTAGTGGCTGTACAAGAATGTAAGAACTCTTGTATATATAAATAAGAATATTAAAGTTTGGTTTTAAGCTTTATTTTATATATTTTTATATTTATTATATTCATAGTATCTTGAGGTTAAAAAGTGTCCCCGCGGCCCGGTCCTACCAGGCCTCCACCCCCAGGAAGCAGCCCGTTTAACACCCAGGTACCTATTTTACTGGGGGACCATCACTACATATTGGTACTTTCGACCAAATGGCTACTGAAAGTACCATTATTTCAGGAGATGGGTTGGCCAGGGGTACCAACCACCCTTAGGAACGCCAATGTTTATTGATAGCGTGGCTGGAGTACCATTGTAAGACTGCAAGTGCTGAAGAGGAGTGACCTCTGGCTCCGTGGAGCAAACAGCATGTCTTGCTTACTACCCCCTGCTTGTTTAGGTGTGCCTTACTGCCGCACCTGCTTGTTTAGGTTATCTTGAGATGATTTCGGGGCTTTAGTGTCCCCGCGGCCCGGTCCTCGACCAGGCCTCCAACCCCAGGAAGCAGCCCGTGACAGCTGACTAACACCCAGGTACCTATTTTACTGCTAGGTAACTTCTCGCCGGCGCCCGGGATTGAACCCGGGACCACAGGACCACAAGTCCAGCGTGCTGTCCGCTCGGCCGTGGCTAACTGCCACCTGCTTGTTTTGGTGGGAGTGAGACACCAAAAGCAACTTGTGGATATTTATTTTAAATATCTAAAACTGAATTAGCGCCTATTTTATGCTTTGAATTTTGTGCATTTGCTAACTCATGATTTGCTTGAGGATACACGTCCCTGTTTGCTCTGGCCTCCGCCTGTCTCTTGCCACTAATCTTGTTTAAGCTTCTGTTCGGCTGTGTCTTCCAACAACAGTTATTCCCAAAATAATAAATATTTTCATTTAAGGAAATCTCGGAATGTTGCTTGATTGAATCAAGCAACATTCTATATATCTGTAAAGATAGATATAGGGAGATACATCCCTCGTAGTTACCTGGCGGTTACTTTGCGTTGATTCCTGGGGGTTAAGGTTCCCGCTGCTCGGTCTCTGACCAGGCTTCTTGGTTGATGGTGTGGTCAACCAGGCTGTTGGACGCGGTGTCTTGCTGCCTGGCGTATGAGAACACAGCCTGGTATAAAAGTTATCCTAAATGTGGATAGACATACAAAAGCAAATAAATCGACCAGTTAAGCAGATCTGTGGACAAATACCCAAACTGAGAGCAGAAGAGAGAGAGAGAGAGAGAGAGAGAGAGAGAGAGAGAGAGAGAGAGAGAGAGAGAGAGAGAGAGAGAGAGAGAGAGAGAGAGAGAGAGAGAGAGAGAGAGTCTTTGGTATATGCACAAATTGAGGTTTTATTGTTAGGTACAAAATAGAACACCCAAAACCGTAGGCATGCCGTATTTGATTTGATTGTTGCCGCCGAAGGCGGCTAGTTTATTGTGCACCCCATACTCATCCTGTGAGCGGTAGCGCAAAAGCATTACAGAGGGCACAAAAGGTCTTTATCAGACCTCATCTTAGATTATTACATAAACAATTTCTTCAATCCTTCACACCTTATAGATACAATGTCAGCTAGTTACAGAGAAAGTGCTATTACAAGAGCTACATCTTTACAGTAAGTCATCATACATTAATGGTAGGTCTTATCGTTAATACATAATAGTTTGGCCAATGGGGATATTACAGAGGCATGCCGTAAAGTCCCCACTACTGGTTTCTCGCTCGGGTGCGATGACAACATTATTCACTCATCTATCGAAATCTTACGGCGTCTGCTCGTGCGGATCTAAGACTCGGAACTTCCTCCAGACACACAATCAACACATATCGGAAATTAAAACAATAACAAACTCCAACCTTATCTTGAGGTTATCTTGAGATGATTTCGGGGCTTTAGTGTCCCCGCGGTCCGGTCCTCGACCAGGCCTCCACCCCCAGAAAGCAGCCCGTGACAGCTGACTAACACCCAGGTACCTATTTTACTGCTAGGTAACAGGGGCATAGGGTGAAAGAAACTCTGCCCATTGTTTCTCGCCGGCGCCCGGGATCGAACCCGGGACCACAGGATCACAAGTCCAGCGTGCTGTCCACTCGACCGACCGGCTCAATGAACCTTAGGCATATGGTAAATATAAAACACTACACACACATGCAGGCGATGAGTCACAATAACGTGGCTGAAGTAGATTGACCAGACCACACTCGAGAAGGTGAAGGGACGACGACGTTTCAGTCCGTCCTGGACCATTCTCAAGTCGATTGTGAGAATGGTCCATTCCACAATCGACTTGAGAATGGTCCAGGACGAACCGAAACGTCGTCGTCCCTTCACCTTGTAGTGTGTGGCTTGGTCAAACTACACACACATTCTTGAGTGTACTCATCATCTATAAATGGATCAATGGTCCAAACAAGGAAAACAAAGCAACGTGCTAAACGGAAATGAATCTGAGGGAGTACCGCAAGGGTCCATTTTGGGGCCCACCTTTTTTGTCATATTATGTACCACACCAAGTATGCAGCTGGCACTTAGATTTAGGGTAAAGTGGGACGTGAAAATGATATTGAGGTCTTACAAAGAGTTCTACATGAACACCATTCATGCTCAGGAGACTGGTAAATGCATTTTAATATCGAAAATGCAAGACTTTGCATGTGGGGCATAACAATCCACGTCACAACTATCAAGTTAAGAGCATTACCTTGCAGCAGATTGATGAAGAAAAGGATCTTGGAGTCAAAATCCACCATTTACTGAAAGTTGCACAACAGGTACGAGCAGCAGTAAAAAAAAAAAGTTAACCAAACCCCAGGAATGTTCAAGCGTTCCTTTGACTTTAAGACAAAGGAGGTACAGTGGTTCAGCTGTATAAGTCTCTGGTGCGACCCACTTGGATTACTGTATTCAAGTATGGAGACCTCAACTTCAAAAGGATATAGCTGCTCTGGAGAAAGTGCACCACCGGGCAACAAAAGTCATTCCAGAGCTAAGTCATCTCTCGTGTCAGGAACGGATGAGGGCCACAGGGCTAACAACACTACAGACCAAACATGGCAGGGCGGATCTCATCGAAACCTTTAGAGTGCTGAACAATTTGGAGGATGTTGATCCAGACGACTTCTTCTTTTTCACTCACGGGGTTATAAACCCATGGAACCGCCTACACGCCGAAGCCGTAAATGCCAAACTCTGCTGAACTATAAAATCCGACTTGAAAAAATCATCAGAACAAAAGGGGGGATGGGGGACCTTCGACAAGCCGCCGGTTTTCTGTTCTCGTCGTGGCCAGTAACGTGTTAGTGGCTCACTTAAAGAACAATGGTAAGAATGGCCCCAAACGCTTCTTAAAGAGCTCTGTACCGTGGTCAGTGTGCGAAAAGTACCAGTGTACGAATCTGTATAGAATTTCCTTAATATATAGGCTGGGTTCGAAGCTAATTGAAACAACAAGAGACCCTAGAGCCGCCAGTTTCCTCTTTCAGCGCCTTAGTGTGGCGATCCAGAGAGGAAATGCTCACTGCATCCATGGTTCCTGCCCGCCATCTGAGGAGCTGGAGGAGCTATACAACCTGTGACAAGTAGCCTTGTACTCTGCATGTAACCAATGTTGTAACCCTTTTTGTGTAATGAATAATGAAATTTTAAATAAAATAAAATTACATTGAAATATATTATATATAAATATATATATAATATATACATTATATATATATATATATATATATATATATATATTTCTTGATATATATATATTTCACTGTTGATGGTTTGCTTGAGTTGGATAGGGATGTCGTACTGGGTCCGATGGTTTGGTTATGGGAAGAGATTATATTTCTTTAGATGCTCCGCCTGCTCTATAAAGGTTTGGAGGGCTTCATTCTTCTTGTTTAGTTGATGCCGAATGAGCTCTTGCCTATACCTATAGGTAAACTCTGTATTGCGGACTGCTGGGTCATGTGGGTTTATATTGGTGTATACTGGCAGCAGATTTTCTTTCAAACATGTTTCATTGAATATGAAATCATATTCAATGAAACATGTTTGAAAGAAAACCTGCTGCCAGTATACACCAATATAAACCCACATGACCCAGCATTCCTTGCTGCTGGGTCGTGCACTTTAATATTAGTATATTTGGTAGCAGTCTTTCCTGTAGACATATATTATTAAATATGACCGAAAAAGTAAGATTAATAATTCTAACACGTCCGCAATATACTACATTTGAGTGAGGTGGGAAGGATGATGTGGCATTAACACAAGACAGAACAGGGGATATTAATAGGGTATTAAAAGTACTCCTCTTTTGAGTACTTTTGAGAGGAGCCTGTACTCCTCTTGACATGCCAGAAAGTATTCTGAGGAAACTACTCCAAGCTTGTACTAAAGAGGCACCCTTCTTGAGCCCGGATGGGCACATGTATAAGCAAGTAGATGGGGTCGCCATGGGTTCTCCCCTAGGTGTCCTGTTTGCAAACTTCTACATGGGTACCATCGAGCAAAAAGTCTTAGTCGACATGAACTTGAAACCGGCCATATATATATATAACTAAACAGAGTTATAGTTGTGTGTGTGTGTGTAAACTAAAGTCTTTGAAAATACATATATATTTATAGGCGTTTTTTTTATATATTTTTTTTGTAATTCAGTTTCTGGCAGCCTGATACATTTTGTCTGGTAGTTTGTCAGTCTTTCAGCCTTTGTGTCTTTGTATATATATATGAAAATGTAATAAGTTTTACGAAATATATAGTATATATATGAATAATATATATATATATATATATATATATACAGGAAAGACTGCTACCAAACTATATTGGCCTTAGATATAATAATATATATAAGAAAAAAATATATATAATATATATATATATATATATATATATATATATATATATATATATATATACTGCTACCAAAATATACTAATTATATATATATATATATATATATATATATATATATATATATATATATATATATATATATATATATATATATATATATATATAACTGAAAACTCACACCCCAGAAGTGACTCGAACCCATACTCCCAGGAGCAACGCAACTGGTATGTACAAGACGCCTTAATCCACTTGACCATCACGACCGGACAAATGAGGTGATAGCCGAGGCTGTTTGAACCGAGTGTATAGAACCACCCCACCGCCGAGTGCCGGCGGTGGGGTGGTTCAAATAGCCTCGGCTATCACCTCATTTGTCCGGTCGTGATGGTCAAGTGGATTAAGGCGTCTTGTACATACCAGTTGCGTTGCTCCTGGGAGTATGGGTTCGAGTCACTTCTGGGGTGTGAGTTTTCAGTTGCATATTGTCCTGGGGACCATTCAGGCTTGTTCGCATATATATATATATATATATATATATATATATATATATATATATATATATATATATATATATATATATATATATATATATATATATATATATATATATATATATATATATATATATATATATATATATATTCATGCACACTTCATGGTACTAATCAATTAGTGCCGTAAAATGTGATAATTAACCACAAGCGTTACTTGTGACATTGTCAGAAACATTGAACTTAAACCCTGTGGTAATATTATTGTATAAATAAATATAATTATTAAACCTGTGGATAGATTATACCCGTAGGAGGATAGATGGCTCGTAGCTGTGGGAGGATACATCATACATGTGGGGTGGATAGTTTATTCTGCTACTAGTATTTCCTGTAAACGTTAAGAGCTATTGGCCTAGTTTCTTGCAGGTCTGAGTTCAGTCCCCGACTGCTCCAGTGGTTGGACACCATTCCTTTCCTCCGTCCTATCCTAAATCCTTATCCTCATATCCTTTCTAAGTGTTATATTTAGTCGAAATGGTTTGGCTTACCAGTTGCTACACACACATATCACAATAGCGTGATATATCAAATGAATAAATCCACAAGGGCCGTGATAAGGGTTCGAACCTTCGCACGGGATGTTCCCATTTGCGGCATAGTTGACTAAGGCGCAGCTGGGAACATCCTGTGCGGAGATTCGAATCCTCATCACGGCCCTTGTGGATTTGTTTACCAGTTACTCCTTATTCCTTTTAGCTCAAACAATTCGCTCTTTTTTTTTTTACTTCAAAATTAGAGATACATAATCTTGAATCATTCCAGTCTATTTATCTTGCTACCGAAAGCATATCTCTCAAGGTTCAGTAGCGTTCAAACTCTATTCATAATTCGTTAACACCTAGACAAGGCTTTTTTTTAATCTAGTCATTAGACACCCTTATTAAATGGAGTTTGTGTCAGCTGGAGTGATTAGCCGTGTTCTCACCCGGAGCCTCATACACGCCATTACAGAATTTAAGGAAAATGGGAGTTTCTCGTGACGTCTTCACAACACGTAAATATTTACACATCTCATTTATTTTAAACCTCTAACAAACACTTTGTCTCCTGCTAATTTTACCTTCACATATTGCGAGTCTCTTATTAATTTTTTGTTTGCAATTCAGTTTCTGGCAGCCTGATACATTTTGTCTGGTACTTTGTCAGTCTTTCAGCCTTTGTGTCTTGTATAGTCTGAGAGTCTTTGACACACTATCACCTGACCATTTTTTTGCAAATTATAATTAATAATAAACCCTTACTTTATCATTTACTTTTGAAGTATTAGACGGGTAGATTAAAAAAAACTATGGAAGCCATTTAATGCTGCTGACGGCTGTTTACAGCGTTGTGGTTCGAACACCAGTCGTCAGTGAAGCACTTGTTCCGGAAGTGTTTGAACGTCAACAGTTGCAAGTCGTGTGTCAGCCCGTCCTCCAAACAAAGATCCAAAAGTGATTCCATGCACCCGCCAAACCCCCTGTTTATGAATGAAAAGCGGTTTACACACGACTCACAACTGCTGAAGTTCGAACATATCCGGAACAAGTGCTTCACTGACGAATTTTGTTCGAATCACAACGCTATAAATGCTTCACCCACGTACTACAAATACAAATAATCGCCAACAGAACCTAAACACCTAACCTAACCTATCCTATGCCTATATATACACAATATGCTAATATATTATAATATTAATTTATACTTGAGAAAATTCCCGTTTTGAATGAACAGCATGTTAAAATTTATGAATGCGTCTGTGGGGTTGACCGCTGAATGTAATGGACTTGAGTCGAGGACGGGTTGCGGTAGTACAGTCGGGTTCGTTCTCGACTCACAATCGAGAATTCCGGGTTCGAGTCCTGGGCGGGACAGAAATGGTTGGGCGCATATCTTCTCATCAATGCACCTGTTCACCTAGCAGTAAGTAGGTACTCAGCAGTTAGTCAGCTTGTTGCGGGGGTTGTAACCTGGCCAGGGTCAGCAAATCAACCCTGGTGTTGAGGGGACCTGTATATAAGCCTAACGTGCATGAATACAATCTGGCTGCCTGTCCCCCGAACACAATAAACTGTAATTATTATTAAATAAACCGCCCCTGTACCATAAAGCCACTGGGAACCGTCCCCGCGCGGGTAGATATATGTAAACACGCCGAGAGCAGGCTACACATGCAACATTACTACACGAATATCCACGAGCAAATCTCCGGACAAAAATCAAATAGACGTAAACATGGGCGGAGGCGATATGACATCAATGGCGTCAATGGTAGACTCGCCACAAACACAACTCAACAATGAGGCTCGCTTGCCGGCCGCCACACCCCATGTCTTCCTCTGTATATACACAAGTTCTTATATACCCAGCCATGCGTACACTTACAAGCTGTTTTTTTATTTTGTATTTTATATATACAAGAGTTCTTACATTCTTGTAAAGCCACTAGCACCCGTAGCGTTTGGGCAAGTCCTTAATCCTATGTTCCCTGGAATACGACCCGCCAAATCCTTTAACAACCAGGTACCGATTTTACTGTTGGGTAAACTGAGGCTACAGTTAAGGATTGGCGCCCAGTCAATCCTCCCCGGCCAGGATACGAACCCAGGACAAAGCGCTCGCGGAACGCCAGGCGAGTGTCTTAACCACTACACCACGTGTAATGAGATCCCAGCTGGTAGTCCCAGGCCCAAGTTGGTAGTCCCAGACCCCAGCTGGTAGTCCCAGACCCCAGCTGGTAGTCCCAGACCCCAGCTGGTAGTCCCAGACCCCAGTTGGTAGTCCCAGACACCAGCTGGTAGTCCCAGACACCAGCTGGTAGTCCCAGGCCCCAGCTGGTAGTCCCAGTCCTCAGCTGGTAGCCCCAGGCCCCAGCTGGTAACCCCAGGCCCCAGCTGGTAGTCCCAGACACCAGCTGGTAGTCCCAGACACCAGCTGGTAGTCCCAGACACCAGCTGGTAGCCCCAGGCACCAGCTGGTAGTCCCAGGCCCCAGCTGGTAGTCCCAGGCCCCAGCTGGTAGTCCCAGACCCCAGCTGGTAGCCCCAGACCCCAGCTGGTAGTCCCAGACCCCAGCTGGTAGCCCCAGGCACCAGCTGGTAGTCCCAGGCCCCAGCTGGTAGTCCCAGGCCCCAGCTGGTAGCCCCAGGCCCCAGCTGGTAGCCCCAGGCCCCAGCTGGTAGTCCCAGGCCCCAGCTGGTAGTCCCAGGCCCCAGCTGGTAGCCCCAGGCACCAGCTGGTAGCCCCAGACCCCAGCTGGTAGTCCCAAACCCCAGCTGGTAGTCCTAGGCCCCAGCTGGTAGTCCCAGACCCCAGCTGGTAGCCCCAGACCCCAGCTGGTAGCCCCAGGCACCAGCTGGTAGTCCCAGACACCAGCTGGTAGTCCCAGACCCCAGCTGGTAGTCCCAGACCCCAGCTGGTAGTCCCAGACCCCAGCTGGTAGCCCCAGACCCCAGCTTGTAGTCCCAGACCCCAGCTGGTAGTCCCAGACCCCAGCTGGTAGTCCCAGGCCCCAGCTGGTAGCCCCAGGCACCAGCTGGTAGTCCCAGACCCCAGCTGGTAGTCCCAGGCCCCAGCTGGTAGTCCCAGACCCCAGCTGGTAGCCCCAGACCCCAGCTTGTAGTCCCAGACCCCAGCTTGTAGTCCCAGACCCCAGCTGGTAGCCCCAGACCCCAGCTGGTAGCCCCAGGCACCAGCTGGTAGTCCCAGACCCCAACTGGTAGTCCCAGGCCCCAGCTGGTAGTCCCAGACCCCAGCTGGTAGTCCCAGGCCCCAGCTGGTAGTCCCAGGCCCCAGCTGGTAGTCCCAGACCCCAGCTGGTAGTCCCAGGCCCCAGCTGGTAGTCCCAGACCCCAGCTGGTAGTCCCAGACCCCAGCTGGTAGTCCCAGGCCCCAGCTGGTAGTCCCAGACCCCAACTGGTAGTCCCAGGCCCCAGCTGGTAGTCCCAGACCCCAGTTGGTAGTCCCAGGCCCCAGCTGGTAGACCCAGACCCCAGCTGGTAGTCCCAGACCCCAGCTGGTAGCCCCAGGCCCCAGCTGGTAGCCCCAGGCCCCAGCTGGTAGTCCCAGGCCCCAGCTGGTAGCCCCAGGCCCCAGCTGGTAGCCCCAGGCCCCAGCTGGTAGTCCCAGACCCCAGCTGGTAGCCCCAGGCCCCAGCTGGTAGTCCCAGGCACCAGCTGGTAGCCCCAGGCCCCAGCTGGTAGTCCCAGGCCCCAGCTGGTAGTCCCAGGCACCAGCTGGTAGTCCCAGACCCCAGCTGGTAGTCCCAGTCCCCAGCTGGTAGCCCCAGGCCCCAGCTGGTAACCCCAGGCCCCAGCTGGTAGTCCCAGACCCCAGCTGGTAGCCCCAGACCCCAGCTGGTAGCCCCAAATAAAGCAAGACTGGGTGATGCAGACACTTCAATACACTCAACAATACAGAAGGTAGCAAGGCTAATATATAATTCCCGCCAGTTCACATTTGAACGGGAACAAAAGAGTTCTTCCTGCTCAAGAGAGTGAACACTTGGTGGATGATGACATGGATGTTCATCCACAGCTGTTATTCCGTTATTCATCCGGCTTGTTGTTCGCTATCACTTAACCTGCTCGCGGGGTTTATTAGATCTGTGTAAATTATGCATTATTCATGAAATGTTCACAACTGGCGATAAATTGAGGCTGCTGCTCTGTACCCGGTGTTGGAGGGTGCAGGTGTGTGTATAACAGGTGTGTGTACCAGGTGTGTGTACCAGGTGTCGAGAGCCTAATCTTCTACATTACAGGCTCTTCTACAGAGCCTCGCTATTACAGAGCCCCATCTCGCAGACGCGGGACTCTATAAGAAGCCACGGGCGTAATTTAGAGCATCCTTAGCAGTGATGAGGCTGCTCTGTACGAATTAACCAACCCGTTCTCCAGGAATGTGTGTACGAAAAGACACTATGGGTGGAAGGTTCAGAGGTCAGCTGTTGGACACAAGAGGGTCAAGCTTTCCACTGTTGGCGTACTGCAAATGACTCGATAACACGTGGAATTGATACCATAAACATAACCTAGGCCTAATTAGGCACTCCTAGGCCTAATATGCATCATCTTAGACTTAATTGAGAGGATCTGTGCTATATTGATACAGGGAAAGTCTCGCTTTGTCTGTTGAGTTGTTTCTCCTGGTGGGTTCAAAACGTGAAATTTTTTCCCCAACAGTCCGTTTTTTTTACGTTTCAGCGACAATTGCTAAAAGAAGTATTATTTTGGGTTTAAAAAGTATATGGTTTGTCATTTTGATGGACTATAAATTTGTTACTCTGATAAACGTCTCCCTGTGGCTGGCCATAACTTATATAGCAAGTAACAACAGTTACCTAGAGCGGGCTCACCATAGCCCGTGCTACTTGGAACTTGTTCCGAGTAGCTGAATCTATAACAACAACGACAACAGCTACCTAGCTCTCAAGTACCTAGTTACTGCTACATGAAGAGACGCATTAGGTGAAAGGAAACGTTCCCAACCGTTCCTGTCTCGCCTGGGGGATTGAAACCGGGGACGTAGACCATTGTGCTATGCAAGTCAGCACTTAATTATATAATACAACGGAGGAACTGCTTGAGATAAGATGCTGGCTTCCTGTCACACCTGGCACACCTGCCACACACCTGTCACGTCTGCCACACCTCACACACCTCTCACGCCTGGCACACCTCACACACCTGTCACGCCTGGCACACCTCACACACCTGTCGCGTCTGGCATACCTGACACACGTGTCACGCCTGGCACACCTCACACACACCTGCCACGCCTGGCACACCTCACACACCTGTCACGCCTGGCACACACCTGTCACGCCTGACACCTGGGACACCTGCCACACCTGCCACGCCTCACACACCTGCCACACCAGGCACACCTGACACACACCTGTCACGCCTGGCACACACTTGTCACATCTGCCACGCCTGGCACACCTGACACACATCTGTCACACTCCCATTCACAGTAAAGCAGGCCAATATCCTCCCCCGCCAGGCTCGCCTTGACGCCAGAGCCGGACGTCGAGGGCCCCCGCCCACTACGGCTGCCGCTCTGAGCGGCTGGCAGCTCCAGTCTCCACACAAGTGGCTCCACAAGAGCATCTCCAGCATCCCCACGTATCTCCAGCATCCCCACGTATCTCCACGTATCTCCAGCATCCCCACGGATCTCCAGCATCCCCACGTATCTCCAGCATCCCCACGGATCTCCACGGATCTCCAGCATCTCGTAGCCTCGTCAGGACTGTTGTAAGGTTAGCTAACAATCCAAAACAAACATTTTAAAGAAGGTATAACCATGAAGCACTTAGACAGGACACGAGGACAGGTTGTTGACGCTTGTGTGGTGGTCTGTGTGGAGTAGTTTGGGTAAATCTCGTCATCTTAGAGGTTGTGTGAGGATTAGGGGGATCTCTCCACGACGACTCTAAGACTCTTATTTGACTCGATTCGACTTATTTTTGACTCTTATTTGACTCTTATTATTTATTTGACACTAAGAACTGTTAGTGTTATGGGGGTTCGAGTCCTGGTATATATGTGTATATATATATATATATATACATATATATATATATATATATATATATATATATATATATATATATATATATATATATATATATATATATATATATATATATGTATATATATGTATGTCGTACCTAGTAGCCAGAACGCACTTCTCAGCCTACTATGCAAGGCCCGATTTGCCTAATAAGCCAAGTTTTCATGAATTAATATTTTTTCGACTACCTAACCTACCTAACCTAACCTAACTTTTTCGGCTACCTAACCTAACCTAACCTATAAAGATAGGTTAGGTTAGGTTAGGTAGGGTTGGTTAGGTAAATAGATATCAGCCAATGTAGACGCATAGGTGTAGTCCTACACGACCTGTTTACCTTCCCTCCACGGCTGCAGCGTGACTCCATCTGGGCGTTTTTGGCTGTTGTCAGGTCTGCACAACTGAGGTTCCCTTTGTGCTGGACACCCAGCTGTAGCCAAACTTCTCTTGATGATGTCATTGACTGCTTCATGTCTGGGAATCTTCCCCTGTGTCTTACGACAGATGAGACCATGGCTGCCGTATTGGTCTGCCGACGCATATCCGCAGATACACCTGTGCTCGGTGGAGATAGGGGCGGCAAGGCGCAGGGCAACACCAATACTTTTGAGCCGCTGGTCGAGGCGGGTGCCCAAGACAGAATTAGGGACTGCCAACAGGAAGTCCCCGGCATGGGGGGCTTGCACAGCTTGGAGACGCGTTCTGTCCTTCTCAGAAGCTGCCTCCAGCAATGTTGTCCACTATGGGGCAATCCCATTTGGCCTGTTTGCCGTCGTTTGGAAAAGTTGGTCGAGGATGAGAGTTGGCAAGAGTGTCCCACTGACAAGCTCCTTCCGCGAATTTGAGATCATGAATCCCAATGGAATCTCTTAGGAATTCTGGTAGTATTTCATTAACTAATTCACCTGTAGCACTAGTCGAGTATAAGAATGCCGGCAATGCTAACTGCGTCGCCTTGCGAATACCTATACCCCCGAGTCTAACTGGGGGCGTTGCTTGGTCCCATTGGTCATCTTGCAGGGTTTCACTTTCACGGTTATTGATATATATATATATATATATATATATATATATATATATATATATATATATATATATATATATATATATATATATATATATATATATATATAGTCATGTAATTCCCCAGTATAGCAGAGTAATCTGCCTTTTCCTACTCACCTCGTGTTACATCACTCTGCATATCACCTATATACGCCAGCCAACCCAGACGTGCACCCCACACATGTGTCTGGAAAGCATCAGGGTCACCCTCCACCAGCCTCAGAGCCCCGGGCAGGTACAACCTGCCGGCTCATGGTTATCTGTGGGTAACGAGCAGTCTCGCTGCCGGCTTGTAGTTTCAAGCCACAAAGGATGAGAGGTCAGCAGGGGTATAAGTACCCGTGACCCCGCTGACCACGGTAGTCTCTCCAGATGCTCAGGGTCAACACTGTCCCTTCTCACGTCTCCGCCTCCTCGTGTCCAGGTCATAGTGTCTTGTAAATACTTCCGTTGTCACTTTTTATTTCTTGTATTACAACCCGTTCTGGCACTTGCTTTTAGTCAATATTGGCTTATTTAATAATTGCATATGTGACATACTAATTGATTGTGAATATTTTAGTTTACCTTGAAAAGCTTCATAGAAAACACCGACCTCACCTAACCTTCTTAGTATGTTAAGATAAGCATCTTATTGCTTCTTATTTACAATTATTACTTAACGTATAGGCTAAGTAATATATCATCAACATATCTAAACCATGGAATGATTCCAGGAGTTATTTTTTAAACAAATTTCTTATTATTTTATTATTTATAAAAATATAGAGTATTATTATAGAGTATTATTTACAGACTTTTGGAATGGCAATGGGGAATCCTTTATCGCCATTGCTTTCAAACTTGCACATGGAATTCTTCGAAAAGAAAGGTTCTTTTTTTCCATTCTTCACCTTGTTAGTCGACATGAAAGTATGCAAGTTTGAATTGCACTTTTCTGTACAGTTAGCAGAATGCTGCTGAAAGGGCACTGCATGGAAGTTGCCAAGAAGGCATTGGAAGCTGCCGAAAAGGCACTGGAAGCTGCCAAAAAGGCACTGCAGGGAAGCTGCCAAAAAGGCACTGCAGAGAAGCTGCCAAAAAGGCACTGCAGAGAAGCTGCCAAAAAGGCACTGCAGGGAAGCTGCCAAGAAGGCCCTTGAACTGCCGAGCGAGTTGGGGCGTCTGTCAAGCGGACACTGGAAGCTGGAAGCGTTTAGCGTGTCTTGCGTGTAAATATTTACATCGCGGTCGGTTACAGAGCAAACACTCGGGCCGCCTCGGCGTACTCATTTGGTAACGCAAACATTCAATGTTTACGTTCATAACTTTAGTACGATGATAGTTCAGGGAAGATTTTATGATATATAATGCTACGTTGTAGAACATTGTCCACCTCTGGCGTTGATCCTTCAGATGGTATGCTCTTTCTTAAGTATAAGTGACTACGGGGATGTGGGGGTCTAGCTCCTGGTCCCCCGCCTACTGGATTTGTTGTACCCGTTGCGTTATAGCTTAAGTATTCTAATGTGAGATTCTAATGTGTCGAATCTGGCTTTAAAGTTGTGGATGGAGGTGGCTTCAACAGGTTCTTCTTCTCAGTGCGTTCCACTATGGCTGGTGCAAGGGCATGGGAGGCACTCTTGTATACCATAGATGGTATTTCACTAATGTTCCCAGTTTTGGGGTTTAGTGAGTGAATGATGGACTGACTGTCCATCATCTGTCGAGTTGACTGGTAAAGGGAGTAGAGAGTTAGGACAGTTGATTGTGAGAAGGGAAGGGAATTGTCAGGAAAGCGCCAAGCCATAACGACTATATAGCACAGGAAAGGGATCAGGATAAGGATTTGGGATGGGACGGGGAGGGAAGGAATGGTGTCCAACCATTTGGACGGTCCGGGATTGAACACCGACCTGCATGAATGGAGACCGTCGCTCTACCGTCCAGCCCAAGTGGTTGGACAGTTGCCTGTGGGAGATGTAGTAACATATGTGTGGATCTCTGGAGGTTTTCTGGCAAGGTTAGCACCAACTGATGAAAAGGAAGCTATTAAATTCAATTGACGTTTCTAAGTCTGTTGCAGGTGTGTAACCATCTTTGGAGAGTTTTATCTGCTTGTTATGTGATCGTTGTTTAGGTCCTAGCATGTTAGAGATGGCCTTCCGTGTTCTTCTAATATTTCCTTTTGCTTCTTTGAATCTACTCTCATAATAGGAAAGTTTCGCTCTTCGTATTATACTGGTAAACATTGATGAGTATCTCTTAACTACTGCTGTGGTAACTAGGTCACTCCTATGCTTTATTTCATATACATGTTTCTTGTTGATTGCTTTGATTATGCCCTTGTGAGCCAGGGGTTGTTTAGTCTTTTGGTATTTACTTGCTTGGTGAGGAGACGAACGTGAGTGTTGTAGAGGCTTAGAGTTTTGGATAGAAAGATGTTGACTATGAATTTATATCTTATGTATTATTGAAATCAGATTCCCAGTTTATATTGTAAAGAGAGTTCCGTTCTCATCGACTTGAGAATGGTCCAGGACGGACCGAAACGTCGTCGTCCCTTCACCTTCTAGTGTGTGGTCTGGTCAACAATATTGTGAAGAGCATTTGTGAAGGGAAGAGAACAATCAGGAGAAAGCGCCAAGCCATTACGACTATAGAGCACTGGGAAGGGGTCAGGATAAGGATGTGGGATGGGACGGCGGGAAGGAATGGTGGCCCAATCACTTGGACGGTCGGGGATTGAACACCGACCTGCATGAAGCGAGACCGTCGCTCTAGTGTGTGAGATTGCCTATTACTGCTTCACTGAGGAACCCGAAGGTAAGTTTCTTGCTATCCGATGTTGTTATGTTCATGTTTGCTATGAGGAAGGTAGGACAGTGGTCAGTGGTTCTGTCAGTGACTATACCAGATGCAAGGGGGAGCTGTTATAAACAATGCAGGATCCAAGTAAATTCAGTAGAATTTCTGGTTGCAATTCTTTTGACCATGTCGTAGCTCAGTCGATTAGGACAGCGTCTGGGATGTTCTCGGACGTAGGTTCGAATCCTCGTCACAGCCCTTGTGGATTTGTTCATTGGATGCATCACGCTATTGTGATTTCTGTGTGTAGAGCTGTTATGTTAGTCCATATGTGGTGCAAGGTAGTGGCGGATGTTTGAATGACTCGGGCGGATACGCCCACAGTGTCTCAAAAAGCATAACTTGGTGATAAATGATAGACTCGTTTCTTTAGCAGGTTCATGAACCTGACTTTAGAACGGTGAATAAGTATTCACCGTTCTTGGCTTCAGAGCGTTACCTTAGCTTTAGGGGCGTTGAGTAACTAACTTCAGGGCTGGTGATGGCTAGCGGACTTCAGGGCAGGCGTTGACTACCTGGCCTTAGGGACGGCGATTGGTTGATAAAGATTAACCCACCCAAGAGGTGGCACGGGCATCAATACCCCGTAATTAGGGAGGGCGTCGACTACCAGACTTACACAGGAGACATCTCCCGTCACGCAGGGTGCAGTTGCACCTCCACAGATCTCCAGTACCAGCTCTTGATACTGGTGATGGCTCCAATGGGCCACCACTTACGGGCTATTCATGCCCGTGCCACCTTTTGCGTGGCTTAATCTTCATCAATCAATCAATCTACCAGACTTCAGGGCAGACGTTGACTATGAACCGTATGGTTACATGTACGTATTTGGCTGCTTAGACACAGAGTTTAGTGATTTTGTATATTTATTGAGTATAGTCTTAGTTACAACGGTCGGTTTGTTGGTAGTGTCGTGAGGTGTCGTAGTAGTTAAAACGAAGCCTGGGACAGGGCAGAGAGCTGACTGAGGCTCAGATGCGGGGTGAGTGTGTAGAGCGCGGCGCTCTAAACGCTGGTGTAGTCGAAGAGCTCGAGTGCGGGACGAGAGCGTGGAAGCTCGACGCGGCCGAAGTCTGGCTGTCTGCTCTGTGTCGAGCCTGGAGCGTCTTGTGAGGATTACGACCTGATTGATTGATGAAGATTGAGCCACCCAAGAGGTGGCACGGGCATGAATAGCCCGTAAGTGGTGGCCCTTTCGAGCCATCACCAGTATCAATAGATGATACTGGAGATCTGTGGAGGTGCGACTGCACCCTGCGTTACGGAAGATGTCTCCTGTGTGTGAGGATTAGGACCTGATTGATTGATAAAGATTAAGCCACCCAAGAGGTGGCACGGGCATGAATAGCCCGTAAAGCTGATTATACTCACTGTGAACCGGTTATACAACCCACCTTCACCTCACCTCACCTTCACCTCACCTCACCTTCACCTTCACCTCACCTTCACCTCACCTTCACCTTCACCTCACCTTCACCTCATCTCACCTTCACCTCACCTCACCACCCTCCAACAGGTTGGGTGGAAGTGTTAACTGTAAAGTTGTACACGCTGGAAATGTGATAACTTAAGACATAAGTTACGTAGGCTTAACAAATCCATCTCATTATCTGTACATAAGCTGGAGAGAATTTAGAGCAAGTATATTATATGGTTAACATACTACAACTACCAGAAAGTACTAATATGTAGTGATGGACCACCGGAAAGTACTAATATGCAGTGATGGACCACCAGAAAGTACCAATATGTAGTGATGGACCACCAGAAAATACTAATATGCAGTGATGGACCACCAGAAAGTACCAACATATAGTGATGGACCACCAGAAAGTACCAACATATAGTGATGGACCACCAGAAAGTACCAACATATAGTGATGGACCACCAGAAAGTACCAACATATAGTGATGGACCACCAGAAAGTACCAACATATAGTGATGGACCACCAGAAAGTACCAACATATAGTGATGGACCACCAGAAAGTACCAACATATAGTGATGGACCACCAGAAAGTACCAACATATAGTGATGGACCACCAGAAAGTACCAACATATAGTGATGGACCACCAGAAAGTACCAATATGTAGTGATGGACCACCAGAAAGTACCAACATATAGTGATGGACCACCAGAAAGTACCAATATATAGTGATGGACCACCAGAAAGTTGAATTTTGAATTACTGAATAATACTTTTTAACGTCAACATGAATACAAGACCTAACCTGACCTATCTTAACAATCCAATGTCTAATACATGCTGTTTTAGGCCTAATATATGGTATTTTAGGCCTAATAGTACATATGTACTATATTACTTGGCCTATAAATAATGGTTTTGTTTAGGGGTTTATCTTTCTGGACTCTATCAAATTAAAAGTACAAAAAAGGAACATTTCGGAGGTCCCTCAGTACATATGGGTACTCTCGACCAAATAGTACAAGTACTGTGCTATCATTGCAGTAGGACGTACTGCCTTCTTCATCTACCGCTCTACAGTAAATCACTGTTCCTTATGTACTCATTCTCCCTACCCGGTGAAGATTCAGGGATCAATATCCCCTCGGCCCGGTCTCTGACTATAGGTCTCCTGTCACTTCAGATTCTTTATTCAGGTAAAGGTACACACATTGCAACTGAGTTACAAACATAATGTTGGAGGGCGCCGGCAGCTCAGCGGACACAACACTGGGCGTGTGATCCTATGGTCCTGGGTCCGATCCCAGGCGCCGGCGAGAATCAATGGGCAGAGTTTTTTTTCACCCTGATGCTCTCTGTTACCTAGCAGTAAATAAGTACCTGGGAGTTAGTCATCTATCACGGGCTGCTTCCTGGGGGGTGGAGGCCTGGTCGAGGACCAGGCCGCGGGGACACTTCGCCCCGAAATCATCTCAAGATAATCTCAAGATAATCAAGATGGATTTAAAGAAAGAGATAGTACATATAATACCTAAAGCCACTAGTACACATAGCGTTTCGGGCAAGGTGAGGGGGAAAGAAAACACTTAGACTAAAACTTAATACTAATTGAGATTAATGTATAAATTGTGTTGAAAAATAAAAAAATAAAGAAAGAGGGGGGACATGGCAGAAAATAGCAAATATACAATTTGATCAACGAACAGCATTGTTTAAAATAGTGATACATGGGTTGACATTTAGGGGTGAGGTAGGTTACATGGAGTTGATTAGACAGAACTTAGTTTTTATCTTAAACTGGTTGGGAGATTTTGGCCCTCTCCAAGAGGAGGAGATGGGCCAACTTATAACTTTTACTCTCCAATTTTCAGAGCCAAGGGGGACTGTATCCAGCAAGTGAGGCACGGTGCCAGGCCCTCCCCAGCAGGCACTCGGACGAAGATGACGACAGCGCTCCCCGGGCTCTTCACACGGCCTTACATCACCATCTCCAACCAGTTCGGGGTCCCCATCTTGACAGACAGCGACGGTAACGGGGTTCCGTCCATCAAACTCATCCCCCTGGCTGTCATCTCCTACGTTATCATCCTGGACGCTCTAGCGCGGGAGTACAAGCTGGGTCGGTATGTATTTGTTCCGCCGGATCCGGCACGATCCGGATCCGGAGCGCTCCGAATCCGGATTTGTAAACAAGTCTAACCTTTTTATCCGCGAACCCAATCAACCCACCTAACCTATTAAGTCCATTACACGGAACACGTACATGTTTACGTTTAGTTTAATTTATTATACATTTGTGAGCGGTACTTTTATTAAGATTAAAGTAAGTAATTATCAAAAGGAGGCACGGAGCCTTCTTGGTAGCGTTGGTTACAATAACGTACAAAATACGGCCTTCTAGTTGAGAGGACGGATGAAATGAGGTCGATTTCTAGGAAAATCCTAGATGAAAATCTAGGATTTTCTTAAGATCTTCTTAAAAGATTTCTTCGTCTCTAAACATTTAATCGATGTGGTTGATCATTCTTCAGTCAGCTTCTAAATCCTTGTACGGAATATGTCTATATGTCGCCTCCCTTTATAATCTGTTACAAAATTTCCGTCTCGCGCACTAAAAAGTAGTTTAGTGTTTCTTTGATTTCATTAGTATACTTTGCTTTCATATGTACCCCCGTCCTTCTGGTCTTTTCCGCCCTGAACATTTATCTCTCTCGGTATCTTGTATATAGTGATCATATCACGTCTAATTCTCTCCTCTTCCAGTAGTGTAAGGCTCGGAGCCTTTGTGATTATCATTAAAAATCACTTATTTCAGCTGTTGCGGCAGTTTCATAAGACATCTGAACTTTCTCAAGATTTTTAATGGTTAATGAGATGGTTTTAATGGTTAATGAGATTAGCATACTGTCCATATTTTAGGCTTTGGTTAGGTTAGGCGTTTAGGTTCTGTTGGCGATTATTTGTATTTGTAGTACGTGGGTGAAGCATTTACAGCGTTCTGTTTCAAACAAAATTCGTAATGAAGCACTTGTTCCGGAAGTGTTCGAACGAACGAAATCAGTTGTGCGTCGTGTGTAAACCGCTTTTCATTCATAAACAGGGGGCTTGGCAGCTGGGTTAACGAGCTTGGATCTTTGTATGCGAGAATGGGTTGTCATGACGTCCAAACACTTCTCGAACAAGTGCTTCGCTGACGACTTTTGCTCGAACCACAATACTGTAAAAGCTTCGCCCACGTACTACAAATACAAATAATCGCCAACAGAACCCAAACACCTAACCTAACCAAAGCCTAAAATATGGACAGTATGCTAATACATAACAATAATAATTTATATTTAAGAAAATTCCGAATTTGAATGAACATCGTATTAAAATTGATAAATACGTCTTTGGAGTCGACCGCTGGATGGAATGGACGTGAGCTAAGGACGGGTTGAGTCAGCCCGTCCTCCTAACAAAGATCCAAAAGTGATTTCATGCACCCGCCAAACCCCCTGTTTATGAATGAAAAGCGGTTTACACACGACTCACAACTGCTGACGTTCGAACATATCCGGAACAAGTGCTTCACTGACGAATTTTGTTCGAATCACAACGCTATAAATGCTTCACCCACGTACTACAAATACAAATAATCGCCAACAGAACCTAAACACCTAACCTAACCTATCCTATGCCTATATATACACAATATGCTAATATATTATAATATTAATTTATACTTGAGAAAATTCCCGTTTTGAATAAACAGCATGTTAAAATTTATGAATGCGTCTGTGGGGTTGACCGCTGAATGTAATGGACTTGAGTCGAGGACGGGTTGGGTTGAGTCTACCCTACAACACTGTGGAGATCAGAGAAAATGGTCGAGGGGCTGACGGAAGCCAAGCGACCTGCCCGGCCGCTCCGAGCATGTCAACATCAGCTCTGGTAGGAACACTCTACACGACTCCTGGTTCAACCTTGACGCCGAGCGAACGTCTGGGGGCCGCCGGATCACGTCCTGTTTTCGCGTTTTGGCTTTGCTACTGCCGTTTGGCATCCCTTTTCAGCGGTCCGATTGTACGACGCCTGGCGCACATATCGCCTTGGGTCACGGGATTGTTGATAGATTTTTTTTTTTGACGTGTATACTGGCTGGTTCTCCCGGCGGGGTGACGGTGTTCGGGGGCCGGCTTGGCCGAGAGGTGCCGGGGGTTGGCGGGTCTTGGTGGGCTCCTGGTGTGCCCTCAGTCGTGGTGGGCGGCTGGCTTCTGCTCTGCCGGGGGAAACTGGATGACTTTTTGCGTTTTAGTTGGGAGGCCGAGTTTTGGTTTTGCTACCTGGTGTTCTCTGTGTGGAGCGGGGCCGGTGCTTGTCACCCTGAGGGACTCTCCAATCATCTGCCTGACTGTGCGTTTATTTGCCGTATGGCATATTAGTTTCTAGTGATTGGCGTCACTCGTTTTGCGATTTGGCTTGGCGTTCCACCTCTCTAGGCTTCGCGATTCACCCTTAACGGGTACGCCGGGGCGCATCCGATCCCACGATCTTCGTTGCCCCTAAATCAACAACAACAACATCAGCTCTGGTACACTCGCCACTTCCTTGCGTTTACCTGTAATTACCTGAGAGCCTCCTTCTCTCTAGCGGCCACAACGTGGACAGGAAGCCGGCGGCTAAACCCTTGTCTAGTGGGTGCGTGAGACATTAAGCGGAACATAAGGTAAAGAGCGCGAGGACTAGCTTGTAACAAACCTCTAGACTTAATTAATTCAATGGTACTCATTGTGTAGGTGGGCACGCCATACAGGGGCTGCATACTCTATTACTGCTCAGGCACAAGATGTCTACAATGTCTTGAAAACTTCGTTGTCAAGGTTCCTGAAGGGGAGACAATAATATCTACCAATGTACCTATAAATATTCTTCAAATTTTGCTAGAAATTACCTAATTATAATTATGTTAGATTAAGGACTTGCCCGAAACACTTTGTGTGTTAGTTAGTGTGGTTTGGTCATAATCTTTTAAGACCACATTACAGTATTGTGGCTCAAAGTCTGCTTAACTTTTATCGTGTCACCTACCATCAACTCTGGTCTTATTTCATTGTAAAATAAGCTTATTATTGAGTATAACTAGATTTGTTCACATTCTACTTTCAGCAGGCAACATTATAATGAAATATAATGTTGCCTGTTATATGGAAATGTTAGATTTATTCTTACGTAATATAAGGAGGCTGCGTGTAATTCTCTGGGTCGACTTTGTTTATGTTCCTGCCATCATGAGGGTGATGTGGATCTCTAGTGATAGCCGAGAAATTATCTTTAATTCCACATTCCTTTTATCTACCCCAGTATCGGCTCCCTACCCCAGTATTTGTTTCCTACCCCAGTATTTGTTCCCTACCCCAGTATGTGTTCCTTACCCCAGTATTTGTTCCCTACCCCAGTATTTGTTCCCTACCCCAGTATTTGTTCCCTACCCCAGTATGTGTTCCCTACCCCAGTATGTGTTCCTTACCCCAGTATTTGTTCCCTACCCCAGTATTTGTTTCCTACCCCAGTATTTGTTCCCTACCCCAGTATGTGTTCCTTACCCCAGTATTTGTTCCCTACCCCAGTATTTGTTCCCTACCCCAGTATTTGGTCCCTACCCCAGTATTTGGTCCCTACCCCAGTATTTGTTCCCTACCCCAGTATTTGTTCCCTATCCCAGTATTTGTTCCCTACCCCAGTATTTGTTCCCTATCCCAGTATTTGTTCCCTACCCCAGTATTTGTTCTCTACCCCAGTATTTGTTCTCTACCCCAGTATTTGTTCCCTACCCCAGAATTTGTTCCCTACCCCAGTATTTGTTCCCTACCCCAGAATTTGTTCCCTACCCCAGTATTTGTTCCCTACCCCAGAATTTGTTCCCTACCCCAGTATTTGGTCCCTACCCCAGTATTTGGTCCCTACCCCAGTATTTGGTCCCGACCCCAGTATTTGTTCCCTACCCCAGTGTCTTCTCCCTACCTCAGTATTTGTTCCCTACCCCAGTATTTGCTCCCTACACCAGTATCTTCCCTATCCCAGTATCTTCCCTACCCCAGTATCTTCCCTACCCCAGTATCTGTTCCCTACCCCAGTATCTGTTCCCTACCCCAGTATCTGTTCCCTACTCCAGTATCTTCCCTACCCCAGTATCTTCCCTACCCCAGTATCTTCCCTACCCCAGTATTTGTTCGCTCGCTGCTTGTATACAGGTACAGTTTTGACACAAATATTTGGCTTGGGAGGCTAGTCTTGATGCGTGTTCCGCCTCTCCTCCACAGTAAACTTGTTTATGGCCATAGTAGCTATGCAGATGAACAGTAACCAGTAATTGTCCCCATAATGAAATGATTCGTTTCTTGCCTGAAACGCTATGCGTGCTAGCGGCTTCACAAGAATGTAAAAATCAACTTAATTTCTATGTTCTCTGCAGACGAGGAGTCACAATAACGTAGCTGAAAAAATGTTGATCAAACCACACACTAGAATGTGAAGGGACGACGACGTTTCGGTCCGTCCTGGACCATTCTCAAGTCGACTTGAGAATGGTCCAGGACGCACCGATACGTCGTCGTCCCTTCACTTTTTTAGTGTGTGGTTTGGTTAACTTTCTATGTTCTGTATTAACCCCCCACTGTACCTTCTGGTATATAAATAAATCAATAAATATGCCTGCACAGGAAGTACAGGGACGACCAGAGGTCCATCTACCGCTCGCTGGAGGAACAGATAGACACGACGTTTGGGCTGGACGGTCGAGCGTGTTTGCTGCGGTTTATATGTGACTTACAGAAGTACCCCATAAGGGAGTGGACCATTGTAGGGGAGCTCATAACGTCGGTCTTCACGTAAGTGACTTTTTTTTTGTCCAGTTTAAAAAATTATATTCTGATATAATTATTTTTGTTCCCTATTATTATGTAATTATATCATTACTCGACGAAGAGCTGAAGGTTTGTCTTCATATTTAGAAGTTTTGATAATTAACCCTTAGAAATTTAGCATTGCTTATCAAAGAAAGTACATTACTTCATTTCAAAGTCCAATTGCCAAAAATCCTCCGAAACAGTGCAAAAGGGGGGAAGGGGAGAATCTTTGACAAACCATCGGCTTCCTGTCCCCATCGAGGGGGGTACTAGAGATAAATATATTTAGATTAGGCCTAAGGTTAAAAATATATTGTCATGGATTGCTTATTTAGACCTAGACTAGTTAGATGGTCACGCTCTTGTTACAATTGCCTGAATTACCTGAACTAATGGTTCAAAATGGTACAAAATGTGCACGTGTTTCCCTCTTTTTGTGCATCAGTCCGTGTTGTGTGCGATCCGTCCATAGTAGATATACGTACTGTATTGAACGCTGGCACTAGGTATGAACGAGGTGTTTGGTCTAAGTCTAATAACCTAACAAAGTCTAATTACTTGCCTGTCAATAGTGTCAGTCAACAGCATATATTATTGTGACAAGTAATGTGTCAAGATAAAGTCAAATCACTTCACATCGGATGTTAGGCTGTTCATAAGGGCTATATTTATAATATATTTATATTAGGATCTCTCTAATAATCAGTGACAACCTGAATTAAAGTCAGGCTGTCACTATAATGTATGTATGTATGTATTTATGTATAGTGCTATGTAACCTAGCACTATAATGAGAAAATATTGAGGCCATGCAGTGGGATCAGATTTGCATCCCTATAATATTGATATTGGCCACGTATTCATAAAGGAGAATATCTCGTTGCTAACTTCGATAACAAACTGACACGCTAATTGGCAGCCACGAGGGGCGAGCGCCATTTAATAGAATTTTTTTTATCTCGGTCCTTATTAGAACTCCTTTCAAATGGAAACAAATTATCTGCTTAAGGCCCCAATAGCTTTTGCTTGTGCGTTTATCCAACCACTCGCACTCGTGTGCTCGTCCAACCACTCGCACTTCTGTGCTCGTCCAACCACTCGCACTTCTGTGCTCGTCCAACCACTCGCACTTCTGTGCTCGTCCAACCACTCGCACTTGGAATCAGAGAAAATAAACCACACACAACTTACAATATAGAACGAGACCTGGGGGTGGATTAGGATGTTGATAAGACCACACATTAGAAAGTGAAGGGACGACGACGTTTTGGTCCGTCTTGGACCATTCTCAAGTCGATTGAGAATGGTCCAGGACGGACCGAAACGTCGTCGTCCCTTCACTTTCTAGTGTGTGGTCTGGTCAACATACTTCAGCCACGTTATTGTGGCTCATCGCCTGCACGTGGATTAGGATAGTAAGCTGTCGCCAGAGGAACATAAAGAACATTGTGAGAAAAGCGTATACCGTACGTCGCTTTCCAACTTCAGACTTGCTTTTAATTATATGACTGATGAAATACTAGAGAAACTGTTCATGACTTTTGTGAGACCAAAATTGGAATATGCAGCACTTATATGGTGTCCAAATCTCAAGAAGCACATAAATAAACTGTAAAAGGTGCAACAGCATGCTACAAAATGGCTTCCGGAACTGAAAAACAAAAGTTACGAGGAGAGACTAGAGGCGTTAAACATGCCAATACTAGAAGATAGAAGAAAAAGATGTGATATGATCACCACACAAACTACTACCAGGAATCATCCAAATTGACAGGAATTCCTGAAACCAGCAACATCACGAACAAGAGGACACAGATTTAAGCTAAGGAACCTAAGGTGCCGAAAAAATATCAGAACGTTTTCTTTTGCAAACATAGTGGTAGACGGTTGGAACAAGCAAAGTGAGAAAGTGGTTTAGGCCAAACCCATCAGTAGTTACAAAGCGTTATACGACAGAGTACAGTACTAGTACCGGGAAGATAGGTCACCACGAGCGTAGCTTGCAGATTGCACTTCTTGGGTCTTGGCACGTGTTTTGTGGTCGTGCCGGAGCTCCGGCTACTGCTTGTCGAGGTGGGCCTTTGGTGCAGCTTTTTGTGCCGGTGTCTCCTCCAGAGCCGTCTTCGTCTGGTCGGCGCGGTGCTCGCTCTGCTCGCAAGTCGGCTTATTGCTTTTCTTTTATTATAGTTATTTTTATTTACATTTTTTCTATCGGATGGGGAGGGGGGTGCCGGTCCCTTCGCGGGTCACCCTGTTGGCGGGGCACTGGAGGGGAGGCTGGCTCTGTTTGTCCACGCTTGGTCCCACATTTTCGTGGGCGGTTCGAGTCGTGTCCTCCGGCCTGTGATGGCATTGGGCGGCTCCTCCTCCTCGTCTGGGGGGTTCGGAGCTGCGGGGCAAGCTTCCTCCCCTTCGCTCCGTCGGGTCATCTTGTCCAGTCCCGCAGCAGGACTGTGCGGATTTTCGGTTCATCCTGGTTTTATCCTGTCTGTACTGCTAGCTTCTGGGTGACTCTGTGTCCCAGATCCGGCTTCTTTTGGGTGGTAAGAGTTGTTGGGTGGTTTGTCTCTCGCCCTTCGAGACGTGTGTTGGCATGTCCTGCTTCATCCAGGGTTCGGGGGACTGGTTTGGTTTCGTGGTGGAGCGGTGTGCTTCTCGCGTCTTCATTGTCTTTCCTTTGGCCAGCTTCTGGCACCTCGCGTTTCCACGTCTTACCTGGTTCGTGGTTGCCCATCTACATCTGCTAGGTATTCGGGTGTTGGCCCACCTCGACGGCTGGTTCGTGTGGGCTCCCAGCCAGTCTGCTTGTCTGCTCGCCGGAGAGGTGGTTCTTTCCTGGTTCGTCAGGTTCGGGTTCCTGGTGAACTGGAGGAAGTTCCATCAGTGGTTCAGACCTGGCTGGCCTCGTGTGGAACTCTCGGGCCGCTTCCATGTCTCTCCCTCCAGAGGAGTTGCTGCAGCTGCAGTCCCGCCTTCAGCTGTTTCTGAGGGTTCTAGGTCGTTTGGCGGTTGCTCGAGCAGTTGTATGGGGGCCTGACCCCTCGCCATGCTGGATTCCCTGCCAGGTCGGGCCTGGCTGCGGCGTCTTTTCAGGTTCCTTCGGGGACGTCCCTTCTGCCTCTCTCGCGATTACTATGTTCGGTCTCCAGGGGCCTTGCATTGGTTGCTGCATCCCTGACTTCCTCTTCGGAGTTTTCGGGGTTCAGTGCCTTGGTGCCTACCCGAGCCCTCACTCGATGTGTTCACGAATGCCTCGTCTCTCGACTGGGGTTTTATGACCGGTGCTCACCAGGCCGGCCGGAGGCGGTGGGCTCCGTCCCTCTGTCGGGCTCACAGCATGGTGTAGGAGTTCGGGGCGGATGGCTGTCACTCCGGAGGTTTCGGATTGCTTGGGGTTCAACGATCTGGCTCCATTCAGACTGCTTTCCGGTGGTTCTTTGTCTGAACTGCGGGGGTTCTCTTCAGTCTTTGGCTCTTTGGAGCTGTTGTTTTGATTGACTTGTCTGCTGGATTCTCGGTGTATGGCTCTCCGTGCGGTTCATTTTTGGGGTATGTCGAACGTCCTGGTGGACAGCCTGTCTCGGTTCATAACCCCTGTCCACGGAATGGACGAGTCACTGACGACTCATTCAGTTGGCTCTGCAGATGTTCGGGCTCCCGGAGGTGGCCTTCTTCATGTCGGCGTGGTCTCGGAGTCTCCCGGTAAGTATGGCGCCCTTCCCCGACTGCGTAACCTTCGCGGTGGATGCCCTTCGGCAGGATTGGTCAAGTGGGGTTACCTATACACCTTTCCCCGCAGTTGCTTCGGGTCCTGGCTCGGTTGGAGACTTACCAGGGGAGAGTCGTCCTTGTGGCCTCTTGGCGGCCGGCCCAGCCTTAGTTTCAGGCACTGCTTGCTCGGTGTCTGAACCCAGTGCATTTTTCCCGGCTCTGCCTCTTTCGTTGGGTCGTTGATCCTGGGTCGTTGATGTTTGGTTGGTCAGGCCGGGGATGCATCATATGTTGTCTGGTTGCAGGTCTTTGCCATTTTCTGTGGCCGGGGCCGTGCTTTGGGTTGGTCCGGTTTCCCTCATTCCCTGTTCCAGGGCTCGAGCCTCCCAGATCGTCCGCAGGGTTATTAAGTCTAGTCAGCCTGCGTTCCATCCTCATGCCCATGACGTTCATAAGTTTACTGCTTTGGCTGCCGTGTTCGGCAACATGTCATGGGCTGCTATTCAGGCACAGGGGTTTTGGAGGTTGAACAGGGTCCTGGCCGCCCATTATTTGGTAACTGTTCCTGGTCCCGGTCGTTCTTGTGTGGCTTTGGGTCGCAGGTTGCAGCCAGTTGTCTTTGAATTGATGAGCGCGTGGCGGAAGTCTTCCGTGTAAGTCCCTTGTTTACTTGTCTTTGGTTAGATAGCTCCAGGGAGCCGAAGGGGCTCCCCACAGAAAACCAGCGTTGAATGTAATGAAATGTCATTTGCTTGGTGAGTCCCGGAGGTTCCCTGGCAACCCTCCCTCCCACTGGTCGGCGGTTTTCGCGTTGTTTTGATGCTCAGTCTCCGAACCGGAGCTGTTGAGTAGCCGGTGCGGGGGGATCTGGGGCTCCCCCCTCCCGAGGAGGGGAGGGCAGCCCGGTGGCAGTGTGTGTGAAGTTTGCTTGTTCTTTAGGTTGGGGGAGTTCTGCCTCTCTGTTCAGTCTTCGGTTACAATTTTCTTACCATGTGGAGTCTGTTTTGTTATGCCTACCTTACTGGGTGCTAACCTCAGTCGATGGTAGACATGGAATGCCCCCAAATACAAGTGGGGGTTTCCATAGGCCGTTGCTCCCTTTGCCTCTCTGAGGGGGGCCAGGTTCTGGCTCGTGGTCCCTGGTAAGCTGAACTCCAATAGACTGATGCCCCAGACTAATATATCGCACGTCAGTCCGATAGCTCCAAGGAGCCTCTGGGGCTCCCCACAGACAAGGGCATTTCATTACATTCTACGCTGTTTTTTTTTCCGAAAGACAATACTTTTGGAATATCCTACCAGCCGAGAAAAATTCCTCAGGAAGAATAACTGGACTTTACATTAGCTACTGCCTCTCTATCCCTGCCCCTAGTTATAGCTACTAACAAGCAAATACAAGTTTAGTATATTTCCAGCAAGTCACATCATGAAGTAACTGAGGTCAAGGTTTATCGCCTTGTGTTGCATGACAGCTTTAACCTCTGCTTCTTTGTCGCATTTGTTTTTTATTATTATTTTCTACCTCAGACGGGGCCACACATTTACACTGCTAACCAGCATATATACATTTTCTTCTGTCCTCCATGGACAGGGTGAGAGATGTGTTAAACATATAGTTCAGGGGTTTATTGAACAATCAGCCACAGAAGGTGATTCGGTGCTTTTAAAATGCTAAGCTAACCTAGCATTTAATGTAACCATATTTCTTCATCATTATGAGATCCTTTAAAAGCTTGCTTGTTGTGTAGGCCACTGGACGACGAGCACGACACGATGGAGGACTACAGAGGGGCGCAGATGGCGGGGCTGCTCGAGGAACCTGAATCTTGTCTAATTAATTATGGCAATAAGTGCCCCTTCAGTGTCTTCAACTACTTCAGAGATCTTGATGATCTGGAGAAGAACGACCTGGATCTGGAGAGTGGCGAGGAGGTACAAGATAACCAGAACCTAGAGGGTGTTGCTGTACCCCAAGAGGACCTGGTCTTGGAAGGTGTTGATGTTCCCCAAGATGGCCTGGTCTTGGAAGGTGCTCCTTTAACCCAAGACGACCTGGTCTTGAAAGGTATTGACGTACCCCAAGACGACCTGGTCTTGGAAGGTGTAGATGTTCCTCAAGACGACCTGGTCTTGGAGGGTGCTCCTTTAACTCAAGACGACCTGGTCTTGGAGGGTGCTCCTTTAACCCAAGACGACCTGGTCTTGGAGGGTGCTCCTTTAACCCAAGACGACATGGTCTTGGAGGGTGCTCCTTTAACCCAAGACGACCTGGTCTTGGAGGGTGTCAATGTGCCCAAAAAAGACGGTCACATGAGTACACCAAATAACCAGGTACTCCAAGCTGGTCAGAGCGACAACAGCAAACCCGAGTAACAGAGTCTATGGCAAACTATGTCTGGTTTGCAGTGTTGTTAGCCCTGTAGCTCTCATATTTACTCTGGCCCTCATATTGACACAGTGTTTACATATTTAGCCCTGTGGACCTAAATATTTACGTTTACTCTGGCCCTCAAAAAATGTACAACCTGACATTATAAATTATTATAAATTATAACCGTATAGTAGCTCAGTCGATTAAGGCAGCGTCTGGGATCCTCTCGGACGTAGATTCGAACCCTCGTCACGGCCCTTGTGGATTTATTCATTTGATGCATCACGCTATTGTGATTTCTGTGTGTAATATTATAAACATTACGTAGCCTGAATTGCTAATTTAATAAGGATGATATTGGTAATGGTAATAATAATAATACTACTACTAATAATAATTATTATAAGAATCAGTTAGTGGTAGAGTATGCGGCTGGCAATACCTAGGTCACAGGTTCGCATCACCTCAGAGCCCCAGTGGATTTTCTCAATAATAATCATAGTTATTTATATCATACAATAGACATTACAACATGTTAGTGGTTGTAATTAGTAGGTACATAAAAGTCATATAAGAAGCTGTAATTCTGGGCTTTACCCATAATCATTCAATTTATTATATTTGTCATTTAATTTTATGTCCTAGATGCTCTACAAATATGAATGCTTTATGTCTGCAGGAATGCACATATAAAACAGGAATGTAAGCTACACTTTAAAACATTTACTACTAAGATATCTCGCATGTAAACAAATATATATATATATATATATATATATAGGAAGGGAGTACCACCTCTAGCTGGAAGAAGGGGGACCCATAGCCTCGGAGGAAACCACGCATAACGCATTAGAGGGAATGTTTAGATCCCCTCCAATACAGTTTCTGTGTGCTTTTCTCCTACCACCCCCTTCCTTGAATATTTTTTGTATATATTTTTGAATATATTTTGTATATATATATATATATATATATATATTGGCCCATACGAGGCATCTCCTATCTAAACACAAAGATTAATCCAGTGTAATTGGCCTGTTATGTTGGACATTGTCTTCTGTGTTGGCATCGATATGTTCTTGTCTTGTCCTTACTCTCATGGTGGGTAGAGTAAATAGTTCCGTGATTTGGGTGTTCATGGTAGGTCGCTCTATTCTTATGTGAATTGCCTCAAGAATTTGTAATCTTCTTGAATCTTGGGTTTTGTCTATTATGCAAGTATTCTTGTTCAACATTTCTCTTGTTAGAGTAATGTCATGGGCTTGTCTCATGTGATTCCTAGGGGCACCAGATTGAAGATGGCATGTCAAACGCCTCGTCAGCTTGGTCGACGTCATACCTATGTACTTACATTGAAGGTTACATCCTTCGTGGGGGCAAGTGTACATGTATACAACGCTTGACTGCTGTAGAGGGTTCTCCGTCGGCTTCGGGCTGTTTTTGATAAGGAGTTCGGAAGTCTTCTTGGTTTTGTAGAATATATATATATATATATATATATATATATATATATATATATATATATATATATATATATATATATAGAGAGAGAGAGAGAGAGAGAGAGAGAGTATGTATTTGTGAGTGGAACCTGGTCTCAGCCCTCCGAGCCTGGAACCCTACCCCATACTCACAATCAATTCTGTAATGAACAGAGATCTGCTAATAATACTTAAAGAGTTATATGCCACCCAGACGACAGAGTTATAACAGTTGTTATGAATCTATACTTGGGAATATAACTTATCAGAGAGCAAAGATAACCGTTTTGTCAATGAAGCCACCCGGTATCTCTTAGAAATATCTCTTAAAAATGAGGTATCTCTTGAAATGTAACATATTTGTTGACCAGACCACACACTAGAAGGTGAAGGGACGACGACGTTTCGGTCCGTCGTGGACCATTCTCAAGTCGATCGTGACTTGTGACAATCGACTTGAGAATGGTCCAGGACGGACCGAAACGTCGTCGTCCCTTCACCTTCTAGTGTGTGGTCTGGTCAACATTCTTCAGCCGCGTTATTGTGACTCATCGCCTGTATAACATATTTGTTTACTACAGTATTGGTGCTGATTGTAGAACTTGGGAAAAAAATAATTTTACTTCAATATGAACTCATTTTGTAAGAAAGTAAAACTTAAATAGTTGATACGTGACGTCGGATTGATGAGAGTAGCGATGTAACTAATATTGATGTTGTTTACATATTTATTAATAATATTTAATGTTTTATATACCATCTGAGTGACATATATAAACATTATTGTGACCACATTTCAAGGAATATGGTTCGTGTGTGTGTGCAAAGATATAGTTATGCTTTCGGCGGTGTTCAGTGACTTTAATTGAGACTACCATGATTCCCTGTCTGCGGGCAAGCGTATATGTCACTTCTCCAGCTGAGCCGGCAACAATGAGATGAATAATGTTACTTTCTCTCTGAAGAAGGTAACATGGGTATTTTTGGGTGGTGTGTGAGGCTGGGGTCACGAGCTGCCTACACCAGGCACCGGACACTCTTCATCACGGTAAAAGTCTGGCTGTGTTGGTTTACTATTTTATCTATATCAATATTTTGGGAGCCTATACAATTATATAGGTCCGCCTCCCTGGCGGAGGCAGAAACAAATGGGCAGACTTTATTTCACCCTGATGCCGCCCCCTGCATACCTAGCAGTAAATAGGTACCTGGGGCGTTAGACAGCTGCTTCGTGAGGGTGTGTGTAACAAAAAGGAGGCGAGGCCGCGGGGACGCTAAGCCCCGAAATCATCTCGAGATAATCTCAAGATAACCTCCCAGTGCCTGGGGTTGCTGTAGGGTTACTGGAAATCTCCTACGGGTTTGGTGCTCTAGTGGATATCCTCTTTCAGGCCCGAACCCGTTCTCACTTTGTGTGAATTTGAGGGTTGCACATTGTGCCAGTTCAGGTGCGCTGAACTGTTCAGTTCAGGTGCGCTGGTGCCATCCTGAACGCACTGAACAAGTTCAGTGCGTTCGGGATGGCGCCAGCGGACTGAACTTCAAAAAGCCTGGAGATGAAACCACTGACACAACAACCGGCGAAGGACCAAGCGAGTGAGCACTGTTCAATCCATTCTTCCATTCAATCCATTCTCGATGTCTTTACAGACACCTCGGTTCTCAGTTGTGACTATGTGACCATCACTCACCAAACTGGCCAGGGGTCTTTGGTTTCCACCCCTTCATCGGGTGCACAGTACAGTGCACAATCCGAAAACTACAGCATATGCTGCAGTTTTCGGATTCTTCCAGACTCTGTGTAGTCCAGCTCCATTCAGACTGTTCCCCCCACGTGAGTCATTGTCTCAACCGGGAGATTTGCTTTGATCCCTGCCTCATTGGAGCTGGACTCGGCATGCATCTTGTCAGCTGGGTTCTCAGGGTTTGGTTCTCCATGCCATCCATGGAGTGTCCAACATCCTTGCTGATGGTCTGTCCTGGTTCCTTCCCATCTCCACAGAGGGGACCATCGATTCCGCCACCTTCCTTTGACTCTCACAGGATGTTTGGGCACCTAGACGTGGACCTCTTATCTGCAGGGTCTTGGCATCATCTTCTGTGTGCGGCGCCATACCTTGATCACAAGGCCCTCACTGTAGAAGCCTTTCAGCTGAACTGGTCAAGATGGGAGTGCCTATATTTCTTCCCTCAGTCCAGCTGTTGCTCTGGGTTCTGGCACGATTTGAGTCCTATAGGGAAAGGGTGATCCTTCTGGCTCCTTGGTGGCCGGCTTAGCCTTGGTTTCTGGTGCTTCTTGCTCAGTGTCCGAAGTCAAGCATTTTTCTACGGCTCCTCTATCAGACGGTAGAACCAGTGACATACTTTGCTGGTTCAGCCTTCTCGCCTAATCTTCATTTCTACAGTTTTTGATGCATGTTTATTGCCATCTTTATGATGAATACTGATTAGGTGACCGAGTTGATGATGCCCCACCTACCGTCTTCCTCGAGGTGACAGTACTCACCTATTTGTGCTTGAGAGGGTTGAGCTCTGGCTCTTTGGTCCCGCCTCTCAACTGTCAATCAACTGGTGTACAGATTCCTGAGCTTACTGGGCTCTATCATATCTACACTTGAAACTGTGTATGGAGTCAGCCTCCACCACATCACTGCCTAATGCATTCCACCTGTTAGGATGGAATGAGGTGTCATGAGATGTTAGGATGAGTATGAGGTGTCGTGGCGTTCGTTTTGCCACTTCTTGTCCCTTCATTATTCTTCTGTGTCTGAGTGGGTGGTTCTCTTATTTCTGTCTTGGCTTTTTCTTGATTGGCATTCTTTGGTGAATATTGTCTCCTCATACCTTGATGGGGTTTTGGGAGTTCTTCTACTCCCCAAGCCCGGCCTGGGGCCAGGCTTGACTTGAGAGCTTGGTCCAACAGGCTGTTGCTTGGAGCAGCCCACAGACCCACGTATCCACTACAGCCCAGTTGGTCTGACAGTTCTTGAAGAAAACTATGCAGTTTTTTTCTTAATGATGTCCACTTCTGGCAATATTTTCCCCTAAGCCTCACTTCATATCATGTGGCTTTGGCGAAGCTGCTGCAGCTTGCGTTTGGGGTCAATACTACCTCAGCTCTGTTTTGCGAGCTGTCTCGTGTATTGTTTCACCTCAGGCTTGCTGATGTACCATCTGAACCTGCCTGGTCTCTCGATCGTGTTCTTTCTTTAGTCTGCTCATTTTATGGTGTCCCCTTTGGTTTGGGATTTTTTGGGGAGTGGTTCTTTGTTTCTCTTGCCTATGGTTGTCAGCTGGGCAAACTTTGTGCTTTCCTCCAGCGTCAGGGCTTTTGTTCTTTTGGCCCCGTTGGGCAGTTTGTTTGTAACTGGCTCCTTTTCTGGGGAAGAATGAGTCCATTGGCTTCTAAAGGGGTCCTTGGGTTATTGATACAGAAGATGGTAGTGGAAGAGCGAGCCAGTCCAGCTTGTGCTGACGTGAGTACTATTCAACAAGGAGCCTGTTGTACTGGCTTGCGAGAGTATCCCACCCCTGGCTCGGCCAGCGAGGTGGTTTGAGAGTTAGCAACCGCCTTGCACAGTGAGAAGGTGACTAGCTAGCTTTCCCAACCTGACGGGTGACACCCAGGCACCCTCAGGGTCCATCCATCTGAGTTGAGAAGGTGAGAGTTCAGTTATGCATTGTCTTAAACCAGAAGTGTGACTTAGTGGTGACGAGTTAGTGGAATCTGAACCATTTAGCCATGTATGGTATGCAACCCGTTCTCGCACTTTCTTATAGTCAATATTGACTTATTAAATATGTGCATATGTGACATACAAATTTATTGTGAATATTTTAGTTTACCTTAAAAGCTTCATAGAAAACATCGACCTTACCTAACCTTCTTAGTATGTTAAGATAAGCATCTTATTGCTTCGTAATTACAATTATTACTTAGCCTATACTTATAATTGGTTAAGTAATAATTGTAATTACGAAGCAATAAGATGCTTATCTTAACATACTAAGAAGGTTAGGTAAGGTCGGTGTTTCTATGAAGCTTTTCAAGGTAAACTAAAATATTCACAATAAATTAGTATGTCACATATGCACTTATTAAAAGAAATCAATATTGACTTAAAGAAAGTGCGAGAACGGGTTGTGGTATGAGCGTGTATGGAGTGGGTGATCCCCCCCCCCTTTTAATTAGGTCAATATTGTGTTAAAATAATAGGATGCCCAAATGTTAAATAGTAAAACCTAGTATTCAATTGCTGGAAATTGAAATAATTTGATTCAATAAATGTCTATGTGAAGAATGACAAGCTTGACTTTTGTTCAGTCCTCTTTGTGAATCGGTGTCCCCACAAGTAAGAGTTAAGCCTAGAAATAACTAGATGAACAAGCGAGAGATAACTAAATTAAGCAGTGTTCCTGTCGCATTGTTTAAGTGGAATTTAGATTTAGTTTGTGAAAGAGACAGGTGGTGGCAGCTTATATTAGAACATGTAAAGTAAAATTAACATCATAGATTAACATCAGTCTACTCTTCTCTACTTTCTCTCTCTACCTCCTCCTCCTCCTGCCTTTCTCCCTCATCCTCTCCTCTTCCCATGCACCCCTCGTTTTCTGTTGCCCTACAGACGAGTTCCCCCCTCCCCGTCCACGCTTTCTAAACCCTTCCACCCATTCCTTTCCTCTCCCTCCTTCTTCCTTTACCTTGCTTTACTCTCTTACTTACCCCCACCCCCTGTTACACCGGCACCCTTGTGTGGTTTTGGGATGTGTTGCAGCCGAACCTCTCATCTTTGAAGTGTTCCATGTGGTGCTCCCTCCTCCCTGGTAAGTGCCCATTTGTACCATTCTCTATGGATAAGGGTCTTCTAATTACCACAAGCTACCACAAGCTACCACAAGCTACACAAGCTTCACAAAGCTTCCTGGCAATACGTTAGTAATGAATAAATATGATTTTTTTTTTTTTTTTTTGAGATATATACAAGAGTTGTTACATTCTTGTACAGCCACTAGTACGCGTAGCGTTTCGGGCAGGTCCCTGGAATACGATCCCCTGCCGCGAAGAATCGTTTTTTCATCCATGCACACATTTTACTGTTGCGTTAAACAGAGGCTACAGTTAAGGAATTGCACCCAGTAAATCCTCCCCGGCCAGGATACGAACCCATGACATAGCGCTCGCGGAACGCCAGGCGAGTGTCTTACCACTACACCACGGAGACTGTAATTCCATATGCTTGTAGTTTCTGCACCATCAAGGTAATGTTTACAGGAGTACAAATTGTTGTATTCTTGTAGCCTTGAGAGGCTAAATAGTCCCCTTGACTTGGTGCCTTCTTTGGATAATTACTTATATGCCTTGAGAGGGCATTAGATATGGCAACATGGACTATGAAATGACCAAAGGGTCTAAATATCATGACAAACTTTTTAATGGACCCATCTTTAGATACACAATTACATCATTGACATCCTGTTGCATAATATTTTGTCCAGATACACAATACTATTTTTGGTAGAATTCAAACTTGTAATGAAGATTGGGCTACTTGGTTTGGATGCTACCCTTTGCCTAGAAGAGCTTCAGAAGCCCCACTCATCTGGCCTCTGGATTAGCAGAGCATATACACTCCCCACCATTCCATGATAAGGCAGTATACATATGAAGGCCAACGCTACTGAGGCAAAATCAGTTCTTATTAAAATACAACTTGAATAACTCGTCAGACAAATTGATAAAATGCCTTCATGTCTGTGGATTTATCCATGTTAATGATAATGTAGATATAATTCCCATCAGATAGGTAAATATTAAAGCTTGAAATGTATCAACTATCAGTCGGCACAACAGGATAAGGATGTAAGTAAAGGCTTTGAAACATTTTATTAAAAATTGAGACATTATCACTGTAGTTCTGATAATGTTTTGCACTCTAGGAGTATACTTATTCAGCCATCTTAATAAATATAATATTGAGACTTTTCAGATAAAATTTACATAAAATAATCATTATATACAGTCAACACATAATAAATAAATTTTAAGAGCTTTCAGTATGCCAGTACAACTGACATATTTCTAAACTCTTAATAGATGTGAAAAGTATCAATGACTTGATTCATACAGCATAGAAAGTTCAAACTTTTTACCTGAACAGGTAGTCTTATCCAGTATAAAGATATATGTATTAAAAAAAATACAATAGCAAATTTCTAGTTATACCAGAGACAGTTAGGAAACTCTACATTTTGTGAACAATCTGTCCATCTAAAATGCAACAAAGCCAGAAAGTTGATGGCACTTTTCTGAAAAATATCAAGAATGATGAATGGTATCTATTAAAATGTTTGGTAACTTAACAGCATTTATCATCCCTTCTACATATTAACCAAATTAATATTTGGCATGTTTTGTTAAATGAGAAAAATGCCCACATTACAAAACTTACATGAACAGCATAATAACAGACACCAGTGCTGTAGCACCTTGATCAAAATTCAGAAATACATCACATTATCCTCTTGGTTATATTCAAGACACTGACTTGCCTGAGACAGGTTTGAGGTTGGCTTCCTACTCATTATGTTGGAATACTGTACATCCAAGCATTTACTCACTGTATTTTATGTATCATATGATTCGAGTTGTTTGTACGCACTTAAGGTCGTGTGTGTGCAACTATTATCGTTTAACATTGTACAAACTGAAGAAAACATGCTCAAACATGACTCAGGTACATCAAACTTTACAACGTAGCTCGTTTTACAAATAGCGTAAGATTATAGAAGCACGACAGGTTCAGCAGTTTGAGTATTAAAATGAACTACAGAGTTATGCGACCAAGGAGAGTAATGTAACTGTACAGTAAATCCAAATCTAGAACGTTGCTGAATTAAAATGTAATTTCAATTACAATCTGTTCTTGAAATTGGCACTTTTTGTAATTATATTACTCTCAGATCAACCCATCTTCTGGTACCATTAAGTTATTAGAGCTTTCATTAAGGTGAGGTTAAACTTTTACGTATCTGTATGAGATCATTCATGACTTTTAGCATAACAAATGTAGACAGTCGGAAATCATAAAAACTATTATTATTTTTTCAGAAATCTACAAATTTTCTACTTTATATAGTATATAAACTGGTAGTTATGCTAATTTTTTTTTTATTTTTTTTTTTTACTTTAAAAAGAAACCTTTTATATAAAAAAGAGGTTTGGCATTTCAATGTGTCTGTTACTATTAAGTTGCCTAGTTGTAAGCATTCCCGAGAGTTTCAAAACGCAGCTAAACCTGTCACAAATAACTCCAGAATTGAGCAAAAGAATCAGCAATTATTAGTCCACGGGCCAAGACAGCTACTGAGCAGACATGATGAAATGAATCCACCCAAGGAAAAAGGCCATGTCTATGTAACTACTTTGGGCTGTTCACAAACCATGTTAATGCTAGATTAAGTATTCTCCCTAAGTTCAGGGTTCATAAAGTTAACTTATTATTTTAAAAGAAAATGTCAAAATAGTAGAATTTATGGGTATCTAGTACGAAAATTGAAATGTTTATCTGACAAATATGCCAGGAAGCACCGGGTAGAATCTATTACCAATACCAGCAGCTCAGTTATCCAGTAACTGATATTAAGTATGAGTCATTAAGAGAGCATATTTTGATATTTGTGCACTCTTTTATGTGTAATCCATGGCATTTGCTACAATCAATAAAAATTGCATTTAAAAAGATTATCAAAATGTGATCTCCTGCACAATTCAAATTAATCAGTTGCTGGACAATTAGGATACCGGTATGTACGCACTTTGAGCAAGGTTAAGTAATGGGTCAATGAGGTATATTCTATGCTCAGGTAATCTTCAGGTCTTAGTGTCTGAAGCATAATTTTCTAGGTTGCTCCTTGTGCTCTGCCCTTTCCCAGAACTCATTATAAATAATGTATAAAAACCTACCTGTAACTATTTTGTCATTGGGTGGGAATGTTTCATCGCTTCTGAGAAAAAATTCTTAAATTTCTTTACCTAGATAAAAACTTTAAATCTTACTAAAATCCTGTAGGTAAGATTAGAAACTTTCAATCTAGTTTAGCTACGAAATTGAGAATCTTTACGTCAAACATTGGTATACATTACCTACATCAACGACAGTAGGGACAAGTTAGGGGACTCCTAAGTGTTAGGCCACAGTAAATCATAATCTGTACAACACTAATGATGTATATTCATTGAAATTTACCTGCAATTCTTTGTACCTCAAGATTTCACTGAAATAATAAATATTGTTGAAAACTGCTATACTGTAGATGCATTTAAAAATTACAGCACATAGAGATGCACATGGAATCTGAAAACTTGGTGATGCAGATAGAGGTGCTCACAACGCAGATGAAGTTCCATTTCCAAGACGGTGCTGAATGCACTGAAACCAGTTTTCACGATTCCAGGACTGTTTAGAAAAAGGGATAAAGTACAATAAACACATTTTGATTATTGCACAAGATTATTTGTGTGATTTGTACCAGAAGAAAACAGTGCAATTATATACTTAAGAAATAAGAGCTGAAACCAAAAAGCAAACTGCGTAAAGAGATGAAGATGCTTCTCTAAGTAGTCTTGCAATGTTCTGATGCTAACAGCAGTACAGTGCTAAGGTTGATACAAATATTGAAGTATCTTATATTAATTAGTATGAATTATTAAATAAATACCAATAACTAAATAAAATCTCTATTCCAACATAAGTGAGTCAAGTCCTAAACACATTCCAGACCACTGGTACATGTTTTTTTTAACTCATACAAGCATCAAGTAAGTGCAGTGCTAATTAAAAAAAAATATATATAATAAAAAATTATTAACCTCTTAATCATTTTGAATTAATTGCATTTTATGCTCAATTTACATTTTATAATTTACATTTTACATCTTTTAAGATGACAATTTTGTTTCTTCTGATGAAGAGGTTAAACTATGCTTAAAGTGTTGCATGTTTCCATGAAACACAAATAATAAAAATTAGCTTTACAATTTCTATATCTGGTTCATATCACAGCCAATCACACATGTTGATACCAGACTTCACTCCTTGTGGGAGAACCTCACAAAGCTCGTTCGTGTGCATTAGCTCGGCCCAATATCCAGTACATTAGCAAAAAGTCAAGCAGAACAAGCAGTTACGAGGGTTATGATGGTTAATTTTTTGAAGTTATAAATTTGAAGGTTTAATTTGGGATACATAACTTTAATTTACTTGGAGTAAAGATGAAGACCAGCTATAGGGCTATTAAATAGCAAGTTGCTGTATAAAAATGGTCCCTTCTAAATACAAAAACATTCTTATGAAGTCTGAATACAGTTCCCCATATAAATTATAGAGAAGCTGTAAGTGCCAATCTAAAATGTATTAAACTTTATTCTGCAGTGTAACGAGCATTTGCATCTTTAATTTCTTTATACTCTATTAGGTTTTAGTACAAGATAATTCGTTTTCATAAAAACTGGATCTTTGAGTAGTACAGTACATCCAAGGCTCAGAATGACTCGTTGCGTAAAAACTGTTCACAATCCTACATCGTCAATACTAATCGAGTCTAACATCTTACTCATGATTCCAAACACATTAAACAGACACCGTTTTACAATATGCGTAATAAGGTAGAATACTAAGAATAGTTGCCCTGTACATACGTAGCTCCTATTGTAACACACAGACATACACGTGAGCATCTTATGAGCCTCATGTTAATACCAGGAAGCATATACCTGGCCATGTATGAACCTGAAAAATTCTAACACCATCATACAATGTGCTGCTTTTCCTTGGTTCTTAACAGGACACGGCAAGTGCTGGAGTCTTCTCTCATTTTATATAACCAAATTTTCTAAGGAACAATATTTGCCTCTATGACTAATTTATTAATTGAAATTAGACTGTAAGAAATATATTTTAGATCTAAAAGATCTAGTAGTAAAAATTATATCACTACTGGTCACATCCATGAAAGAAGACTATACCATTTAAATAATCATCAACTATCAGTCTTCAGTTGCAAGTAACTGTCCATTACACATTCAGCATGAATTTCTTGCTTTTTATCCCCACTGAAGTCTAAATTGGTGATTATGTACCAGTTATAATAATTATTTATTATGTTAACAATCAAATGTACATAGAATAGTCACCTATTAAACATGTGCAGAGAAACATTGAAAGTGCCCATAGCTTTAAACATTTCCATGAAGGCTGTTGAGAATCTGGGTTTAGCTGCTGCTGAAGCTTATGTCAGACATATCACTGTCTAGAGATGGGAGAAGGAGTTGTCTAGTAAGAGAAGAAGAAATGTACAGTATATTCCTGTACTGTACCGAGAAGATAAGACAATGAACTTCCTTTGAAATAGAAGAAAATAAAGTACTCTTTGCCCTAAATAATTTTCTTACAGCAATCCTTATATTATGAGGTATCATTTACTTAAAACATCTACTTTTGTAATATCCACTCAAAACCAGATCCATATACAATACAGACACATCCCCAGGGCCATGTTTGAGAGGGGTGAGGTTAGCTGCCTCACACTCCTCAGACACCAGAGTCAAGTGAACTAAATGATCATCAGCTTCACACAGTTATCTGAGTTACAGGATATCCCATCCATTCATCTAAGTGTTCACTAAGTCAAAACGGCTGAAAAAGTACGAAAAGGTCACTAATTATTTAATAATTATATCAGTTAGTAGCTATTATGAATATTTGAATAGAAAAAAATAATCTCCAAAATAGGAGCCTAGGTACTGTATTGATAAAGTTGTTTATTGAAGATTTTTCTTAACTGTAAAGTTGTTTTAACAATCATGTGCTCAGAGTGAAGTATAAAACACATGCTTTTAAAAGTCTTAGGTTGTTTTCAATGGTTACTGTACAATACATATAAATCCTTATCAGTGTACAGATAACTGGAACAATTTGAGGTATTTCTTGCCAGCCTTCAGTGCCATTTCAAAACCTTGGACACGGCTCATTGTTATTTTAGATCGAGGAAGACAAAGGCAATGCATTTATGCTTTCCTCATATTTGAAGTCCAATCAAGTGATTGCAAGGCACACCTACTTTATATGGTGAGTCTTAACGTTTTTCAAATTTGCCTGGTGAATTACAGTGCTCATTCAGAATTACTCAGCTAATAACAATACTTGGTTAAAATTACCCAACAATCATAGTGGCCAAACAAACTTTCATGATCACTACATTTGATCAACCTGCTTAGTCTGCACTTAAGACGACATAAATGCATCCTTTCATGAGTGATACTTAGTTACATTCGCAAGTTCAACCTAAGTCCTGTTATCTTAATTATACTCTTTATTTCTCATTACTAGCCATGACTTGCATTTGTTTATAACAACTTAGCATCTAGACAAGAGGAGAAATATATTTACAACCATATTTTGTCATAAATATGGCTGCTTTCAGAAAATAAACATCATAAGAAACATCCTTGATAATCTGCAATGAATCTTAATAATTAACAGCCTCTTACATCCCTGATCATGATCTCTGAGCAACCATGCATTACATGAGCCAATTAAGGAGATGGTTCATGATAAAATTTGATTTCCAACAATGATATGATCAGACCATGTAAGCTGCACACATGACTCAAAGGTTTTATGTCCTGCTTTCACGGGACAAAGTCAGTTTTATCAAGCATTGCATATGATTCGTAATTGCAGGAAGTTTGTTGCGAGTCATGCGAGAAATAATGAGACCATCAGTTTGACCTTATGAAGAATTTGGGTTACCATATCCTTCCCCCGGCATCCACGTCATCAGGGAAGTCATCGGACGTGACTACGCGAGGGCAGCGTGACAACAGCAGTTAGCCTAATTGAGCACATTCTGTAGAACAATAACAAGGAGGGAACAAGACACCTCTATGATATAGGTTAATTCACCAAACCTGAAAATATATAACATGTATCTGTTTCCATGAAGCTCTCACACCAGTGGCATCACTTACACTGTGGGCCATACAGACAATCTTTGAAGTTGGTGAACTACTCTAATCACAAGATCTGCTACACAATGGTAAGTTTACATGGCTTTCAATAACAAAGATTTTTTACACACACACTTTTCATTTTCATAATTACTGTATCTAGCATTATTCTCTCTCAAGAGAGCTACATGTTATCAAGAATTTTAGCCATTGCCAAAGTTTTCCTTCCTCACTTGTGCAAGTAACATTCTTTATGAAATATCTATTAAATTGCCATGGAACCCTACCATCTGCGGTTCATACTGTATATACAACAAATGCACGCAGCAAAAAATAGATATATGTATATATATATATTTATATATATATAGTAGTCCAACAAAACATAAGCCAATGTAATGATACCGAATACACATTATTATGCTTTAGTCTTGCTAATACAAGCAATCCATAATATTTTACTGGAAATCATCCTGCCTTTGTTATTTATATCTTACAATACAAATTCATAACCATTTCTAGTTTGTTACTTTTTCAAACTGATGGACTATCCTCGTACCCATTCACATGCAGGGGTACTCTATTCAGAATGTTGCATTCAACACAAGACACTGTACATGAACAATAAGCCTGTCACATGGTACTGTTCGCATCTGCCCAAGGCCTTGCCACTATATATACAATTCCAGCTATGTGCTCCAATTCCCTCATGAATGGTGCAGGACTCAACAAGCACACAAAAGTGCTGATGTTGCATACACAGAGGCTACCTTTCACTCTGTTCATGTAAATGAACTACAGGAATAGAAGTCACCTATTCATATTCAATAATACATTTGAAAAGTCCATTACCAGAACTGATGTCTAATTACTGATAACCATTACAGAATGATCGATGTTCTGCTCCATACATAATGTACATATTTATCTTAGCCAAACATATCTCTCCTTAGTTATAAGGCAGATAATACTGTATATTGCAAGACAGGCCAAAACAAATTTTATGTATAAAGAGTAAGTTTATATATCTTTAATAGCAACCAATAATTAGAGCTGATGATTGACTTTGCATGCAGTCTATGTGCCTCACTTCATGCACTGGAGTGCTTACTGTATAGGTCTATAAATGACTCTAAGTACTCTATCACAAGTCTTGTATTTGAGACTAAAAATATGGATATCATGGCATCATGTAAGTTTGTAAGCTGCAGTGATGCAGTTAGACTGCAAGATACACTCCCACAAACATTGCTTTGTGGCACCACTGAACTACTAAATGTTTCCAAAAATAAACAAATAATTATTAGACCCAAACTAGTAAATTGTTTAGTGAAAACAAGGAAATGTGTATGGAATGTCATTCCAAATGCCTATTCAAAATTTTTGAATCTTAAAATATTGATACTCCAAATAGGCACTCAGAATCATGGCCATCCAATATAACCTTGTCCTAAAAAATAAATCTGTTCAAAAGAGAAGATAAAAAAAAAAGGAAAAAACTAATACACCAACTAGATTGGTCAATGAAAGTTGTAACCTTGGCCACGTGATTTTATAAAATTCTAATAAAATCGGACGAGATGCCTCTAAGTGTTATTCGTAAGTCTAGCATAGCATCTATAGTACTGTAATATATGGACTACTATCGTGAAAGGATGTTACACCGATATACTTGTTGAAAAATCTTTACATAGATTGGGCATCTTACAAGACAACTGCAGACTGTAAGGGTTTATGGGATTCTACTAGCAATTTCTGTAAATTAATGCTTTTTTATTATGTTTGTCATTCAACTAACAAGATGTGAATTTGGATAATTTGGAAGTTCATCTCTGAAATCATTGAATTTAAAAATTCCAATGATATAGTTAATAAGCTATAACCAGCATATCAAAACATACAGATGGTGAAATTTTCTAAGAAATAAATGTTTTGAGTAAAATCACGAAACTGAGTTCATGTATTTTACGGCCAAAAATATGTTTTCTCTATTATTCCAGACAAAATCTCACCAGATGTACTTCTTTGTATGTTGATTTAGAATAATTGATAAAAAATCATAATATTTCAAATAATTCCACATATAATCAACATGCCCAATTGTGTAATAGGTGTCACAGTGTTCCAGTGTTGGAAACAGGAAGCCTGTTGGGCTTATGAGGTCCCTGTAGGCCAATATCTGACTTTTCCCAGGAAGCAACGCACAGCAGGTCCCTACCTACCCGCTACTTGTGTGTTGCAGGGTGAAAACAAGCATAGGAGTAAGGAAATGCACACATTCGTTTCATCCCACATTTAGAGTCAAACTATGACCTTCTAGCTATAAGCCAACTGCAATGACCACTGTAACAAAGATCATGTATGTAAAATGCCCCTGTAATTATTGTAATACCTGCTCTAATTCTATCATCTAAAAAATAATAATAGGGTGATAGAAGAAAAATGCTCAAGCCATAAGATTTTCTTTAAATAAACAATAAGAGTTTCTTTAAATGCTCACTCATTTTCTTCATAGATTCTATGAATCATCACAACCTTACCAGTGGTGGTAAAGGCCAAGCGTTAGCAAAACCGAGAGAAAGAACCAATAATGAAAAAAGGGGTGTACCATTATGCTCTTCAAGGAAGTGATTTTATATTCGGATACAGATATGTATGTACAGTGCTGTACATTATATGTATCTATTGATGCCTGTGTGTGAGAGATACAATAGTACATTTCTTTACTAACTTGAGAGTACTGTGTAGGTATACTATAATTTCAGAGTTAATTTCTACAATACTAAAATGAATATGAAGAAATTAAAAATAAGATATAATATATATATATATATATATATATATATATATATATATATATATATATATATATATATATATTATATATATATATATATATTTATTATATATATATATATATATATAAAATGATTTAAGCTACAAATTTAAGCTTATATTTAAGCTACAAATTCCAAGTAATTTTATCTTCAAGAAACGTACAGTATTAATGTATACATCGTATGTGTATTATTTATTTTTCGCTGCAACAAGTTCACAACGCTAGCTTGTTGTGCTAGTTCAATTAACTTCCCTATCAAAAGCTTTTTAAATAATAAATAATTGTAATATTAGCATAAAAATCAATCGATTTATAAACAGTGTTATTTATGTTCAGTAACTGTTTACTCACATGGGACCCACATTCCAGTAAGCTGCTGCTTGTTCACTGTGGCCCCTATTACCTGAGTTTTACTGTAAAGAAGTTTCAAACAAGTCATCGCACAAAGTTGCTGAAATGAAAAAATTTCCTTTCAAGCAACATCCTCTCACATAAAATACAAGTTTATCAAGATGTGGCAAATTCTTCAACTTCCTCTCGTCCAACCTCGTCAGTATTATATATTATAAAAGTACGTATGTGTTAACTCAGTAGTATATGTATGTGTGTGTGTGTGTGTGTGGCCGAGCTGAAATTTGACTATTCTAAATATCCCAGCAGTAGTAAGCTCAGCATGTTTTATGTACTGACTGCAAAATAGTTACATGGATAACAAGAAATCAACAGAATATTAACACTTTGTATTCATGATACCTGTTGAGTGAGGTAGAGACAAGTATAGGTAGATTGGGAATAAACAAAAAAATTTCAAGCACATAAAAACCTGTACACAATGTTGTAATACACTTCAGTTGTTTAGTTTATGGCCGGAGTTGGATGTACAAATCATTGTCACTTGGGAACTTTTATATGCAAATTTCTACTTCTATGTTTTACAGCAATATTAAGCATCATATCCAGTTTGCTTCAACGCCAAAAATAAGAATTTTGCACACATGAAACTCCTAGAGCGAGGATTTGGGCAGTATGCGAGATGGTCACTATGATAAATGTCACATTGGCTCAAAGCTACAACAATAAACATTATCTAGTAATGATCTCTACAGCTGTAACATATAGCACGAACCCACTTGCACTACATATTATATATATATATATATATATATATATATATATATATATATATATATATATATATATATATATATATATATATATATATATATATATATATATATATATATATATAACATATATATACAGTATATATATATATGTAATGGTCAAGTAAGAAATTCTCTAAATGCCCAAGAGTTAAGGAGCAGCTCCCAGCGAGTTGCCATGGTCAGGCTCGTGGTAGTTCGACAAGCTGTTTTCTGACTCGTGAAGAGATGAATGGGATGGCGCTGGAGACGTTAAGAGCGAGGAGATTGGAGACGTTATGCTTGAAGTTAGACTCACACCGACTCCACTGCTACCAGTGCTACTGTTGCTAATGCTTTGAATTTCTTCTTTGTACGGAAGGGGAGAGAAAAGTGCATGAAAGCCACTGTTATAATGGTCACTAAGAGGGGCTGGACTATATGGTGGTTGTGGATATAAAGGTGCATTGAGATATGCACCTTCATCTAAAGGAGACTGACGGTGATCTGGATACGGAGTTTCTGGTAGATGCTGGTCCAGCAAGTAGCTCTCTTGATTGGGGATGTATGGTGCCGGAGATGGGGCTAGGTTCATAGCATGAGGGGATGGGCTGGATATTTCAATGGGACTCTGAGACATCTCTAAAGACTGAGGAGAGTTCATAAATGTTCCTGGTGGTTTCATGTCTTGATAATGATTAAGTAGATTGTTGGAGGATGTAATGATATGAGTTACAGTTGAATTTGGACTATGGCTCATGCTATGAGAAATATCTAGCATAGTGTGAATAGATTGGCTCAGATTTGGAGACTGCAGCATCCCAGGAGATGATGAGGGTAGAAGTATGCTATGTGGTGACTCCATCATACTTTGTGGGGACATCATGCTCTGCGGTGATTGCAAAATGCTGTGTGGTGATGGCAGCATGGAATGGGGTGACTGTAACATACTATGGGGCGACTGCACCATACTCTGTGGAGAGTGACATGGGAGTGGAGGGGAATGGACAAGAGAGCTGCTTTCATGAGTAAGATGTGCTGGAGGAGCTTCAGATTCCATAGTCTGCAACATTTGTTTCATTTGTTCCAAGCCATTGCCTTGAAGCATTTGCTTCATCTGTTCAATATCCATTCCATTCAGCATCTGTCTTATCTGCTCACCTGTCAGGGCTTCCACTTTACTTTTTACATCCATGGCAAGAGCCGCAGTATTTTCATTAAGATGATGCACGTGATTTGTATTACCTCCTAATGCTGTTTTTTGCCGCAATGCCATACTTTCAAAAAGTTCAGAATGGCGACGTAAGCCTTGAAGAGAATGCATAAGACCATCATAGAGAGCTTTCCCAGATGTGTCTCCAAATTTCCAGTATGTGTAATGCTGCAAGATTCTCTGGTATATATCTTTGTTAGCATCTTGACCCTCATAACCCAAGACAATAATAAGAACAAGGAGGTATGCCATCCTTGAATCAATATTGAATTGACCAAGAGAACAAAGTATTTCTTTGAATTTATTGAATACCTCTGGAGATTGTGATTTCTGGATCATATCCAAGTTGGTGACCATAGGCTGAGAAGGACTATGCAGATTGTGGTAGTTGCCTGTTTCCTCATTCACGAAGCTTGAACCAAACACAAGAGCAATAACAGTGATATTCTTCTTTATTGCCAGACCCTGAGCTTGTGGAGAGAGTGAAGTAAACTCATGAAACTGACGAAGAAACCGAGTTATTCTCTCAGCAAAACGTTTGTATGATGCCATTACCTCCATTGGTTTGTCTGTACAGTATGGCAACTGTTGGTCAACTAATTTTATGTTACTGATTACACGTGTCAAAATTTCAACCTCACCCGAGTCCAAGTAATGTGATGCTGGATTAAAGACACGATCAACTGGCATAACTTCTTCTTCACTTTCTCTTTTAATTCCTCTGCACAGCTCTCTGACAGGACTCTCTTGTTTGGGCGAGATGTGATGGCGTTGGATGATTTCAGATGTTTGGTGCACTGTGGGAGGAGGAATTGGTCCGTACTGTATTGGTGTGAGAGGTCCAGATACAGGGGTAGATGGAGAACTGTTTGGTGATGAGCCAGTAGATCCCAAGTCTACAGGCTGAGTTGGTGAGTGGTATGTCAGTGATGAGCTGCTACTACTACTACTATACCGTGATGATAAATTTTTTGAGGAGGAACTATTGGAGTATGCTGAGCTCTCTTTAGAACATTCATTTGGAGAATAAGAGTCAGAGGAAGATCCCCGTCCACCACCACCACCACCACCACCACCACCACCACCACTTTCACTTCTTCCACCTCCACTGCCACTACTTCCTACACTACTAGAGCCCCCTTGCTGATACATCATCCTCTTCGTGAGTCTTGTCTTCATCAGCTGCAGGCGTTCATCTTCACTCATCACCCAGGACTTGGTCATTCCAATGCTCTCACATTTGGCAAATCTATTGAGAATTAAAAGGCAAATCAGATTATTTTACATAAAATCATATCCTTGTAAACAAATTATGATTAGTGCCAAAAATATGCAGGTGCCAAAATTAGCAGTTTGTTATCTTACTATATATTAAGATACTATATATTAAGATTTATGCAATAATATTCACAATAAATGAAGAAAAGTTATTATAGACAACGAAAGGGTCTGACAAAGGACATAATGTAAACAGAAAAATATATTGCAAGATTTTTGTTTTCATATTTTCACAGAGCATGTTGTGAAATATGGAAATGAAGAACTAATTTTAAAATAAATAATAAATTTGGTAATACTATATACAGGATAGAGTAGTGCAAGGGAAAGGTTAAGAAAATAAAACACTGATAGATAGAATAGATTGATTTAATAAACGTTTATGAAATTAGTCAATGGGAGGTAATGCTCAAGATGAGCTCTGGGGAGGGAAAGCTTTATGCCTTCTAACAAGGATAAAAAATCATCTGCACCAGTATCCTACTATAAAAAAAAACTAAATGCAGTCAGAGTGTCGAGTAAAATGTCGAGCCTCTTTACGAGAGGAAGCTCGGTAGCTCTCCTTACCAGTGAACCTGACTAAGCTCTAAGCAACTTTGAGCATCAGAAGGACAAGTATTCACTGCAATTTGTTTTGTTGTCCCCCCCCTCCCTTAATCCACAGAAATGGGCAAAATAGTCTTCAACTAAAACATCTAGTGAAGTGGTTGGGAAACTGTGCAAGCAGAATCTAAAACCAAAGAGAGCAGGAGCATACAGGACCCTGTTCAGGAACTCTGGAGCTTCTCCAGATACTAAACATTTAAAATGGAAAACCTCCTTCCAGCCCAGGACCGACTAATGATAAAAGATACATCACTTGCCTATGAGGAGGCAGGAACCTAATACCATAACTAGGAAGTAGCAGAGGAGCCAAACTCTGATCATCTGTAAGACAGGTCTAGATCAGATGTGTGCTCCCTACTTCGCAAAAGATATAATAACAACAAATTCCACCATGCTTGATTAGAAGGCAAGAGAATGCATTTGCAAAATGGATATGTCTGGCCCATCCAACAGAAACACAAAATGCTGCCTAACGAGGACCTGAGGAAGCCTTACACTCAAACTGGGATAGAGGGTAAACAATCTCTCTGCCCTAGAGATAGGTCCAATTTGACCCAGTCACCAACACTCAAGAAGGGAAAAAATAAACCAAGAGGCCCCCAAATTTATCCTCAGATCAGACACCATCTGCTCCCAATAAGGAAGATGGGCCATCCTCTAAACCTGACCCAAGAGCTGACTTCAAACACAGGGTAGAATAAAAATGCAAAGTGCAGATAAGGAAGTCCTTAGATTTAGTCTGGGACAATAACACAAGCCATACGAAGAAGGGATAAGATGAGCTCCCTCCTCCCTTTAACCCTTTATTTGGTAGGGTCACCACCTGGTAGTGGCTAGGATAGCTGAGTGACAGTATTTCACTTCTTTTTAGAAGGTTGTTTGACGACTCAGTGCTGCAAAACATCTTATGGAGGAAGCTTGAGTGTTTTGTGACATTTCTGTGTATTATAGCAAGTGGTTTGCCTCAGTTGCGTGATGGATCTTTGCTCTATACAAGCTCCGTGTCCTACTAAGGCGACAGAGTACATTTTGAAAAAGTTCCTGTACAGTACTCGATCGAGATGGAAGTCATCCAATGCCGAATATGATCATATTGTCCCTGGGTGGTTTGAGCCACAACCCCTAGGACAGCTTTTGACTTGCCAATAGCAAGTTGCAAGAAAATCTTATTGGTAATCAACAATTAAAGCTACTTTGCAGAATATAAAGGTGAAAACTGTATACAGTAGTTCAGCCATAATTAAAAATATTACAATCTGAAATTAGATAAAGGAGACAACTTAACAATGCAATTCATATGTGAAGCATTTATAGTCATATTTCAAGTGAAGCCGATCTATATAAATAAAAATGGAAATGTTCGTTTGTTCAAAATCGCTAATCTCCAAAAGTTCTTCATCGATTGCCTTCAAATTTTCACACAACGTTCCCTTCGCATCCGAGCGGGTTTTTATATACAGTACATACTATATAGATGTCACATCTGTGATGGGAAAAAAACTGCTTTTTTTGAAAAGCTGTGTTTTTCGGGGGGTTTTCATGTGAGGGAAATCTTCGAAACCTCTTTACTGATTGCTTTGAAATTTTTATGCAACATTGCATTCGAATAGGCAAGTGTTTTTACATACCCTACTATATACATGCCTCACCTGTGACAGGAAAAACATGCTTTTTTTGAAAAACAGCGTCATCTGCACGACGTAAGAGCAATACACGCTGTAATCTCCGAAAGTTCTTCACCGATTGCTTTGAAATTTTGAAACAACGTTCCTTTCAAATACGTGCGTGTTTTTATATACCTACTATTTAGATGCCACACCTGTGACAGGTAAAAACATGCGTTTTTTGAAAAACAGCGCCATCTGTTGCACGCAAGAGCAACACACGATATACAAAATAGGTTATGATCCAATTTCAATGTTTCTGATTGCATTGATAAATTGAATTTTCATAGATTTTTATTTATTTTTATTTTTATTTAATTATTTTGTGTGACGTTGCATTGGAATTGAGCTGTGTTGTTTACCATACCGTTCATGTCGTGGGTACAGCTTATTTGTTTCTTTTTTCATTGTTTTCATTTCGTTTTTATAACTGTTCTTATTTTTCAGTGCAATTGGTGGCGAATTTGAGCTGTGTCGATTGATCTGCATTTGAATTGAAATATTTCGTTAGTATTTTTTGTTTTGGTTTTGAAAACAAGAAAATGGACAACACGTTTATTTCACGGCTGGAAATGTACAACAAACAGCTATGAATCCACCGGCTACAACGTTAACCGCTATATCCGTCGAATATGAAGGAAAATTCAAATACGAACATGGATTTCACAGCGCTTAGTATTTTAAAAGCACAGAATCACCTTCTGTGGTTGATTGTGCAATAAATCCCTGAACTATATGTTTAACACATCTTTAACCCTGTCCATGGAGGACAGAAGAAAATGTATATATGCTGGTTAGCATTGTAAATGTGTGGCCACGTCTGTGGTAGAAAATAATAATAATAAAAAAAATTGCGAACTAAGTTCTAAATCAATTGGAAATGCCATCACTAAATCGATCTGCTGCTGCTTCATTCGATGTAGAATTTCGTCGTGGACATAATTACAACATGAGTGATCTGTTGTTGTATGTGTAATCAAATATTCCTAAGCAAACGCTTGAGCAAAAAGGCATTTACAATCAAATAATTCAAACTGTCAATAACGGGTTAGGAGAAATCTTCTTAGATGTGCCAGGAGGAACTGTAAATCCTTCCTAATTAGATTGATTCTGGCAGCATTTTGATCCCAAAATGGCATAATCTTAGCTCTTGCATCGTCCGAAATAGCTGCGACATTGTTACCAGGTGGAAGAACTGCTACTTCGGCTTTGAAATTGCCATTGAACATGCAATTCATTGAAACTCCCACGTGCAACATTTCCAAAGCATCCGGCATGGGAAAAGTATTGTAGAAATGTAAACTTATTGTTTGGGATGAATGCACAATGGCCCACAAAAAATCGCTCGAGGCACTTGATCAATCATTGCAAAATTTGAGTGGAAATATCAGACCATTTGGGAACGTATTAATATTGCTTGCAGGAGATTTTAGGCAAACATTACCTGTAATTCCTCGATACAAGTCCATCGACACTGTTGAGAAAGCAGATGAAGCGGTTAGTTATCCAACACAATTTTTTAATTCACTCGATCTGCCAGGGATACCATCACACGTATGACAATTGAAAATCTGCGTGCCAATTATCATGTTGCGAAATATCAATCAACTAAATCTTTGCAACGCCATGCACCTTGCAGTAAAAAAATTAATCAGCAACGTCGTAGAAGCGACAATCTTGACAGGACCTTTCAAAGGTGAAGATGTCTTCATTCCTTGCATTCCTATGATTCCAACAGATATGCCGTTTCAACTTATGATATTGTAATTTCCAATTCGATTGGCGTTTGCAATCACCATCAACAAAGCTCAGGGCCAATCTTTAGAAGTGTGCAGTTTATATCTAGACACAGAATGCTTCTCATAGGGACAATTATATGATGCGTGTTCAAGAGTCGGCAAAGCAGACAATCTCTATATCTCCACAGACAATGGAACAAAACATATTGTATACCCACAAGCATTGTGAAATTAAACATATTTGAAATGTGCGCTTTCTCTTTTCTTTCTTTTCCATTTAACCAGACTGGGCCACAGCAACGCGTGGCGGGTACAGCTAGTTTATATAAATAAAAATGTAAATGTTCGTTTGTTCAAAATCGCTCATCTCCGAAAATTCTTCACCGATTGCTTTGAAATTTTCACACATTGTTCCATTCACATCCGAGTGGGTTTTTATATACATATTATATAGATGTCACGTCTGTGACGAGAAAAAAACATGTTTTTTTTTGGAAAACTGTGCTTTTCATGTGAGGGAAATCTTCGAAACCTCTTTACCGATTACTGTGAAATTTTGACACAAAGTTGCATTCGAATAGATGCGTGTTCTTATATACTTACTATATACATGCCTTACCTATGACAGGAAAAAAACATGCCGTTTTGAAAACAGCGCCATCTGTTGGAGGTAAGAGTAACACACTGTAATCTCCGGAATTTCTACACCGATTGCTTTGAAATATTGATACAATGTTTCATTCAAATAGGTGTGTGTTTTTGTATACCTACTATATAGATGCCACACCTGTGACAGGTAAAAACAATTTTTTTTTTTTAAACAGCACCATCTGTTGCATGTAATAGCAACACACGCTATACTAAATATGTTACGATTCCATTTCAATGTTTCTGATGGAATTGATAAATTGAATTTTCATAGATTTCGATTTATTTACATTTTGATTTAATTATTTTGCGTGACATTGCATTGGAATACATTTGTGTTGTTTACCATACCGTTCATTTTGTAAGTATAAGTATAGATACCACATGCAAGTGATGAGTCACAATAATGTGGCTGAAGTATGTTGACCACACCACACACACTAGAAAGTGAAGGGACGACAACATTTCGGTCCATCCTGGACCATTCTCAAGTCAATTGTGGGAATGGTTTCTCAATCATTCATTCTCACAATCGACTTAAGAATGGTCCAAGACGGACCGAAACATCGTCGTCCCTTCACTTTCTAGTATGTGGTCTGGTCAACATAGATGCCACACCTGTGACAGGTAAAATCATTCTTTTTTTTAAGAAACAGCATCATCTGTTGCATGTAGGAGCAATACGGGCTATACTAAATATGTTACAATTCCATTTCAATATTTCCGATTGCATTGACAATTGGAATTTTAATAGATTTTGATTTATTTTCATTTTGATTTAATTATTTTGAGTGACATTGCATTGGAATTGAGCTGTGTTGTTTACCATACCATTCATTTTAGGAGTACATGTATAGATGCCACACCTGTGACATGTAAAAACAAGCTTTTTTTGAAAAACAGCATCATCTGTTGCATGTAATAGCAACACACGCTATACTAAATGTGTTACAATTCCATTTCAATGTTTCCAATTGCATTGATAAATTTAATTTTCATAGATTTTGATATATTTTCATATTGATTTAATTATTTTGTGTGACATTGCTCTGGAATTTAGCTGTGTTGTTTACCATACTGTTCATTTCATGAGTATAATTTATTTTATTTATTTTTTCATTGTTTTTCATTTCGTTTTTTAACTTTCTCTTATATTTCAGTGATGATAACATCAGATCATTTGATGTTCCCAATTTTCTGTTGGGAACATCAGATCATTTGGGAATGCATCGGATGAGGGAGTGGGGAATGGTGGGGATGATGAGGGGACGAGAGTGGGGGATGGTGGGGAGGACAAGGGGACAGGGGAGGGGGTGATGGTGGGGAGGACGAGGGGACAGGGAAGGGGATAATGGTGGGGAGGACGATGGGATAGAGGAGTTTGGGATGGTGGGAATGAGGGGACAGGAGAGTGGGGGATGGTGGGAAGAACGAGTGGAGGGGGAATGGCAGGGAGGACGAGGGGAGTAGGAGATGGTGCGGAGGACGAGGGGAGGGTGGAGTGGAGAATGGTTAGGACAAGGGGACGGTGGAGTGAGGGATGGTAGGGAGGACAAAGGGCCGGGGGAGGGGGGGGGGGGAGAATGGTGGGGAGGAAGAGGGGATGGGGGAGGGGGGAATGGTGGAGAGGACTGAGAGAAAGTGGGAAGGATGCTGAGCCACAGCAACGCGTGGCCGGGAACAGCTAGTAATTAATATTGAAAAAAGGCAGCAAACTACCAATAAGAAAGTGTTTTAAAATTATACAGTATACCAAATTCCCAGTACAGTATGAAAGAACAAACCTGCAATATTTGCAAAATTTCCTTGACGCAATAGAAATAGCACACTTCTGGTCGCCTCCACAGCGGAAGTGCTTGTAGGCATCATTTTGAACTGACCGTCGGAAAAAGGCCTTGCAAGAGTCGCACGACAGCCCCCCGAAGTGCAGAGATTTAGCAATGTCTCCACACACCTGCAGAACAATAAATAATACAATTAAATGCTCAATGAGAAACACACTTAAAGTGCAAATTTGGTTTATACATTATAAACTTAATGCACGAAGCCCCATATATATATATATATATATATATATATATATATATATATATATATATATATATATATATATATATATATATATAAAGGTGTTTAGGCACGTGGGGTTTGATCTCAGGGCAGGTACTACTATATGGACCATGATGAGCTAAATGCCTCTCAACCAGTGCCTGAGAGTTCAGGGACAATGATGCTTTGAGTCCATCATACTGCTTCAATCATGTCTCGTAGATATATTGTGCTTTTGTGATTTAATTGTAGATGTATATTCTTACAAGATTTCAAAGCTTGTAAGATTTGAAGCGACCATATGCAGACGACGAGACTCAATAACGTGGCTGAGGACAGGATGCCCAAACCACACACCACAAGAACCTACATTTTTTTTGGTTCATTTTTTGACGAGTGGTTTGGTCATTTTAACTCACTATAATGAGTGGTTTGGTCATTTTTTACTCACCATAATGAGTGGTTTGGTCATTTTAACTCACCATAATGAGTGGTTTGGTCATTTTAACTCACCATAATGAGTGGTTTGGTCATTTTTTACTCACCATAATGAGTGGTTTGGTCATTTTAACTCACCATAATGAGTGGTTTGGTCATTTTAACTCACCATAATGAGTGGTTTGGTCATTTGAACTCACCATAATGAGTGGTTTGGTCATTTGAACTCACCATAATGAGTGGTTTGGTCATTTGAACTCACCATAATGAGTGGTTTGGTCATTTTAACTCACCATATTGAGTGGTTTGGTCATTTTAACTCACCATAATGAGTCATTTGGGCTTTACTCTCCCTTTGTATATGTATAATGGACTGTATACAAAGTGTATTTAAAGGTATCTCCTGTATACAGTAGAATACAAGTGGGGCTTCCCCTAATTCACTGGCCAGAGTAGTATGCTAAATTCAACCTGTTCATTTGTGAACATGATGATCAATAGATAATATTGTACACACAGAAATCACAATAGCGTGATATATCAAACTGACTAAGGCGCACCTGGGAATATCCCATGCGTAGGTTCGAACTCTCATCAAGGCCCTTGTGGATTTCTGATAATACTGTATGTCTATAATGATCATTATTGAACACATTCCAGTCTGGCAGATGGAACTAACTTGGTAGGTGACTCTAAACTGGTAGATGTCAGACTCCTGGTAGATAACACTAGCCTGGTAGATAACAGTAGCCTGGCAGATAGCACTGAGCCTGGCAGATAGCACAAGCCTGGCAGATAGCACTGAGCCTGGCAGATAACACTAGTCTGGCAGATAGCACTGAGCCTGGCAGATAGCACTGAGCCTGGCAGATGGCACAAGCCTGGCAGATAGCACTGAGCCTGGCAGCTAGCACAAGCCTGGCAGATAGCACAAGCCTGGCAGATAGCACTGAGCTTGGCAGAGAGCACTGAGCCTGGCAGAGAGCACTGAGCCTGGCAGAGAGCACTGAGCCTGGCAGCTAGCACTGAGCCTGGCAGATAACACTGAGCCAGTACACGTCACTAACCTGACACAGCCGTACAGGCTTCCTGGAAGGCGTGTCGGCGCTGGTGGGCACAGCCGCTGGAGGGTTGCGGGGTACCACGGCCATCTTGACAGTGCCGCTGCCATTGCCGCCGCCACTGGCCATGCCTATCTCACTGTTTTCCTGGCCTCTGTGGGGAAGAAACAACTTTGTTAACAATATGCATAATGAGCACAAAGCTCTCGGCCACACTCGTGACCATGTTAGAGTAAGATCAGCCAGGCCAACCATCATACTTAAAATAACTAAACATGTGTATATATTTCTTGAAAAAGTACGACCCCAGTACCGAAATTCGCAGCTCCAGATTCACATTTCAGCCATTACCAGCGTCCGGTGCTCCAGTACGACCCACAGTCCCAGCGTCTGGTGCTCCAGTACGACCCCAGTCACAGCGTCCGGTGCTCCAGTACGACCCCCAGTCCCAGCGTCTGGTGCTCCAGTACGACCCCAGTCCCAGCGTCTGGTGCTCCAGTACGACCCCAGTCCCAGCGTCTGGTGCTCCAGTACGACCCCAGTCCCAGCGTCTGGTGCTCCAGTACGACCCCAGTCCCAGTGTCTGGTGCTCCAGTACGACCCCAGTCCCAGCGTCCAGAGCTCCAGTACGACCCCAGCCCCAGCGCCTGGTGCTCCAGTACGACCCCAGTCACAACGTCCTGAGCTCCAGTACGACCCCAGTCACAACGTCCTGAGCTCCAGTACGACCCCAGTCACAACGTCCTGAGCTCCAGTACGACCCCAGTCCCAGCGTCCAGAGCTTTAGTACGACCCCAGCCCCAGCGCCTGGTGCTCCAGTACGACCCCAGTCACAACGTCCTGAGCTCCAGTACGACCCCAGTCACAACGTCCTGAGCTCCAGTACGACCCCAGTCCCAGCGTCCAGAGCTCCAGTACGACCCCAGCCCCAGCGCCTGGTGCTCCAGTACGACCCCAGTCACAACGTCCTGAGCTCCAGTACGACCCCAGTCACAACGTCCTGAGCTCCAGTACGACCCCAGTCCCAGCGTCTGGTGCTCCAGGTGTGCTCCAGGTGTGCTCCAAGTATGCTCCAGGTGTGCTCCAGGTGAGCTCCAAGTATGCTCCAGGTGTGCTCCAGGTGTGCTCCAAGTATGCTCCAGGTGTGCGCCAAGTATGCTCCAGGTGTGTTCCAGGTGTGCTCCAGGTGTGCTCCAGGTGAGCTCCAGGTGTGCTCCAGGTGTGCTCCAAGTATGCTCCAGGTGTGCTCCAAGTATGCTCCAAGTGTGCTCCAGGTGTGCTCCAAGTGTGCTCCAGGTGTGCTCCAGGTGTGCTCCAAGTATGCTCCAGGTATGCTCCAGGTGTGCTCCAGGTGTGCTCCAGGTGTGTTCCAGATGTGCTCCAGGTGTGCTCCAGGTGTGCTCCAGGTGTGCTCCAGGTATGCTCCAGGTATGCTTCAGGTGTGCTTCAAGTATGCTCCAGGTGTGCTCCAAGTATGCTTCAAGTATGCTCCAGGTGTGCTCCAAGTATGCTCCAGGTATGCTCCAGGTGTGCTCCAAGTATGCTCCAAGTGTTCTCCAGGTGTGCTCCAAGTATGCTCCAGGTGTGCTCCAAGTATGATCCAGGTGTGCTCCAAGTATGATCCAGGTGTGCTCCAAGTATGCTCTAGGTGTGCTCCAGGTGTGCTCCAGATGTGCTCCAAATATGATCCAGGTATGCTCTAGGTGTGCTCCAGGTGTGCTCCAGATGTGCTCCAAGTATGATCCAGGTATGCTCCAGGTGTGCTCCAAGTATGATCCAGGTGTGCTCCAGGTGTGCTCCAAGTATGCTCTAGGTGTGCTCCAGGTGTGCTCCAGGTATGCTCCAGGTATGCTCCAAGTATGCTCCAGGTGTGCTCCAGGTATGCTCCAAGTATGCTCCAGGTGTGCTCCAGGTATGCTCCAGGTATGCTCCAGGTGTGCTCCAGGTATGCTCCAGGTGTGCTCCAGGTATGCTCCAGGTATGCTCCAGGTGTGCTCCAGGTATGCTCCAGGTGTGCTCCAAGTATGCTCCAAGTATGCTCCAGGTGTGCTCCAGGTGTGCTCCAGGTATGCTCCAATGTACCGATGAATTATACAATATTTGTGTATCCAATGTATGTATGGACTTTTGCTAACATAAAAAAATATTATTATTATTATTATTATTATTGTAAGCGGCCGTGTAGCCTTTGTAAATAAAGAGTGTAAGTGTGGTGGCCACGAGGTGGCCACCACACCAGTACTGTGGTGGCTACTGTCTCACTCCTCTCTCTCCAGTACCTCCTCATCTGGCCTGGGAAATGGCAACCTTGCTTCCCTCTGGTGTCCATGGGCCAGATTCACGAAGCAGTTACCCCAAGCACTTACGAACGTGTACATCTTTCCTCAATCTTTGATGCCTTTGGTTACATTTATTAAACAGTTTACAAGCATGAAAACTTGCCAATGAACTGTTGTTATTGTTATAAACAGCCTCCTGGTGCTTCGGAGCTCATTAACTGTTTAATAATTGTAAATAAAGCTGCCAAATATTGAGAAAAGATGTACAGGTTCGTAAGTGTTTGCGTAACTTCTTCCTGAATCTGGCCCCCAGCACTTGAAGCACCACACTGTTAAGATCACAAGATATAAACACACCAAATTATGAGATTTCAAACGTATACAAAATTAATCTTGGCTCGTCTTTTTCTGTACTAGGCTATGAGTTCTGTTGTAAAAGTCACATTTCTGGACACTTAACAGCCTGCGGGGACGGAAAAAGATTTGATTTATTGCCCCATTAAAATGCTATTTATTCATTTGTAACTAGGTGGGTAGGTCGACACAGTATACAAAGAGTGGGAAAATGTGATCTTAGACCACACTTCTGGTATTCTGACTACAAATGGGCACAAGACTGGCAAATGTTTTTTAACGTCGACAAGTGCAAGACCTTGAATGTGGGGCGTAGCAACCCACGCCTCAGCTACCAAATTAATAACATTACATTTAGAACAGATTGGTGAAGAAAAGGACCTTGAGTCAAAATCCACTATTCACTAAAAGTTGCACAACAGGTACGAGCAGCAGTTCAAAAAGCTAATCAAACACTTGCAGTAATCAAGCGTACCTTTGACTTTACGGAAAACAAGGTAATGATTTAGCTTTATAAATCTCTGGTGCATACATTTGGATTACTGTATCCAAGTATGGAGACCACATCTTCAAAAAAGACATAGCTGCTCTGAAGAAAGTGCACCACCGGGCAACAGAAGTCATTCCAGAGTTGTCATCTCTCCTATCAGGAACGGTTGAGGGCCACAGGGCTAACAACACTGCAAACCAAGCATGAGGGCGGATCTTATTGAAACTTTTAAAATAGTGAACAATTTGAAGGATGTTGATCCAGACAATTTCTTCAAAAGTTCAGATGTAACACGAACAAGGAGCAACGGTTTCAAGCTCAACAAGCCACACTGTAGGACTGTGAACAGGAGATGCTTTTCCACCCACAGGGTTATAAACGCATGGAACCGCCTACCCGCCGAACCCGTAAAGGCCAAAACTGTTAGGTTTTAAAATCCACCTGGAAAAAGATTATCAAGGCAAATTGAGGGGGGGGGGCCTTCGACAAGCCGCCAGCTTCCTGTCCTCATAGTGTTAGTGGCTCACAGGTAATCAGGACAAAATGTATCTGGAACCTATGATGGTACGAGAAGAATGTGCATAGACGAATGTAAAGAACGTAATGGAAACCGCGAATGTTGTTTGTGGTAGAAAGTGGTATCATCAGCAGTGACAAGGGAAGGGTGATGAATGTGGAAGCCTCGAGCTTCTACACCTGCCCAACCTTGAAGCCTCTACACAAGCCCTAGTCTGGAGCTTCTACACCCGCCCTAGTCTGGAGCTTCTACACCCGCCCTAGTCTGGAGCTTCTACACAAGCCCAAGCCTGGAGCTTCTACACAAGCCCAAGCCTGGAGCTTCTACACAAGCCCAAGCCTGGAGCTTCTACACAAGCCCAAGCCTGGAGCTTCTACACAAGCCCAAGCCTGGAGCTTCTACACAAGCCCAAGCCTGGAGCTTCTACACAAGCCCAAGCCTGGAGCTTCTACACAAGCCCAAGCCTGGAGCTTCTACACAAGCCCAAGCCTGGAGCTTCTACACAAGCCCAAGCCTGGAGCTTCTACACAAGCCCAAGCCTGGAGCTTCTACACAAGCCCAAGCCTGGAGCTTCTACACAAGCCCAAGCCTGGAGCTTCTACACAAGCCCAAGCCTGGAGCTTCTACACAAGCCCAAGCCTGGAGCTTCTACACAAGCCCAAGCCTGGAGCTTCTACACAAGCCCAAGCCTGGAGCTTCTACAGAATTCCAGGTGTTACCTAATATGATCTATGTCCACCAGGTCACCTCTTACATATAAAATAATGATGTTTGTTACCCAATGAGAATTTTTCTTATAGAATCTGTAAAAAAAAAAAACGCAGCAGATTCACCAACTTATTCGTACTACTTGCGTTGTGAAACAACTGAAACGAACCATACGACTGTTTTTTTATTGTTTAATGTAACTAAGAAAAAAAAGAGTTACATATTTGAAGGATGTGGCGTTGGGCAAAGTAATGTCAACATGGCAGGAGGCTGAAAATAGTATGCTGTGATCAGTATGCTGTGATCAGTATGCTGTGATCCGTATGCTGTGATCAGCATGCAGCGCGCGCATCTAACCCGCACATTTCTACGTTGCTAGGCTGGCAAGCGTCGCAGCACTTGCCAGCTGTACTCTCCTCTCCTCTCGGTGTATATACACTGACAGTTGACTTTATTCGTAGTATACCTGCTGCTTGGTCAGCAGGTCATGTTGGTGGCTTTAATAACCCTCCAGAGGCTGATATAGGTCTTAAGCCCAACACCAAACCAATTTCGTCAGCTCAGTGATGTATATATACCCCCCCTCCTAGAGGTATCCTTCCCGCTTCTCTGGGTTTACGCAGTTTACGCTACTCCCGGACAAGGTTCAGGACTATTCAGGCTTCGTTTAAAGCCAACCCAGCTCAAGCGCGCGTCCCCCCCCCCTGGCACACTATCTGCAGCCTCCCTTACCACCACCCGCATCTGCCCTTGCACTAACTCTTGCGTTAAAATGATTATTTAATATTTATTTAATAAGCCTCCGGCATTTGACAGGCCTAAAACCCAGTATCAAATCAAGCCAACTGATGATATCAACATGTATATATATACAGCGAAAGGTGTAGCCTAGTTCTTGGTGTATATAGCGAGTGTTCATTGTAGTCTTCATTGGTCAGTAGGGTCGTGTAGTACCTTTAATAACTCCGCGGTTGATAGGTCTTGGGGCCAACACCAAACCAACCTTGTGTGCAGCGACCACTTAGGGTACTTAGCGAGCTCTTAGCGAACACTTAGCGAGCTCTTAAAAAGACGTCAGAATTCCATTCTAAGGGAGAATGGAAAGCTGGGTGGAAACTGTTTCCTTCCATCAACTCATGATAGTGACCGGGGACACTGGTCTAGTTGTGGACAGCAGCAGCGAGCTTAAAGCTGAATATTAACACGGTAAAACTAACCTTTGATTGACCTAATATCAGCATTCTTTACTACTACTGTATCTTTAAGCGGCTGCGAAACATGCATCAGCTTTATGTTATAGGCTGCTACTGTGCCCAGATGATACATATATAGGCTGCTACTGTGCCCAGATGATACATATATAGGCTGCTACTGTGCCCAGATGATACATATACAGGCTGCTACTGTGCCCAGATGATACATATACAGGCTGCTAGTGTGCCCAGATGATACATATATAGGCTGCTAGTGTGCCCAGATGATACATATATAGGCTGCTAGTGTGCCCAGATGATACATATATAGGCTGCTAGTGTGCCCAGATGATACATATATAGGCTGCTAGTGTGCCCAGATGATACATATACAGGCTGCTAGTGTGCCCAGATGATACATATACAGGCTGCTAGTGTGCCCAGATGATACATATATAGGCTGCTAGTGTGCCCAGATGATACATATACAGGCTGCTAGTGTGCCCAGATGATACATATACAGGCTGCTATTGTGCCCAGATGATACATATACAGGCTGCTATTTTTTTTTTTTCGGAATATTCCTTCGCGGGCCACAAGCCTATGGCTGGCCCTCTAATTGTTACTTGTTTCTGTTTTACTCGGACAGAGTGTCAGTATTTATGACTCGTATGGTCGCTTCAGTAAGATTATGCCCAGTGTGTTTAACAACAACTTCTGCTCTGTTGAATCTTAGTTGAAAACTTAATGGGTTTGTAACTGCACGGTATTATATAATGTTCCAGTGGTCTGTCGGGCATTCCTCCACAGTGCTGACATTTCCTCTCATCTTCTGGAACCTGTAAGCCTATTTCCCATGCACATGGATATCCAAGCCTGATGCGGGGTAAGTGTACTTCTGTTGCTCTATTGCTCCGTTTCATCAAACTAAGTGGTTCGTAGTTGGTTGAATTCTTGTACCAACCCGCAGATCCTGATGTTGCAACTGCTGTGTTGTGGTCAATGTACATCTTTTGCATTGTTCTGTTTCTAATTTCTTAATCTGTGATAGACTCTGTGGTATGGAAATGTCTACATTTCTATTGCAGTTGCAAGTTTTGCAGCTTCGTCTGCAATGTCATTTCCTATTATTCCCACATGACTTGGCATCCAGTTGATAAGTACCCGACGGCCTTGACGTTTGAGTGTTTGCATTACTGATATGACATTTATGATCAGATGCATGTTATCACGTATGTGTTCTTGTTGCAAGGTTTCAATGGGAGTTCTCGAATCTGTATGTATGATAACATGTTATAGGTGTCAAGTTGCTAATGTTCCCACATGACACATATATAGGCTGCTAGTATCTGTATATGACACATATAGGCTACTAGTGTCTGTACACGACACACATATAGGTCAGCTGTAAGCCGCTAATAACAAATCACTAGGCCTACAAACCCTCTCCTTGCAAGCGCCCATAACCTTTTAACTAAGATGAAGAATTTCTCAACATTGATATCTAGGACATTGCATCATGATTCATCTTAAATTCTGCAACGACTCCAAAGGTTGCCAGTTGTGCAGCGCGTGACTGTACCCGTGGCACAGGTCCCAGTACGCTCTGGGGCCCTTAACTATGGCCGGTTACCGCAGGAGTCAGGCACCAGTGCCGCACCTGCGGCCAGAGGGAACTGCTGGCGGAGGTGGCCACTTGTCCCTGGAGTTTTGGGTTGAGGTCGGCCTCCCACCTGCTGCCATCCTGGAGGACTGGCCTCCCACCTGCTGCCATCCTGGAGGACTGGCCTCCCACCTGCTGCCATCCTGGAGGAGGGGACCGGCCTCCCACCTGCTGCCATCCTGGAGGGGACCGGCCACCCACCTGCTGCCATCCTGGAGGACTGGCCTCCCACCTGCTGCCATCCTGGAGGAGGGGACCGGCCTCCCACCTGCTGCCATCCTGGAGGGGACCGGCCACCCACCTGCTGCCATCCTGGAGGACTGGCCTCCCACCTGCTGCCATCCTGAAGGGGACTGGCCTCCCACCTGCTGCCATCCTGGAGGTGGACCGGCCTCCCACCTGCTGCCATCCTGGAGGAGGGGACCGGCCTCCCACCTGCTGCCATCCTGGAGGAGGGGACCGGCCTCCCACCTGCTGCCATCCTGGAGGAGGGGACCGGCCTCCCACCTGCTGCCATCCTGGAGGAGGGGACCGGCCTCCCACCTGCTGCCATCCTGGAGGAGGGGACCGGCCACCCACCTGCTGCTATCCTGGAGGAGGGGACCGGCCACCCACCTGCTGCTATCCTGGAGGAGGGGACCGGCCACCCACCTGCTGCCATCCTGGAGGAGGGGACCGGCCACCCACCTGCTGCTATCCTGGAGGAGGGGACCGGCCACCCACCTGCTGCCATCTAGCAGGTGGGCCGTAATCTGTATAGCACTCGGTGCGTGTCTTCTGAATCCATACACCTACCCGTGGCTCTGGCAGTCTGCCCGGTAGGCTCTGTAGCCGCTCATCACGGCCATAGTTACTCTACAGCAGAGTACTATAGAGCAGCGAGAAGGTGGGTGTGGCTCAGCTGGCCGCAGGTGGTGGGGCTCAGCTGGCCGCAGGTGGTGGGGGCTCAGCTGGCCGCAGGTGGTGGGGGCTCAGCTGGCCGCAGGTGGTGGGGGCTCAGCTGGCCGCAGGTGGTGGGGCTCAGCTGGCCGCAGGTGGTGGGGCTCAGCTGGCCGCAGGTGGCGGGGACCAGCTGGCCGCAGGTGGCGGGGGACCAGCTGGCCGCAGGTGGCGGGGGACCAGCTGGCCGCAGGTGGCGGGGGACCAGCTGGCCGCAGGTAGTGGGGACCAGCTGGCCGCAGGTGGTGGGGGACCAGCTGGCCGCAGGTGGTGGGGGACCAGCTGGCCGCAGGTGGTGGGGGCTCAGCTGGCCGCAGGTGGTGGGGGACCAGCTGGCCGCAGGTGGTGGGGGACCAGCTGGCCGCAGGTGGTGGGGGCTCAGCTGGCCGCAGGTGGCGGGGGACCAGCTGGCCGCAGGTGGCGGGGGACCAGCTGGCCGCAGGTGGTGGGGGCTCAGCTGGCCGCAGGTGGTGGGGGACCAGCTGGCCGCAGGTGGTGACGACGCCGGCTCCATCGTTCTTATGGTAATTGCTCGATATTTTCTAATCCACAACGGACCACAAGTAACACGAGAACTCTCCACCCTTGAACACACACACTGGAAGCACCACCGAATCTGCTGGGTGAAGGGATTGCCAGGTACTAGGCGAGGTACCTAGGTAGGTACTAGGCGAGGTACCTAGGTAGGTACTAGGCGAGGTACCTAGGGAGGTACTAAGCGGAGGTACCTAGGTAGGTACTAGGCGAGTTACCTAGGGAGGTACTAGGCGAGGTACCTAGGTAGGTACTACGCGAAGCCAGTAAAGGGGGGGGGAGGTATACTGACACAACCCTTCCCAGCACATGAGACCAGAAGGCATGGCAGGATGTGCAGAATACCCCCGTTGAAGAGCAGAGGTGCAACAGGTACTCTGCGAGAGAACTATATCAACATCAGAGGCCCGAGACTGTTCAACACGCTTCCACTACACATAAGGGACATAACTGGCAGACCCCTCACAGTGTTCAAGAGAGAACTGGATAAGCACCTCCAAAGGATACCTGATCAACCAGGCTGTGACTCATACGTCAGGCTGCGAGCAGCCGCATCCAAACAATCTGGTTGACCAGTCCAACAACCAGGAGGCTTGGTCGAGGACCGGACCGCGGGGACATTGAGCCCCGATATCATCACAAGGTAACACACTGTACCTCAGCCCCCCCCCCTTCCCCCTCCCAATCTAATGAAGATTATCGCCGATGACGATAACATGTCGGAGCACCAGGAGATAAGACTGGGAGATGGGAGCAGATATCAGGGGCCCTAAAACACGTCGTGTCGCCAAGGGCGCCAAGGGTGAGAGGCCGCCGCTTGCATAACCCCACACACTATGGAAGAGTTGCTCTCATACCGGCACCTCCTCCACCACCACACGCGGCCTGCGGCAGGCACAGTTCACACACACACACACACACACACTACCTTATCAAACACTACCGGGGAAGACACGGTAGAATTTGTCTTTGAGAATGTAAGGAGAGACCTTACGAAACGCATCACTAGGCGTCAGACCCAATAGAAAAGTAAAAATGAACTTTGGAGAGTTCATTTTTCAACTTCCTGCTTCAGTGAAGAAAACCTTAAGAAATATCGAGAAGATTCGTGCCAGAATCATAAAATTAAATCCCTCTCATCAACCACACACTGCATCCCTCTCATCAATCACTGCATCCCCTCTCATCAATCACTACATCCCTCTCATCAATCCCTGCATCCCCTCTCATCAACCACTGCATCCCTCTCATCAATCACTGCATCCCTCTCATCAATCACTGCATCCCTCTCATCAATCACTGCATCCCTCTCATCAATCACTGCATCCCTCTCATCACACACGCTGCATCCCTCTCATCAATCACATACACTGCATCCCTCTCATCAATCACTGCATCCCTCTCATCAATCACTGCATCCCTCTCATCAATCACTGCATCCCTCTCATCAATTACTGCATCCCTCATCAATCACTGCATCCCTCTCATCAGTCACTGCATCCCTCTCATCAGTCACTGCATCCCTCTCATCAATTACTGCATCCCTCATCAATCACTGCATCCCTCTCATCAATCACTGCATCCCTCTCAACAATCACTGCATCCCTCCCATCACTGCATCCCTCTCATCAATCATCAATCACTGCATCCCTCCCATCATACACACTGCATCCCCTCTCATCAATCACTGCACCCTTCTCATCAATCACTGCATCCCTCTCATCAATCACTGCATCCCTCTCATCACTGCATCCCTCTCATCACACACGCTGCATCCCTCTCATCAATCACATACACTGCATCCCTCTCATCAATCACTGCATCCCTCTCATCAATCACTGCATCCCTCTCATCAATTACTGCATCCCTCATCAATCACTGCATCCCTCTCATCAGTCACTGCATCCCTCTCATCAGTCACTGCATCCCTCTCATCAATTACTGCATCCCTCATCAATCACTGCATCCCTCTCATCAATCACTGCATCCCTCTCAACAATCACTGCATCCCTCCCATCACTGCATCCCTCTCATCAATCATCAATCACTGCATCCCTCCCATCATACACACTGCATCCCCTCTCATCAATCACTGCACCCTTCTCATCAATCACTGCATCCCCTCTCATCAATCACTGCACCCTTCTCATCAATCACTGCATCCCTCTCATCAATCACTGCATACCTCTCATCACTGTAAGCTCTGTAAGGTATCATTTGAATCTAAATATTTACTTACAAAAATTTCACAGCTGAACATTAAAATCAGTTTGCAGGAATGTTAAGAAGAGTTATTACTATATAAAAGGTGAATGGTCCCCCCCCCCCGTGTCTCATATTGCCATTAAGAATATACAATATACAGTATGTAAACTATATACAATATACAATATGTAAACTATATACAATATACAGTATGTAAACACAGACATGTTTTCACCAAACACAAACCTTCACATTTTCTCTACCTTGATGCCTCTCTTCCTTAATTCTCCTGATCCTCCTTTCTCAATCGGAGACCCAAAATTGTTATACAAAATACACATAGCGTATTCTTTTTAGTAAACTGTGAAATATAGCCTGTGTGTCAATTTTGGAAATATCTCATTTCACAGACAAAGGCCTTTCAACAGGTGTGTGTGTGTGTGTGTGTGTGTGTGTGTGTGTGTGTGTGTGTGTGTGTGTGTGTGTGTGTGTGTGTACATGTGTCTCATTTCACAGACAAAGGCCTTTCAACAGGTGTGTGTGTGTGTACACATGTGTCTCAAACATTAGGCTCTCTCTCCAAAATTAGTTACTACGTTCCTCGCCCTGCCTTGGCAACTCTTTATCATTCGCTCGTGTATCCATATCTCACCTATGGTATCTGTGCCCGGGGGTTCAATAACCCTACATTACCTTCCACCCTTAATTTGTCATCATAAAGAAACAATTACAACACAAAAACTCCGGTTCCCCAGACAGCACTCTGCTCCCTCACACTGACGAGTGTTAATGTGTTAAGTATCAACCCTCTGTACAAACTCACGTGTCATTTATATATAAAAAAAAACTCTCCATGTTGTTGTTGTTTAAGATTCGTTACCTGGGACAAAGTTTCAAGTAGCACGGGCCATGGTGAGCCCGTAGTCGAAACTCTCCATCTCATCCTAACATTAGGTGCTTCCCTGACGGCTGTCGAGGAACCCACGGTCACTACACGAGAAAGTAATATATATTTTATATTCCCAGATCAAGACTCAACTAAAGCAGAACTGTTACACTAATCAAGGCTTCCATTCACCCTGTAGGGGTCTCGAACCCCTGGACCCCACTCTTGTGAGGCCGAAGAAAATTCCAGTTTGGCAGCAGGATGCTGCTTCTGGAAACTTTTCCTTTTAGGAGTGCTCATAGCCTAGTCGATAGAGCGTCGTCCTCACATACATGGGGTCCAGGGTTCGAGACCCATACAACCCAGGTGAATGGGATGTTTCTTTCCACGTAAGTGTGGATGACAATTTAAATCAAGGATCCTAAATTGTGGCGTGACCTCACAAATATATTTAAAAAGCTGTACGTCTCTCAACTAAGTAAAAAATAAGAGACTAAGAATAATTTACTTAATATCACTTAACAAATTTCCCTCACATTTCCCCACCAATAAAAGCATTTTTGCGCCTAGCTGTTACTTTAAATTTTATATAATATATACTCCTATAATGTATATATATATATATATATATATATATATATATATATATATATATATATATATATATATATATATATATATTAGTATATTTTGGTAGCAGTCTTTCCTGTAGACATATATTATTAAATATGACCGAAAAAGTAAGATTAATAATTCTAACACGAATTTTCTCAATATTTCTTATGTTTCTTTTCACTGTCGATGGTAATTGAAAAATCAATTCTCCAAAATTCATTTTTATTTCTAGTCTGACGCGACACTTGAACGCGTTTAACTTATTACATTTTCAAAGACTTTAGTTTACACACACACAACTATAACCTGCAAACACTAAACAAAGTTCTACAATGTTATAATTCAAACGGCTTTTCATTTTATATACCTGCATTTGGGTGAGGTGATATGCTACAACAGTTTTGGATGAGGTGAAAACAAACTTTCAACACAAGATAGAACACGAAATATTGGGTAATATTGGGTAAATTTAAAGGGAAGAATGGAAGTAAATGCAAAGGGCCTATTGGCCCATATTTCTTGATGCTTCTATATTGGTGCGGAGTCTTGAAGTGGGTAGAATATAGTTGTGCATTAATTGGCTGTTAATTGCTGGTGTTGACTTCTTAATGTGTAGTGCCTCGCAGATGTCGAGCCGCCTGCTATCGCTGTATCTATTGATGATTTCCGTGTTTTTTGTTAAGACTTCTCTGGTGATGGTCTGGTTGTGGGAAGAGATTATATGTTCCTTAATGGAGCCCTGTTGCTTATGCATCGTTAATCGCATGGAAAGAGATGTTGTTGTCTTCCCAATATACTGAGTTCTTTGAGGCTTACAGTCCCCAAGTGGGCATTTGAAGGCATAGACGATATTGGTCTCTTTTAAAGCGTTCTGCTTTGTGTCTGGAGAGTTTCTCATGAGTAGGATGGCCGTTTTTTTGGTTTTATAGTTAATCGTCAATTGTATCTTCTGATTTTTGTCTGTAGGGATAACGTTTCTATTAACAATATCTTTCAGGACCCTTTCCTCCGTTTTATGGGCTGTGGAAAAGAAGTTCCTGTAAAATAGTCTAATAGGGGGTACAGGTGTTGTGTTAGTTGTCTCTTCAGAGGTTGCATGGCGTTTCACCTTCCTTCTTATGATGTCTTCAACGAAACCATTGGAGAAGCCGTTGTTGACTAGGACCTGCCTTACTCTACAGAGTTCTTCATCGACTTGCTTCCATCCTGAGCTGTGGCTGAGAGCACGGTCGACATAAGCGTTAACAACACTCCTCTTGTACCTGTCTGGGCAGTCGCTGTTGGCATTGAGGCACATTCCTATGTTTGTTTCCTTAGTGTAGACTGCAGTGTGGAAACCTCCGCTTCTTTCCATGACTGTTACATCTAGAAAGGGCAGCTTCCCATCTTTCTCCATCTCGTAAGTGAAACGCAACACAGAATTCCGCTCAAATGCCTCCTTCAGCTCCTGCAGATGTCTGACATCAGGTACCTGTGTAAAAATGTCGTCAACATACCTGCAGTATATGGCCGGTTTCAAGTTCATGTCGACTAAGACTTTTTGCTCGATGGTACCCATGTAGAAGTTTGCAAACAGGACACCCATGGCGATCAAGTGATTCACCCTCCTGTTTTTTTACAGGCATATAATGGAAGATAGGCTGTTCAAATTAGGGCTTTTCTAGGCCTATAAGGCTTTTATGTCTCATGCCTTCCTTTTATATCTCATGTCCCCCCCCCCTCCGTTTGAAGCCCCGTTCTCACCTGTGGACCCCCTAGAGTCATGTAGGGGATGGTAGTGACAGATGGGGGGTGGGGGTGGCAAGAGTGCCAAGCACATTACCAAGGTTTGTGTGTTATCTAGTGAGGAATGACTGTCGATACAAGTCATATACGTGGCCCTGAGTGACCCTGAGTGATCCTGAGTGGCCCTGAGTGGCCAGGTGAGGGCCAGTGGTGGCCAGCATCATCGTTGTCCACCGCTACCCGCGCTACTGTCCACAGTTACTGTCCGGCGCTTCTGTCCGGATCAATAGTGACGGGTGTATGGCTGGCTGGCATTAGAGACGCCACAGCACCCCAGCGCCCCACGTCGACGCCCGGCACTCATCCGGCCTTTAACAGAACCCCTTACGAAACCTCTACATCTCGTAATCAATCATGTCTTTGTATTTTTGAAACAGAGAAACGGGAGTGTCTATAACAAACATTCAGGGGGAAAGCACCAAGCCATTACGACTATATAGCACTGGGAAAGGGTCAGGATAAAGATTTGGGATGGTACGGAGGGAAAGAAATGGTGCCCAACCACTTATGGACGGTCGGGGATTGAACTCCGACCTGCATGAAGCGAGAATGTCGCTCTACCCTCCAGCCCCAAGTGGCTATTTATTACAATTATAACCTTGGGATGTGATGCACAGGTTTCGTACACCGACCAGAGATATCTGCCGTCGTAACAGTTTGGCTCGCCAGTGAGTGATACATAACACCAGAATCGCAGTCGCCGAGACACTTGTACACATTAGCATACATGTGTGCATCGTTCACATGTGTATATCTGAACACATCTGACTGGCTGGCTGCGAGCAGGAGGCCACACATCAACGCCCTTCACACAACACAGCTTACACTTATACTGAACACATATACACATATTCTGAAGACATATACACATATACTGAAGTGTGGCCAGCATGTTGGGGTGGGTGTGGTGTGGCCAGCATGTTGGGGTGGGTGAGGTGTGGCCAGCATGTTGGGGTGGGTGTGGTGTGGCCAGCATGTTGGGGTGGGTGAGGTGTGGCCAGCATGTTGGGGTGGGTGTGTTGTGGCCAGCATGTTGGGGTGGGTGTGGTGTGGCCAGCATGTTGGGGTGGGTGAGGTGTGGCCAGCATGTTGGGGTGGGTGAGGTGTGGCCAGCATGTTGGGGTGGGTGTGTTGTGGCCAGCATGTTGGGGTGGGTGTGGTGTGGCCAGCATGTTGGGGTGGGTGTGGTGTGACCAGCATGTTGGGGTGGGTGTGTTGTGGCCAGCATGTTGGGGTGGGTGTGGTGTGGCCAGCATGTTGGGGTGGGTGTGGTGTGGCCAGCATGTTGGGGTGGGTGAGGTGTGGCCAGCATGTTGGGGTGGGTGAGGTGTGGCCAGCATGTTGGGGTGGGTATAGTGTGGCCAGCATGTTGGGGTGGGTGTAGTGTGGCCAGCATGTTGGGTTGAGTGTAGTGTGGCCAGCATGTTGGGTTGAGTGTAGTGTGGCCAGCATGTTGAGGTGAGTGTTGTGTGGCCAGCATGTTGGGGTGGGTGTGGTGTGACCACGAGGGGGAGAAACATTAGCGGCATCCATGATCCCCAGTAAGAGGTGAGCCAGAGCTCACACATTGACGCACACAGTACTGGAACCACACAAGACATATATGATACATATAAAAAGGCAGATAAAATGCGCCATCACAGTCTCGCTGCATAAACTATCACACCGGATAGTGAGAACCGGACATTTTGGTCTTGACAGGTTCGGTGCCTGAGAACAAGTTGACAGTTGACAGCTCTTGCTTGGGAGATTATTTGATTTGGAAAGTTGATCTGGTTTATGAAGTGACAACAGAAGCAACACGAGGTCCCGCCTCTCAACTGTCAATCAACTGGTGTACAGGTTCCTGAGCCTATTGGGCTGTATCATATCTACACTTGAAACTGTGTATGGAGTCAGCCTCCACCACATCACTGCCTAATGCATTCCATTTACTAACTACTCTGACACTGAAAAAGGTTTTTCTAACGTCTCTGTGGCTCATGTGGGTACTCAGTTTCCACCTGTGTCCCCTTGTTCGTGTGCCACCCGTGTTGAGTAATCCATTCTTGTCTACCCTGTCAATTCCCCCGAGAATTTTGTAGGTTGTGATCATTTAAGAGTGCCAACCTGTTCACTGTGCCTAGCCATTTAGAGTGCCAACCTGTTCACTGTGCCAAGCCATTTACAGTGCCAACCTGTTCACTGTGCCTAGCCATTTACAGTGCCAACCTGTTCACTGTGCCTAGCCATTTACAGTGCCAACCTGTTCACTGTGCCTAGCCATTTACAGTGCCAACCTGTTCACTGTGCCTAGCCATTTACAGTGCCAACCTGTTCACTGTGCCTAGCCATTTAGAGTGCCTACCTGTTCACTGTGCCTAGCCATTTAGAGTGCCTACCTCTATTCACACCACTACGGCCTCTACCCATTTCTCAACTCAATGTTTACTGGTGTGCAGTGCATCGATTGTGACGGTGAAGTGCACTGTATACACGTCCCCAGTCAGACGCATGTGATTACTTAAGATAAGAATGGGTGTTGTTGTGTGGTTGCTTAAGTGTAGCACCTGTGGCGCATTGATGGCATGCGTGTCCCAGGCCTCGCCCGGGTTCGAACCCTTTTGTCTGGGGCAGTCGAGTGGGCCCCGTTTCTTAGTTGTCCGACGCTGTTTACCCCCGGGAGGAATTTGGGGTCTTTGTTATACAATAATTGGAAGGTCAAGCTATGGGCAAGGTAAGGTATGGGCAAGGTAAGCTATGGGTAAGGTAAGGTATGGGCAAGGTAAGCTGTAAGTCTGCTTACAGCAGTCATTAGCAGTCTGCACTTGTACCCACCTGTTACCACCTGTCCTCTACTCCTGTACGCGCCCCTGTGTGGGGGTCCCTTTTACAGGGGGGCCTCGTAGCTGAGTAGACAGCACTTGGGGGTCGTTGTCCTAATAACCCCGGGTTCGATTCCCGGTGGAGACAAATGGGCAGTTTCATCCTGATGATGCACCTGTTCACCTAACAGTAAATTAGGTACGTAGACAGCTGCTACAGGCTGCTTCCTGGGGATGTGTGTGTGTGTGTGTGTGTGTGTGTGTGTGTGTGTGTGTGTGTGTGTGTGTGTGTGTGAGAGAGAAAAAAAATGATAGTTGATTGATAGATGAGAGGCGGGCCGAAAGGACGGAGCTCAACCCCCGCAAACAAAACTAGGTGAATACACACACACACACACACACACACACACACACGCGCACACACACACGCGCGCACACACACACGCGCGCACACACACACACACACACACACACACACACACACACACAGTTGTCCCTCATGACCGCCAGCACAGGCAGGAGACAACAATCATAGAGCATATTCTGGCGCCGGTATCTTGACGTATGCTGTTTATGACTGAGCAGGCAAGGTCACCCACGGTTATATCCCCCAGTCACTCTCTCTCAGTCTCTCTCTCTCTCAGTCTCTCTCTCTCAGTCTCTCTCTCTCAGTCTCTCTCTCTCAGTCTCTCTCTCTCAGTCTCTCTCTCTTACAGTCTCTCTCTCTTACAGTCTCTCTCTCTTACAGTCTCTCTCTCTCTCTCTCTCTCTCTCTCTCTCTCTCTCTCTCTCTCTCTCTCTCTCTCTCTCTCTCTCTCTTTCTCACAGTCTCTCTCTCTCTCTAAAAAAAAAATCAACACTTTAACGACAGGAATCACGTGTTTGGTCCTAATCCACACTGCCAATCGCCAGCAATGAGACGGAGTTCACTCAGTCTAATCTTGCGTCAGCGACGCCGGAAAGCAGGAAATATCAACTGATGGTGAATTACCAATTTAAAACAATTCATTCTCAGCATCATTTTTTTTTTAACCTGGGCTAAGTGCTCACCTAGTTGTGCTTGCGGAGGTTGAACTCTGGCTCTTAGGTCCCGCCTCTCAACCGTCAATCAACTGGTGTACAGATTCCTGAGCCTATTGGGCTCTATCATATCTACACTTGAAGCTGTGTATGGAGTCAGCCTCCACCACATCACCCCCTAATGTCTACACTGAAAAAAATTCTAATGTCTCTGTGTAACTAGTTGTTTAATTGTTTAGAAATTATGATTGCGTGTATTGCGAGTACTGAACACCACCACCACACAAACAACGCACCACAAACTCCAACTCCACCACCAACTCATCAACAACTCATCACCAACACACAAACAACACACCACAAACTCCAACTCATCAACAACACATCACCAACACACAAACAACACACCACAAACCCCAACTCCACCACCAACTCATCAACAACTCATCACCAACACACAAACAACACACCACAAACTCCAACTCCACCACCAACTCATCACCAACACACAAACAACACACCACAAACTCCAACTCATCAACAACTCATCAACAACTCATCACCAACACACAAACAACACACCACAAACTCCAACTCATCAACAACTCATCAACAACTCATCACCAACACACAAACAACACACCACAAACTCCAACTCATCAACAACTCATCAACAACTCATCACCAACACACAAACAACACACCACAAACTCCAACTCATCAACAACTCATCACCACCACACAAACAACACACCACAAACCCCAACTCCACCACCAACTCATCAACAACTCATCAACAACTCATCACCACCACACAAACAACACACCACAAACTCCAACTCCACCACCAACTCATCAACAACTCATCAACAACTCATCACCAACACACAAACAACACACCACAAACTCCAACTCCACCACCAACTCATCAACAACTCATCAACAACTCATCACCAACACACAAACAACACACCACAAACTCCAACTCCACCAACAACTCGTCAACAACTCGTCACCAACACACAAACAACACACCACAAACCCCAACTCATCAACAACTCATCAACAACTCATCACCAACACACAAACAACACACCACAAACTCCAACTCCACCAACAACTCGTCAACAACTCGTCACCAACACACAAACAACACACCACAAACCCCAACTCATCAACAACTCGTCAACAACTCGTCACCACCACACAAACAACAAAACCACCAATCACCACACTGCTGGCGGCAATAAAACACAAACCAAGAGAGATGTAACCGGGAGTGAAGCGAGCAGCATCACGCCAGGGCAGCTCTGACGCCAGTGTCAACGGTGGCCTGTGGACCTCAAGGTCGGGTCACTGCTGCTGCTGCTGCTGCTGCTGCTGCTGCTGCTGTTGCTGATGTTGCTCACTAAACTGGTGACTCCAGTGTCAAGTCCTCGGAGAATGTGGTGGGGGTACGTGGGGCCTGGTGTTGGGGGTCTACATGGGGCCTGTTTAATACCTGCTTCATACCTGGTTGATGGGGTTCTGGGAGTTCTTCTACTCCCCAATCCCCAAGCCCGGCCCGAGGCCAGGCTTGGCTTGTGAGAGTTTGGTCCACTAGGCTGTTGCTTGGAGCGGCCCGCAGTCTCACATGCCCACCACAGCCCGGTTGGTCCGGTTCTTCTTTTAGAAAACAATCTAGTTTCCTCTTGAAGATGTCCACGGTTGTTCCGGCAATATTTCTTATGCTCGCTGGGAGGGTGTTGAACAACCGCGGACCTCTGATGTTTATACAGTGTTCTCTGATTGTGCCTATGGCACCCCTGCTCTTCACTGGTTCTATTCTGCATTTTCTTCCATATCGTTCATTCCAGTACGTTGTTATTTTACTGTGTAGATTTGGGACCTGTCCCTGCAGTATTTTCCATGTGTATATTATTTGGTATCTCTCTCGTCTCCTTTCTAGTGAGTACATTTGGAGAGCTTTGAGACGATCCCAATAATTTAGGTGCTTTATCTCGTCTATGCGTGCCGTATATGTTCTCTATATTCCTTCTATTTCAGCAATCTCTCCTGCTCTGAAGGGGGGAAGTGAGTACTGAGCAGTACTCGAGACGGGACAACACAAGTGACTTGAAGAGTACAACCATTGTGATGGGATCCCTGGATTTGAAAGTTCTCGTAATCCATCCAATCATTTTTCTGGCTGTCGCAATATTTGCTTGGTTATGCTCCCTAAACGTTAGGTCGTCAGACATCACTATTCCCAAATCCTTAACATGCTGCTTTCCTACTATGGGCAGATTTTCTTGTGTTTTGTAACCTGTATTATGTTTAAGGTTCTCATTTTTACCGTATCTGCGTAGTACCTGGAATTTATCACTGTTAAACATCATTTTATTTTCTGCTGCCCAGTCGAAAACTATATTAAAATCTGCTTGTAGGTTGTCAATGCCTTCAACAAAGGTAATTTTCATGCTAATTTTTGTTTCATCTGCAAAGGATGACACGAAGCTGTGCCTTGTATTTTTGTCTGTATCGGATATAAGAATAAGGAAAAGCAGTGGTGTAAGGACTGTACCTGAGGTACAGAACTTTTAACTGCTCTTGGACTCGACTTTATTTGATTGTCGAACTCTGTGTTCTGTTCGACAAGAAATTGAGTATCCAGCGTCCTACTTTACCAGTTATTCCCAATGACCTCATTTTGTGTGCTATCACTTCATGGTGTGTGGTGTACGTGGGGCCTAGTGTGGGGTGTACATTGGGCCTAGTGTGGGGGTGTACATGGGTAATTTGACCATAGATTAATCCTCCCATTTCCAATTTGATTTCCAATCATCCCATCCCATTTCACCAGTATTTACCCAGGTCTTTCCTGAAACTAAACTTATCATATTTATATCCAATTGTTCGCGTTAGTTTATGTTCAGGACAGGTCAGGAATGAAGGCCACAGAGACAGGCCACAGAGACAGGCCACAGAAACAGGCCACAGAAACAGGCCACAGAGAAAGGTCACAGAGACAGGCCACAGAGACAGGCCACAGAGACAGGCCACAGAGACAGGCCACAGAGACAGGCCACAGAGACAGGCCACAGAGACAGGCCACAGAGACAGGCCACAGAGAAAGGTCACAGAGACAGGCCACAGAGACAGGCCACACAGACAGGTCACAGAGACAGGCCACAGAGACAGGCCACAGAGACAGGCCACAGAGACAGGCCACAGAGACAAACCAGGAGAGGACAAACCCGCCAAAAGACACAAAGAAAGGTCACAGGATCCAGAGGCCATGGTGCAGCCAGCCTGCCAAAGCCGTCCACCGCTGTCATTCAGCGTGCCAAGTTTCAGAGACACTTGGCACACTTGGTCTTCCAATGCAAGTGTGACACTTCCCAACAATGCAAGTGTGTGACACTTCCCAACAATGCAAGTGTGACACTTCCCAACAATGCAAGTGTGTGACACTTCCCAACAATGCAAGTGTGTGACACTTCCCAACAATGCAAGTGTGTGACTTCCCAACAATGCAAGTGACACACTTCCCAACAATGCAAGTGTGTGACTTCCCAACAATGCAAGTGACACACTTCCCAACAATGCAAGTGTGACACTTCCTAACAATGCAAGTGTGTGACACTTCCCAACAATGCAAGTGTGACACTTCCCAACAATGCAAGTGTGTGACTTCCCAACAATGCAAGTGACACACTTCCCAACAATGCAAGTGTGTGACTTCCCAACAATGCAAGTGACACACTTCCCAACAATGCAAGTGTGACACTCCCTAACAATGCAAGTGTGTGACACTTCCCAACAATGCAAGTGTGACACTTCCCAACAATGCAAGTGTGACACTTCCCAACAATGCAAGTGTGTGACTTCCCAACAATGCAAGTGTGTGACTTCCCAACAATGCAAGTGACACACTTCCCAACAATGCAAGTGTGACACTTCCCAACAATGCAAGTGACACACTTCCCAACAATGCAAGTGTGACACTTCCCAACAATGCAAGTGACACACTTCCCAACAATGCAACTTGCGGACTAGGAAAAAAAAAGTTTATAGTTCTTGGAACTTAATAACTGATCATCCTGTATTTATCTTCATGCGCACCACTGAATATCCTGATGCGCACAACTGAATGTCTTGATGCGCATTGATGCGCACCACTGAGTATCTTTATGTGATGGTGCATCACCGAGTATCTTTATGTGAACCACTGAGTATCTTTATGTGATGGTGCATCACCGAGTATCTTTATGTGAACCACTGAGTATCTTTATGTGATGGTGCATCACCGAGTATCTTTATGTGAACCACTGAGTATCTTTATGTGATGGTGCATCACCGAGTATCTTTATGTGAACCACTGAGTATCTATATGTGATGGTGCATCACCGAGTATCTTTATGTGAACCACTGAGTATCTATGTGAGCCACTGAGTATCTTTATGTGCACCACCGAGTATCTTTATGTGGACCACTAAGTATCTTTATGCACACCACTGAGTATCTTCATGTGCACCACTAAGTAACTTTATGTGCCCCACTGAGTATCTTTATGTGTACCACTGAGTATCTTTATGTGTACCAGTATCTTTATGTGCACCACTGAGTATCTTTATGTGCACCGCTGAGTATCTTTATGTGTACCACTAAGTATCTTTATGTGCACCACTGAGTATCTTTATGTGCACCAGTATCTTTATGTGCATCACTTAGTATCTTTATGTGCACCGCTGAGTATCTTTATGTGTACCACTAAGTATCTTTATGTGCACCAGTATCTTTACGTGCACCACTGAGTATATTTATGTGCACCACTGAGTATCTTTATGTGCACCATTGAGTATCTTTATGTGCACCATGAGTATCTTTATGTGCACCATTGAGTATCTTTATGTGCACCATGAGTATCTTTATGTGCACCACTGAGTATCTTTATGTGCACCACTGAGTATCTTTATGTGCACCACTGAGTATCTTTATGTGCACCACTGAGTATCTTTATGTGCTCCACTGAGTATCTTTATGTGCACCACTGATTATCTTCATGTGCACCACTGATTATCTTCATGTGCACCACTGAGTATCTTTATGTGCACCACTGAGTATCTTTATGTGCACCACTGAGTATCTTTATGTGCACCACTGAGTATCTTTATGTGCACCACTGAGTATCTTCATGTGCACCACTGAGTATCTTTATGTGCACCACTGAGTATCTTTATGTGCACCACTGAGTATCTTTATGTGCACCATTGAGTATCTTTATGTGCACCACTGAGTATCTTTATGTGCACCACTGAGTATCTTTATGTGCACCACTGAGTATCTTTATGTGCACCACTGAGTATCTTTATGTGCACCACTGAGTATCTTTATATGCACCCCTGAGTATCTTTATATGCACCCCTGAGTATCTTTATGTGCACCACTAAGTAGCTTTATGTGCACCACTGAGTATTTTTATCCACATCACTAAGTAACTTTATGTGCACAACTGAGTATCTTTATGTGAACCACCAAGTATCTTTATACACACCACTGAGTATCTTTATGTGTAGCACTAAGTATCCTTAGGTGCACCACTGATTATCTTTATATGTACCTGAGTATCTGTATGTGCACCACTATCTTTATTTGAACCACTAAGTACCTTTATGCACACCGAGTATCTTTATGTGCACCACTGAGTATTTGGGCACCACTGAGTATCTTTATGTGCACTACTGAGTATCTTTATATGCACCAAAGTATCTTTATGTGCACCACTTTGTATTTTTATGTGCAATACTGAGTATCTTTATGTACACCACTGAGCATCTTCATGTTAACCACTAAGTATCTTTATGCACACCACTGATTATCTTTATTGCACCATTGAGTATCTTTATGTGAACCACTGAGTATCTTTATGTGCTCCAGAGTATCATTATGTGAACCACTGAGCAGAGGTGCCATAGGCACAATCAGAGAGCACTGTATAAACATCAGAGGTCCGCGGTTGTTCAACGTCCTCCCAGCGAGCATCAGAAATATTGTCGGAACAACCGTGGACATCTTCAAGAGGAAACTAGATTGTTTCCTCCAAGAAGTGCCGGACCAACCGGGCTGTGGTGGGTATGTGGGCCTGCGGGCCGCTCCAAGCAGCAGCCTGGTGGACCAAACTCTCACAAGTCGAGCCTGGCCTCGGGCCGGGCTTGGGGAGTAGAAGAGCTCCCAGAACCCCATCAACCAGGTATCAACCAGGTGAATAAATATACGAATTATGAGGACGGGGCATGGGAACTGAATCTCCAATCCCATGAGTAGAGAAGAAGAGCAGTGGAGATATAATCAAGGCATACAAGATGCCGAGGAGAATTAGCAACGTGGATAAGAACCTATTCCGGCCGAGAGAAATGTCTGACACGACGGTAACCGGAAACGCAAATGAGTCTTTGAGACTTAAGGTAATACTGATAGCCAGTAGCAGTGATCAGAAAGGGAAATGTACTTGAAAGGAGAAGTCAACACCACCCCCCCCCTCAACCACCACCATCGCCACCCCCTCCCTCACACCCCACGCCCCCCCCACTCCCAGGTGGTTCTTGCACGCCCCCACCATTAAAGAGACTGGTCCCATTAGGGGAGAATGCACACCATGGGGGCCCCAATGCCAGTGGCCCCCCCCCTTAGCATGGGGGGGGGCCTGCCAGTACCCCCACCCCACCCCCCACACCATGGGGCCCACCCCCATACCCACTGAGATATCTCCCTTACCACCCAGCACTAAGCAAAGTCACTATTTCCAAATAAAATGTATCACTCATATTAAATATGACCAAACATTATGAGGGCTCAGGTGATGAGTGAAGGGGGAGGGACATGAGAGCTGGGGATATGAGGACAAGGAGCTGGGGATATGAGGACAAGGAGCTGGGGATATGAGGACAAGGAGCTGGGGTATGAGGACAAGGAGCTGGGGTATGAGGACAAGGAGCTGGGATATGAGGACAAGGAGCTGGGATATGAGGACAAGGAGCTGGGGTATGAGGACAAGGAGCTGGGGTATGAGGACAAGGAGCTGGGATATGAGGACAAGGAGCTGGGGTATGAGGACAAGGAGCTGGGGTATGAGGACAAGGAGCTGGGGTATGAGGACAAGGAGCTGGGATATGAGGACAAGGAGCTGGGGTATGAGGACAAGGAGCTGGGATATGAGGACAAGGAGCTGGGATATGAGGACAAGGAGCTGGGGTATGAGGACAAGGAGCTGGGGTATGAGGACAAGGAGCTGGGGTATGAGGACAAGGAGCTGGGATATGAGGACAAGGAGCTGGGTATGAGGACAAGGAGCTGGGATATGAGGACAAGGAGCTGGGGTATGAGGACAAGGAGCTGGGGTATGAGGACAAGGAGCTGGGGTATGAGGACAAGGAGCTGGGGTATGAGGACAAGGAGCTGGGGTATGAGGACAAGGAGCTGGGGTATGAGGACAAGGAGCTGGGGTATGAGGACAAGGAGCTGGGATATGAGGACAAGGAGCTGGGGTATGAGGACAAGGAGCTGGGGTATGAGGACAAGGAGCTGGGGTATGAGGACAAGGAGCTGGGATATGAGGACAAGGAGCTGGGGTATGAGGACAAGGAGCTGGGATATGAGGACAAGGAGCTGGGATATGAGGACAAGGAGCTGGGGTATGAGGACAAGGAGCTGGGGTATGAGGACAAGGAGCTGGGGTATGAGGACAAGGAGCTGGGATATGAGGACAAGGAGCTGGGGTATGAGGACAAGGAGCTGGGATATGAGGACAAGGAGCTGGGATATGAGGACAAGGAGCTGGGGTATGAGGACAAGGAGCTGGGGTATGAGGACAAGGAGCTGGGGTATGAGGACAAGGAGCTGGGGTATGAGGACAAGGAGCTGGGATATGAGGACAAGGAGCTGGGATATGAGGACAAGGAGCTGGGATATGAGGACAAGGAGCTGGGATATGAGGACAAGGAGCTGGGATATGAGAAACATCAAGCCTCGCTCCCCACCTCCCCAACACCGGCGGTGCTGGAGGAGGCTGTGTCAGCACCAGCTGTGCTGCTACCTAAGGCGGGGCCAGGAGCTACAGTCCACCCTACAGGAACACTACTATGTACCAGCTGCCAGGGTAGAGCAGTCAAGCAATCAACCAGTCAATCAAGAGCCATCCAATGTCACACTAACACGTCCTAACATGTGCCATTAGAATGTCCTAACATCTGCCATTAGAATGTCCTAACATCTGCCATTAGAATGTCCTAACATGTGCCATTAGAATGTCCAAACATGTGCCATTAAGAAGGGAAGGAATGGTGCCCAACCACTTGTGGACTGTCTGGGATTGAACGCCGACCTGTATGAAGCGAGACCGTTACTCTACCGTCCAATCCAGGGGACTGAGTGAGTGGGAAAATGAGGAAATCTTTAATATGAATACCAATAGAACAAAAGGGTGGAGGCTTGAGAAACAGGTGAGCCATAGATATTACACACAGGAATCACAATACCGTGATGTATCAAATGAACAAATCCACAAGGGCCGTGACCAGGATTCGAACCTACGTCCGAGATCATCCCAGACGCTGCCTTAATCGACTGAGCTACGACATGGTCAAAAGAGTTGAAACCAGAAGTTGTCTTACTTGGATCGTGCAGCCTCTCCGAGACACAAACCAGGGTTTTACACAACTCCCCCCTGCACTCCAGCTATGCCAATAGGCCGTTCTACCTCTTCGCTCTTACTTCATTACACACAGAAATCACAATAGCGGTTTTTGTAAACCCTGGTTTGTGTCTCGGAGAGGCTGCAGGATCCAACTAAGACAACTTCTGGTTTCAACTCTTTTGACCATGTCGTAGCTCAGTCGATTAAGGCAGCGTCTGGGATGATCTCGGACGTAAGTTCGAATCCTCGTCACGGCCCTTGTGGATTTGTTCATTTGAGCCATAGATATGTTAGAAAGTTTTCTTTTAGAGTAAGAGTGATAAAATGGAATGAAGGAGCAGGTTGTACAAGAGACCTCGATTCATAATTTCAACAATAGACATGATAGAAGAATTGGGAAGGAGTCAATAGATTATGAAAGACACCACCTATGTCAGACCAATACAAAAATATGCAACGCCAGCATGAAATCCTCACCTCATCAAAAGGTTTGCCAATAAGTTTGGCTGGAGTACTGAGAGAGCAAGTGTACTTGCAGAGGACAACATTAAACACTACTAGCGAAGAACGAGACATGACCACGACATACAAAATACTCAGAGATTAAGTAGCGTGTGGTAGTAGGTTGAAGCAGCAGTAGGAGGAGACTAAGTGGCCACTCAGATGAAACAAAGGGTCATAAATGGTATTGATCAGGGGTAAATTAGTTAGCAGGTCAGGCAAGGGGAGCTTACCGATCCGTATATTCATATACTGAGGTATATGATGATATATGATGATATATGATGATATATGATGATATATGATGATATATGATGATATATGAGAGTACGTGAAGGTCTGTAGCTATTGTCCTTCATCCAGCAGTGTCTGCTGCCTCTGCCACTTCATCCAGCAGTGTCTGCTGCCTCTGTCCCTTCATCCAGCAGTGTCTGCTGCCTCTGTCCCTTCATCCAGCAGTGTCTGCTGCCTCTGTCCCTTCATCCAGCAGTGTCTGCTGCCTCTGTCCCTTCATCCAGCAGTGTCTGCTGCCTCTGTCCCTTCATCCAGCAGTGTCTGCTGCCTCTGTCCCTTCATCCAGCAGTGTCTGCTGCCTCTGTCCCTTCATCCAGCAGTGTCTGCTGCCTCTGTCCCTTCATCCAGCAGTGTCTGCTGCCTCTGTCCCTTCATCCAGCAGTGTCTGCTGCCTCTGTCCCTTCATCCAGCAGTGTCTGCTGCCTCTGTCCCTTCATCCAGCAGTGTCTGCTGCCTCTGTCCCTTCATCCAGCAGTGTCTGCTGCCTCTGTCCCTTCATCCAGCAGTGTCTGCTGCTTCTGTCCCTTCATCCAGCAGTGTCTGCTGCCTCTGTCCCTTCGCCTGACAGCTGGGTTGACAGCGCTTCGGATTCGTAGTCCTGAGGTTCCGGGTTCGATTCCCGGTGGAAGCGGAGACAAATGGGCAAAAAGTTTCTTTCACCCTGATGCTCCTGTTACCTAGCAGTAAATAGTTACCTGGGAGTTAGACAGCTGCTACGGGCTGCTTCCTGGGGGGGGGGGTGTAACAAAAAGGAGGCCTGGTCGAGGACCGGGCCGCGGGGACGATAAGCCACCGAAATCATCTCAAGATAACCTCAAGATAGGAGCGAGGCTGCTGCACCAGCTGCCTGGCCCTCCTGCTGCTGCACCAGCTGCCTGGCCCTCCTGCTGCTGCACCAGCTGCCTGGCCCTCCTGCTGCTGCACCAGCTGCCTGGCCCTCCTGCTGCTGCACCAGCTGCCTGGCCCTCCTGTTGCTGCACCAGCTGCCTGGCCCTCCTGCTGCTGCACCAGCTGCCTGGCCCTCCTGCTGCTGCACCAGCTGCCTGGCCCTCCTCCTGCTGCACCAGCTGCCTGGCCCTCCTGCTGCTGCACCAGCTGCCTGGCCCTCCTGCTGCTGCACCAGCTGCCTGGCCCTCCTGCTGCTGCACCAGCTGCCTGGCCCTCCTGCTGCTGCACCAGCTGCCTGGCCCTCCTGCTGCTGCACCAGCTGCCTGGCCCTCCTGCTGCTGCACCAGCTGCCTGGCCCTCCTGCTGCTGCACCAGCTGCCTGGCCCTCCTGCTGCTGCACCAGCTGCCTGGCCCTCCTGCTGCTGCACCAGCTGCCTGGCCCTCCTGCTGCTGCACCAGCTGCCTGGCCCTCCTGCTGCTGCACCAGCTGCCTGGCCCTCCTGCTGCTGCACCAGCTGCCTGGCCCTCCTGCTGCTGCACCAGCTGCCTGGCCCTCCTGCTGCTGCACCAGCTGCCTGGCCCTCCTGCTGCTGCACCAGCTGCCTGGCCCTCCTGCTGCTGCACCAGCTGCCTGGCCCTCCTGCTGCTGCACCAGCTGCCTGGCCCTCCTGCTGCTGCACCAGCTGCCTGGCCCTCCTGCTGCTGCACCAGCTGCCTGGCCCTCCTGCTGCTGCACCAGCTGCCTGGCCCTCCTGCTGCTGCACCAGCTGCCTGGCCCTCCTGCTGCTGCACCAGCTGCCTGGCCCTCCTGCTGCTGCACCAGCTGCCTGGCCCTCCTGCTGCTGCACCAGCTGCCTGGCCCTCCTGCTGCTGCACCAGCTGCCTGGCCCTCCTGCTGCTGCACCAGCTGCCTGGCCCTCCTGCTGCTGCACCAGCTGCCTGGCCCTCCTGCTGCTGCACCAGCTGCCTGGCCCTCCTGCTGCTGCACCAGCTGCCTGGCCCTCCTGCTGCTGCACCAGCTGCCTGGCCCTCCTCCTGCTGCACCAGCTGCCTGGCCCTCCTCCTGCTGCACCAGCTGCCTGGCCCTCCTGCTGCACCAGCTGCCTGGCCCTCCTGCTGCTGCACCAGCTGCCTGGCCCTCCTGCTGCTGCACCAGCTGCCTGGCCCTCCTGCTGCTGCACCAGCTGCCTGGCCCTCCTCCTGCTGCACCAGCTGCCGTGATAGTCATGGTCAGTGTGAGAGGTCATGACCTGGTAGGAGAATATGTGAGAGAATACAGAGGGAGAGATTGTGAGGGTGGAGAGGAGAGGTGAGAGTCTGGGAGAGCGGAGGAGAGAGCGAAAGAGAGTAGAATGATGGAAGATTAGAGTACCGTGGGGAGAGTACTGAGGGAGAGGGGAAGAGTACTGAGGGAGAGGGGAAGAGTACTGAGGGAGAGGGGAAGAGTACTGAGGGAGAGGGGAAGAGTACTGAGGGAGAGGGGAAGAGTACTGAGGGAGAGGGGAAGAGTACTGAGGGAGAGGGGAAGAGTACTGAGGGAGAGGGGAAGAGTACTGAGGGAGAGGGGAAGAATACTGAGGGAGAGAGGAAGAGTACTGAGGGAGAGGGGAAGAGTACTGAGGGAGAGGGGAAGAGTACTGAGGGAGAGGGGAAGAATACTGAGGGAGAGGGGAAGAATACTGAGGGAGAGAGGAAGAGTACTGAGGGAGAGAGGAAGAGTACTGAGGGAGAGGGGAAGAGTACTGAGGGAGAGGGGAAGAATACTGAGGGAGAGAGGAAGAGTACTGAGGGAGAGGGGAAGAGTACTGAGGGAGAGGGGAAGAGTACTGAGGGAGGGGGGAAGAGTACTGAGGGAGAGGGGAAGAGTACTGAGGGAGAGGGGAAGAGTACTGAGGGAGAGGGGAAGAGTACTGAGGGAGAGGGAAAGAATACTGAGGGAGAGAGGAAGAGTACTGAGGGAGAGGGGAAGAGTACTGAGGGAGAGGGGAAGAGTACTGAGGGAGGGGGAAGAGTACTGAGGGAGGGGAAGAGTACTGAGGGAGAGGGGAAGAGTACTGAGGGAGAGGGGAAGAGTACTGAGGGAGAGGGGAAGAGTACTGAGGGAGAGGGGAAGAGTACTGAGGGAGAGGGGAAGAGTACTGAGGGAGAGGGGAAGAGTACTGAGGGAGAGGGGAAGAGTACTGAGGGAGAGGGGAAGAGTACTGAGGGAGAGGGGAAGAGTACTGAGGGAGAGGGGAAGAGTACTGAGGGAGAGGGGAAGAGTACTGAGGGAGAGGGGAAGAGTACTGAGGGAGAGGGGAAGAGTACTGAGGGAGAGGGGAAGAGTACTGAGAGAGAGGGGAGGAGTACTGAGGGAGAGGGGAGGAGTACTGAGGGAGAGGGGAAGAGTACTGAGGGAGAGGGGAAGAGTACTGAGGGAGAGAGGAAGAGTACTGAAGGAGAGGGGAAGAGTACTGAGGGAGAGGGGAAGAGTACTGAGGGAGAGGAGAAGAGTACTGAGGGAGAGGGGAAGAGTACTGAGGGAGAGACAAAGAGACAAAAATACAAGTCACAGCTTCGTATCATCCTTTGCAGATGACACAAAAATCAGCATGAAAATTACCTCTGCTGAAGACATGGAAAAACTACAAGTAGATATTAATAAAGTTTTCGACTGGGCAGCAGAAAATAACATGATGTTTAACAGTGATCAATTCCTGGTACTCAGGTACGGTAAAAATGATGACCTTAAACATAATACAGGGTATAAAACACAATCAAATTTGCCCATAGTAGGAAAGCAACATATAAAGGATTTGGGAATAATGATGTCCGACGACCTAACGTTTAGGGAGCATAACCAAGCAAATATTGCGTCAGGCAGAAAAATGATAGAATGGATTACGAGAACTTTCAAATCCAGGGATCCCATCACAATGGTTGTACTCTTCAAGTCACTTGTGTTGTCCCGTCTTGAGTACTGCTCAGTACTCACTTCCCCATTCAGAGCAGGAGAGATTGCTGAAATAGAGGGAATACAGAGAACATATACGGCACGCATAGACGCGATAAAGCACCTAAAGCTCTCCAAATGTACTCACTAGAAAGGAGACGAGAGAGATACCAAATAATATACACATGGAAAATACTGGAAGGCCTGGTCCCAAATCTACACAGTAAAATAACAACGTACTGGAGTGAACGATATGGAAGAAAATACAGAATGGAACCAGTGAAGAGCAGAGGTGCCATAGGCACAATCAGAGAACACTGTATAAACATCAGAGGTCCGCGGTTGTTCAACGTCCTCCCAGCATAAGAAATATTGTCGGAACAACCGTGGACATCTTCAAGAGGAAACTAGATTGTTTCCTCCAAGGAGTGCCGGACCAACCAGGCTGTAGTCGATATGTGGGCCTGCGGGCCGCTCCAAGCAACAGCCTGATGGATCAAACTCTGCGTACCGATGGAGGGAGGGAGAGGGAGAGGGGAGAGTACTGAGGGAGAGGGGAGAGCGAGGGAGAGTACTGAGGGAGAGGAGAGAGCACTGAGGGAGAGTACTGAGGGAGACGGGAGAGTACTGAGGGAGAGGGGAGAGCGAGGGAGAGTACTGAGGGAGAGAGGGAGAGCGAGGGAGAGTACTGAGGGAGAGGGGAGAGCGAGGGAGAGTACTGAGGAAGAGGGGAGAGTACTGAGGGAGAGCGGGGAGAGTACTGAGGGAGAGGGGAGAGCGAGGGAGAGTACTGAGGAAGAGGGGAGAGTACTGAGGGAGAGGGGAGAGCGAGGGAGAGTACTGAGGGAGAGGGGAGAGCGAGGGAGAGTACTGAGGGAGAGGGGAGAGCGAGGGAGAGTACTGAGGGAGAGGGGAGAGCGAGGGAGAGTACTGGGATGACGGGAGTAAAATAACAAGGACCTTAAAGACGACCCCACCATCCAGCTTCCCCCTGGCTCTCTCCACTGCTGGTGCTGTGGTGGTGCTGTGGTGGTGCTGGCTCTCTCAGCCTCCACTGCTGGTGCTGTGGTGCTGTGGTGGTGGTGCTGGCTCTCTCAGCCTCCACGGCTGGTGCTGTGGTGGTGGTGTGGTGGTGCTGGCTCTCTCAGCCTCCACGGCTGGTGCTGTGGTGGTGGTGTGGTGGTGCTGGCTCTCTCAGCCTCCACGGCTGGTGGTGTGGTGGTGGTGTGGTGGTGCTGGCTCTCTCAGCCTCCACGGCTGGTGGTGTGGTGGTGGTGTGGTGGTGCTGGCTCTCTCAGCCTCCACGGCTGGTGGTGTGGTGGTGGTGTGGTGGTGCTGGCTCTCTCAGCCTCCACTGCTGGTGCTGTGGTGGTGCTGTGGTGGTGGTGCTGGCTCTCTCAGCCTCCACGGCTGGTGGTGTGGTGGTGGTGTGGTGGTGCTGGCTCTCTCAGCCTCCACGGCTGGTGCTGTGGTGGTGGTGTGGTGGTGCTGGCTCTCTCAGCCTCCACGGCTGGTGCTGTGGTGGTGGTGTGGTGGTGCTGGCTCTCTCAGCCTCCACGGCTGGTGGTGTGGTGGTGGTGTGGTGGTGCTGGCTCTCTCAGCCTCCACGGCTGGTGCTGTGGTGGTGGTGTGGTGGTGCTGGCTCTCTCAGCCTCCACTGCTGGTGCTGTGGTGGTGGTGTGGTGGTGCTGGCTCTCTCAGCCTCCACGGCTGGTGGTGTGGTGGTGCTGGCTCTCTCAGCCTCCACGGCTGGTGCTGTGGTGGTGGTGTGGAGGTGCTGGCTCTCTCAGCCTCCACTGCTGGTGGTGTGGTGGTGGTGTGGTGGTGCTGGCTCTCTCAGCCTCCACTGCTGGTGCTGTGGTGGTGCTGTGGTGGTGGTGCTGGCTCTCTCAGCCTCCACGGCTGGTGGTGTGGTGGTGGTGTGGTGGTGCTGGCTCTCTCAGCCTCCACGGCTGGTGCTGTGGTGGTGGTGTGGTGGTGCTGGCTCTCAGCCTCCACGGCTGGTGTGGTGGTGCTGTGGTGGTGGTGCTGTGGTGGTGTGGTGGTGGTGCTTTGGTGCTGTGGTGGTGGTGCTGTGGTAGTGGTGCTGTGGTGGTGTGGTGGTGGTGCTTTGGTGCTGTGGTGGTGGTGCTGTGGTGGTGTGGTGGTGCTGGCTCTCTCAGCCTCCACTGCTGGTGCTGTGGTGGTGGTGTGGTGGTGCTGGCTCTCTCAGCCTCCACGGCTGGTGGTGTGGTGGTGCTGTGGTGGTGCTGTGGTGGTGCTGTGGTGGTGCTGTGGTGGTGCTGGCTCTCAGCCTCCACGGCTGGTGTGGTGGTGCTGTGGTGGTGGTGCTGTGGTGGTGTGGTGGTGGTGCTTTGGTGCTGTGGTGGTGGTGTGGTGGTGGTGCTGTGGTGGTGTGGTGGTGCTGGCTCTCTCAGCCTCCACGGCTGGTGCTGTGGTGGTGTGGTGGTGCTGTGGTGTTGGTGCTGTGGTGTTGGTGTAGTGGTGTTGGTGTGGTGGTGGTGCTGTGGTGGTGGTGTGGTGGTGCTGTGGTGGTGGTGTGGTGGTGGTGCTGTGGTGGTTGTGGTGGTGCTGGCTCTCTCAGCCTCCACGGCTGGTGGTGTGGTGGTGGTGCTGTGGTGGTGGTGCTGTGGTGGTGCTGTGGTGGTGGTGCTGTGGTGGTGGTGCTGTGGTGGTGCTGTGGTGGTGGTGGTGTGGTGGTGGCGCTGTGGTGGTGCTGGCTCTCTCAGCCTCCACGGCTGGTGCTGTGGTGGTGGTGCTGGCTCTCTCAGCCTCCACTGCTGGTGCTGTGGTGGTGGTGTGGTGGTGCTGGCTCTCTCAGCCTCCACGGCTGGTGGTGTGGTGGTGCTGTGGTGGTGCTGTGGTGGTGGTGCTGTGGTGGTGGTGTGGTGGTGGTGGTGCTGTGGTGGTGGTATGGTGGTGGCGCTGTGGTGGTGCTGGCTCTCTCAGCCTCCACTGCTGGTGCTGTGGTGGTGCTGTGGTGGTGCTGTGGTGGTGGTGCTGTGGTGGTGGTGTGGTGGTGGTGCTGTGGTGGTGGTGCTGGCTCTCTCAGCCTCCACTGCTGGTGCTGTGGTGGTGCTGTGGTGGTGGTGTGGTGGTGCTGGTGGTGGTGGTGTGGTGGTGCTGGCTTTCTCAGCCTCCACTGCTGGTGCTGTGGTGGTGCTGTTGTGGTGGTGTTGTGGTGGTGCTGTTGTGGTGGTGCTGTGGTGGTGGTGTGGTGGTGGTGTTGTGGTGGTGTTGTGGTGGTGCTGTTGTGGTGGTGCTGTGGTGGTGGTGTGGTGGTGCTGTTGTGGTGGTGTTGTGGTGGTGCTGGCTCTCTCAGCCTCCACTGCTGGTGCTGTGGTGGTGGTGCTGGTTCTCTCAGCCTCCACTGCTGGTGCTGTGGTGGTGCTGTGGTGGTGGTGTGGTGGTGCTGGCTCTCTCAGCCTCCACTGCTGGTGCTGTGGTGGTGCTGTGGTGGTGTGCTGGCTCTCTGTGGTGGTGCTGGTGCTTTCTCAGCCTCCACTGCTGGTGGTGGTGCTGTGGTGGTGGTGCTGTTGTGGTGGTGCTGGCTCTCTCAGCCTCCACTGCTGGTGGTGTGGTGGTGCTGGTGGTGGTGTTGTGGTGGTGCTGGCTTTCTCAGCCTCCACTGCTGGTGCTGTGGTGGTGGTGCTGGCTTTCTCAGCCTCCACTGCTGGTGCTGTGGTGGTGCTGTGGTGGTGGTGGTGTGGTGGTGTGGTGGTGGTGCTGTTATGGTGCTGTTATGGTGGTGGTGCTGTGGTGGTGCTGGCTCTCTCAGCCTCCACGGCTGGTGCTGTGGTGGTGGTGCTGTGGTGGTGCTGTGGTGTGGTGGTGTTGTGGTGGTGTGGTGGTGCTGGCTCTCTCAGCCTTCACGGCTGGTGGTGGTGTGGTGGTGCTGTGGTGGTGGTTTGGTGGTGCTGTGGTGGAGGTACTGTGGTAGTGGTGGTGTGGTGGTACTGTGGTGGTGGTACTGTGGTGGTGGTTGGTAGTGGTGGTACTGTGGTTTTGGTGGTACTGTGGTGGTGGTACTGTGGTGGTGGTACTGTGGTAGTGGTGTGGTGGTGGTGTGTTGCTGTGGTCGTGGTACTGTGGTGGTGGTGCTGTGGTGGTGGTGGATATGTGGTGGTGCTGTGGTGGTGGTTTTGTGGTGGTGCTGTGGTGGTGCTGTACTCATCTAATTGTACTCACCTAATTGTGTTTGCGGGGGTTGAGCTCTGGCTCTTTGGTCCCGCCTCTCAACCGTCAATCAACAGGTGTACAGGTTCCTGAGCCTACTGGGCTCTATCATATCTACACTTGAAACTGTGTATGGAGTCAGCCTCCACCACATTGCTTCCTAATGCATTCCATTTGTCAACCACTCTGACACTAAAAAGTTCTTTCTAATATTTCTGTGGTTCATTTGGGCACTCAGTTTCCACCTGTGTCCCCTTGTGCGTGTTCCCCTTGTGTTAAATAGACTGTCTTTATCTACCCTATCGATTCCGTTGAGAATCTTGAATGTGGTGATCATGTCCCCCTTAACTCTTCTGTCTTCCAACGAAGTAAGGTTTAATTCCCGTAGTCTCTCCTCGTAGCTCATACCTCTCAGCTCGGGTACTAGTCTAGTGGCAAACCTTTAAACCTTTTCCAGTTTAGTCTTATGCTTGACTAGACATGGACTCCATGCTGGAGCTGCATACTCCAGGATTGGTCTGACATATGTGGTATATAATGTTCTGAAAGATTCCTTACACAAGTTTCTAAAGGCCGTTCTTATGTTAGCCAACCTGGCATATGCCGCTGATGTTATCCTTTTGATATCAGCTTCAGGGGACAGGCCTGGCGTGATATCAACCCCCAGGTCTTTCTCTTTCTCTGACTTTTGAAATATTTCATCTCCCAAATGATACCTTGTATCTGGTCTCCTGCTCCCTACACCTATCTTCATTACATTACATTAGCTTGGGTTAAACTCTAACAACCATTTGTTCGACCATTCCTGCAGCTTGTCTAGGTCTTTTTGAAGCCTCGAGCTGTCCTCCTCTGTCTTAATCCGTCTCATAATTTTGGCATCGTCAGCAAACATTGAGAGGAATGAGTCTGTACCCTCTGGGAGATCATTTACGTATGCTGTGCTGCTGTGGTGATACCTGGTTGATGGGGTTCTGGGAGTTCTTCTACTCCCCAAGCCCGGCCCGAGGCCAGGCTTGACTTGTGAGAGTTTGGTCCACCAGGCTGTTATTTGGAGCGGCCCGCAGGCCCACATACCCACCACAGCCCGATTAGTCCGGCACTCCTTGGAGGAAACAATCTAGTTTCCTCTTGAAGATGTCCACGGTTGTTCCGGCAATATTTCTTATGCTCGCTGGGAGGACGTTGAACAACCGCGGACCTCTGATGTTTATACAGTGTTCTCTGATTGTGCCTATGGCACCTCTGCTCTTCACTGGTTCTATTCTACATTTTCTTCCGTATCGTTCACTCCAGTACGTTGTTATTTTACTGTGTAGATTTGGGACCTGTCCCTCCAGTAATTTCCATGTGTATATTACTTGGTATCTCTCCCGTCGTCTTTCTAGTGAGTACATTTGGAGAGCTTTGAGACGGTCCCAATAATTTAGGTGCTTTATCGCGTCTATGCGTGCCGTACATGTTCTCTGTATTCCCTCTATTTCAGCAATCTCTCCTGCTCTGAATGGGGAAGTGAGTACTGAGCAGTACTCAAGACGGGACAACACAGGTGACTTGAAGAGTACAACCATTGTGATGGGAGCCCTGGATTTGAAAGTTCTCGTAATCCATTCTATCATTTTTCTGCCTGACGCAATATTTGCTTGGTTATGCTCCCTAAACGTTAGGTCGTCGGACATCATTATTCCCAAATCCTTTATATGTTGCTTTCCTACTATGGGCAAATTTTATTGTGTTTTGTACCCTGTATTATGTTTAAGGTTCTCATTTTTACCGTACCTGAGCACCAGGAATTTATCACTGTTAAACATCATGTTATTTTCTGCTGCCCAGTCGAAAACTTTATTAATATCTGCTGGTAGTTTTTCAAAATCTTCAGCAGAGGTAATTTTCATGCTGATTTTTGTGTCATCTGCAAAGGATGATACGAAGCTGTGTCTTGTATTTGAGTCTATATCTGATATGATAACAAGGAAAATCAGTGGTGTAAAGACTGTACCTTGAATCCTAATACCGTTACCTTTGGCTAACATAATAAAATCCTCCAATCAGAGAACTGGTAACGTAATAAATAAATCACCTCAACTAATCCTTCATTCCATAATAACACGCAATCAAATATACTCAAATAAATCACTTCTTCCGAAAAAAAACGAACCGTTCATGAACGCGTAGAACAAGAGAGAGAGAGAGAGAGAGAGAGAGAGAGAGAGAGAGAGAGAGAGAGAGAGAGAGAGAGAGAGAGAGAGAGAGAGAGAGAGAGAGAGAGAGAGAGGGGGGGGGGAGGGAGGAAGAGGCCATTGGGTCAAGTGCACCGAGCATGGGGTAAGAATGACCACATCACGAGGTTGTTAAGGATGTTAAACCCCTCCTCCTGACCCCTCCCACAACCACCAAGTTGGACAACCACAACACACAAGATGGTGGCCACAACTTGCAGAGCTGGGGGGGGGGGGGGCGGAAGAGAGTGCAAGTTTGGGTTAGTGTTGTGGCACAGGATAGTCGCCCACTGGTCGTGTGGCACAGATCAGGGGCCCCGCAGGAAACACCACACACAAGGGTTCGAGCCTAGAATTAATTGATATTTATGTGTTACAATGGAGATGTGTTGTTGTTGTTGTTATGTTGTGATGTTTGCCCAGGTATAGTGAGTACTGCGGGAGAGTACTGAGAGAGCCCATAGTGTGAGCCCTAGTGTGAGCCCTTGTGTGAGCCCATTGTGTGAGCCCTTGTGTGAGCCCATTGTGTGAGCCCTTGTGTGAGCCATAGTGTCAGCCCCATAGTGTCAGCCATAGTGTCAGCCCCATAGTGTGAGCCATAGTGTCAGCCCCATAGTGTGAACCATAGTGTCAGCCCCATAGTGAGAGCCCATAATGTGAGCCCATAATGTGAGCCTATAGTGTGAGCCCATAGTGTGAGCCCCTAGTGTGATCCCATAGTGTGAGCCCATAGTGTGAGCCCATAGTGTGAGCCCATAGTGTGAGCCCCTAGTGTGAGCCCCCTAGTGTGAGCCATAGTGTGAACCCCTAGTGTGAACCCCTAGTGTGAGCCCCTAGTGTGAGCCATAGTGTGAACCCCTAGTGTGAACCCCTAGTGTGAGCCCCTAGTGTGAGCCATAGTGTGAGCCCATAATGTGAGCCCGTTGCCCCCAGAATGCTCACTAAGACCAACACGTCGCAAGCCTCAGCAGATCAAGGGCAACATTCCACCAGCACTTACGCATCAACCCAAGACGCTGTGCATCTTTGCTCCATCTTTGGCGGTTCTCTCGGCGTCTATTAAACAGTTGAGGAGCGTCGGAGCGCCCCAGAGAAACGTCAACACCAGAGAGAGAGTTCCCAGGAGGATTGGAACCCGCCTGCTAAGTCCTTACACAGTACGAGATACCACATAGCGCTTGCTTCTGTTGTCCTTATTGAGTCGTTTATGTGATCTCATATCTTGAGGTTATCTTGAGATGATTTCGGGGCTTTAGTGTCCCCGCGGCCCGGTCCTCGACCAGGCCTCAAACCCCAGGAAGCAGCCCGTGACAGCTGACTAACACCCAGGTATCTATTTTACTGCTAGGTAACAGGGGCATAGGATGAAAGAAACTCTGCCCATTGTTTCTCGCCGGCGCCTGGGATCGAACCCAGGACCACAGGATCATAAGTCCAGGGTGCTGTCCGCTCGGCCGACCGGCTCCCTCATTGTGGAAGTATTGTTATAAACAGCCATCTTCCAGCGGCTCGCCCTGGGAGGCTGTTTGTTGGACTTTGTTTAATAAGTGTAAACAAAGCCGGCAAAGGTTTAGGGGAAGATGAACAGCTTGGTAAGTGCGTGTTGCCTCCTGGGCCCTGGAGTGTACCTGTAGTGGGTTCTCAGAGTCTTCTTACTCCGTTCAGCTACTTGTGTGATTGCTTAATTTAAAAAGTCTTGGGCCTGTAGGCCAGGGGGGGGGGAGGTTTAACACTTTTTTTTTACTGCTTACTTTTTTTACTTTTTTACTCTTTTTTTTTTTACTTTTTTTACTGCGAGCCGCCCGAATTGGGCGGCTCGCACGCGCACGCACACACACGCACGCACACGCACGCACACGCACGCGCACGCACACGCACGCACACGCACACACACACACACACACACACACACACACACACACACACACACACAACACCCAGCGTTACGAGGGATGGGGTATGAGGAGCGCCTGAAGGAACTAAACCTTACGTCACTAGAAAAAAGAAGGGAGAGGGGAGGGGGGGGGGGGGGACATGATAGGAACGTATAAAATACTCAGAGGGATTGACAGAGTGGACATAGACGAAATGTTCATACAGAATAGTAACAGAACGAGGGGACATGGGTGGAAGCTGGAAACTCAGATGAGTCACAGAGATGTTAGGAAGTTTTCTTTTAGCGTGAGAGTAGTGGGAAAATAGAATGCACTTCAGGAAACCAGGAATTACATTCCTGGTTTTCCTAAATTCCATTCATTCCTGGTTCCTTTATCAGTGCGTGATAAAGGAACTGGTTCGAATCCCGTGACTTCCTAAAATGGGAGTACTCGCCTCTATTTGGTCCGGAATGTACTATTGGACTCCTAAAAAACAGTACATGTTTTGTACTATTAGTTATATACAGCTCCTAGGCCTAATTTAGTACACGTTCTGTATTAGGCTTGTGTACATTAGGCCTAAGCTTGCTAGGACAGCTTAGATCAGGTTTTTCTAGAATGCTATTTCGACTAATTTAGTAAAGTAAGCGTGAACGTTTGGGCTACAAGAGCACATGTTGGTGCACATGTTGGTGTGTTGGTGCACATGTTGGTGTGTTGGTGCACATGTTGGTGCACATGTTGGTGCACATGTTGGTGTGTTGGTGCACATGTTGGTGTGTTGGTGCACATGTTGGTGTGTTGGTGCACATGTTGGTGTGTTGGTGCACATGTTGGTGCACATGTTGGTGTGTTGGTGCACATGTTGGTGTGTTGGTGCACATGTTGGTGCACATGTTGGTGTGTTGGTGCACATGTTGGTGTGTTGGTGCACATGTTGGTGCAGATGTTGGTGTGTTGGTGCACATGTTGGTGCACATGTTGGTGCACCAGGAGACCAAGCTATCAGCCTACAGGAGGCTGGGCTGTAGTTCCCAATAATTTACATCTACCTGGATCATACCTGGCGTTTCCAGAGTTGTTCTAGGCTGAAATAACACGAGCCAAACATGTTCTCCCCGCGTGTGTGTGTTCTATTATGTTGACGTTGTGTATGTATGGGCAGGTTAGGCCTGGTGTAGTGGGCTTGAAATGTGGGCTTGAAATGTGGGCTTGCAATGTGGGCTTGAAATGTGGGCTTGCAATGTGGGGTCCGGTTTTAATGTCGTTGCAGGAGGGGCAAGGGTATAATTACCCAGGGGAAAACGCTAAGCCAGGATGACTATATAATAGCTCTTAGCAGGGCCGTGAAGACTTAAGGAGCTGTAGGAAGCTTGCGAAGGGTGACCCAACCACTTGGACGGTCGGGGATCGAACGCCGACCTGCACGAGGGCGAGGCCGTCGCTCTACCGACCAGTCCAAGTGCCTGGCAACCCCCCAGTGCCCAGGTTCGATCCCTCACCACGGCTTCTATACGGATTTTCTCAGTTACTGTCTCGACCAATATTCCTCAGTTACTAGTGTCCTTACGAAACCGGTACATCTTTCCTCACAATCATGGTTGTTTGGTGTGGTGTTATACAAGTGTCTAACGAGGCGGTCATTAGCACTAACAACCCTGGGCCTCTAATCACCTCCAACACTATTCAGAAAATACTAACTAATTACCACAGGTACAAATTAGCAAAATACGTTAATATGGAAAAAAATAATGAAGAAATAAGCACAAATTGGGTCCCCATTTAAACTTGCGATGTATAATAAATTGTGAAAGATTAGCGGCTCGTGGCTTAAGGGGCCAGAGATAAGATTGGTGTCCTTATCAGCGTCTTCTTAAGGTCCAGGGGCCAGATTCACGAAGGAGTTACACAAGCACTTACGAACCTGGGGCCAGATTCACGAAGTAGTTACGCTAGCACTTAAGAACCTGGGGCCAGATTCACGAAGCAGTTACGCAAGCACTTAAGAACCTGGGGCCAGATTCACGAAGGAGTTACACAAGCACTTACGAACCTGGGGCCAGATTCACGAAGTAGTTACGCTAGCACTTAAGAACCTGGGGCCAGATTCACGAAGCAGTTACGCAAGCACTTACGAACCTGGGGCCAGATTCACAAAACAGTTACACAAGCACTTAAGAACCTGGGGCCAGATTCACAAAGCAGTTACGCAAGCACTTAAGAACCTGGGGCCAGATTCACGAAGTAGTTACGCAAGCACTTAAGAACCTGGTGCCAGGTTCACGAAGTAGTTACGCAAGCACTTACGAACCTGGGGCCAGATTCACGAAGCAGTTACGCAAGCACTTAAGAACCTGGGGCCAGATTCACGAAGTAGTTACGCAAGCACTTACGAACCTGGGGCCAGATTCACGAAGTAGTTACGCAAGCACTTAAGAACCTGGGGCCAGATTCACGAAGTAGTTACGCTAGCACTTACGAACCTGGGGCCAGATTCGCGAAGTAGTTACGCAAGCACTTACGAACCTGGGGCCAGATTCACGAAGCAGTTACGCAAGCACTTAAGAACCTGGGGCCAGATTCACGAAGTAGTTACGCAAGCACTTACGAACCTGGGGCCAGATTCACGAAACAGTTACGCAAGCACTTAAGAACCTGGGGCCAGATTCACGAAGTAGTTACGCAAGCACTTACGAACCTGGGGCCAGATTCACGAAACAGTTACGCAAGCACTTAAGAACCTGGGGCCAGATTCACGAAGTAGTTACGCAAGCACTTAAGAACCTGGGGCCAGATTCACGAAGTAGTTACGCAAGCACTTAAGAACCTGGGGCCAGATTCACAAAGCAGTTACGCAAGCACTTAAGAACCTGGGGCCAGATTCACGAAGTAGTTACGCAAGCACTTAAGAACCTGGGGCCAGATTCACGAAGTAGTTACGCAAGCACTTAAGAACCTGGGGCCAGATTCTCGAAGTAGTTACGCAAGCACTTACGAACCTGGGGCCAGATTCACAAAGCAGTTACGCAAGCACTTAAGAACCTGGGGCCAGATTCACGAAGTAGTTACGCAAGCACTTAAGAACCTGGTGCCAGGTTCACGAAGTAGTTACGCAAGCACCTAAGAAGCTGGTGCCAGATTCACAAAGCAGTGGGGGTGGGGGGGGGGGGTGAGGGGAAGAACGGATTAAATTACTCTAGTGTTACCTCACAAATTGCTCCGTTTTCTTTTCTCAGAATCTGAACACTGCCAAAGTGTCGTAATCCTGGAATGTTTCTCTCAACACAAGTCGAACACCAGCACCCACAACTCAAATGATAAACAAAATGTTAGTTAGGTTAGGTTAGAAACGGAGCCCCAGGCAATAGACGGTAGTAGACGGTAGTAGAAGGTAGTAGAAGATAGTAGAAGGTAGTAGAATGTAGTAGAAGATAGTAGAAGATAATAGAAGGTAGAAGGTAGTAGAAGATAGTAGAATGTAGTAGTAGTAGAAGATAGTAGAAGATAGAAGGTAGTAGAAGGTAGTAGAAGATAGTAGAAGGTAGTAGAAGATAGTAGAAGGTAGTAGAAGATAGTAGAAGGTAGTAGAAGATAGTAGAAGGTAGTAGAAAATAATAGAAGATAGTAGAAGGTAGTAGAGGGCAATAGAAGGGATGGATAATGGAGGAATACCACAAAAAGGATTCGAGGAAAAGGGGATGGAGAGAGAGAGAGAGAGCAGGTAAGAATGAGAGAGGGGGGGGGCAAAAAGGAAGGGTTAACGCACCTGCAGAGGAAAAGGGAAGGATGGGGGAAGGGAGAGGAGGGGAGAGGAAGGGGGCGGGGGGAGGAAGATATAAGGGAGAGAAATAGGGAAAATGGTCATGGTATGAAATGACGATGGTCAACTGTTTCGAAGAGGGGGGGGGAGTGGGTATGTTGATGCTGCAACATGGCTCTTGCACGTGTTCGAACACGTCTCCCGAACACACTACACGTGGCCTCGCTGCCGTAACAACGAGAGGGGGGTCGTTAGCGGTTGTGTCGCAGACTTAACGAGCCTGAATTAACGAGACGAATAAAGTGTGAACCGCGACTAACACTGAGGTATGACAGCGCATAACTAACTAACGGTCGGCACTAGTGCCACGAGGCAACACCCTCGTTAGTGAATGGTTGTTGGCACCTCCACCTCTTAGTGCCAGGCTTGTACCTGTCACCTAAGCTTCACCAGTGTTGGGTCTTCATCTAAGTTTGGTCCACCAGGCTGTTGCTTGGAGCGGCCCGCAGGCCCACATATACCTGGTTGATGGGGTTCCACCAGGCTGTTGCTTGGAGCGGCCCGCAGGCCCACATATACCTGGTTGATGGGGTTCTGGGAGTTCTTCTACTCCCCAAGCCCGGCCCGAGGCCAGGTTTGACTTGTGAGAGCTTGGTCCACCAGGCTGTTGCTTAGAGCGGCACGCAGGCCTACCACAGCCCGGTTGGTCCACAACTTCTTGCAAGAAAGTTTAGTTTTCGCTTGAAGATGTCCACGGTTGTTCTGCTATGCGACCATAGCCGAGCTGAGCATGTAACTTTCACCAATGCATAATCATTGCTATTGCTTTTTGAAATCTTTTTATCGAGAGGTTTCAGCTGAAACCGGTACTTGAATGTGGGTACTCTATACGGCTTCGTTGCCATTCAATATTCCCAGGGACGCGTGTTCGATCCCATTGTATAGCCTCTTTATTTATACACAAATATATCGCGCGCATAAAATTCAACTTTTGTTTCAAGAATATATATATATATATATATATATATATATATATATATATATATATATATATATATATATATATATATATATATATATATATATATATATATTTATATATTTATATATTTATATATATTTTCACTCGTCAATTGCCAGGTTGCTTCACCCACCAACAGGAGGCCAGGCCGCCTCACCCACCAACAGGAGGCCAGGCCGCCTCACCCACCAACAGGAGGCCAGGCCGCCTCACCCACCAACAGAAGGCCAGGCCGCCTCACCCACCAACAGAAGGCCAGGCCGCCTCACCCACCAACAGGAGGCCAGGCCGCCTCACCCACCAACAGGAGGCCAGGCCGCCTCACCCACCAACAGGAGGCCAGGCCGCCTCACCCACCAACAGGAAGCCAGGCCGCCTCACCCACCAACAGGACGGAGGCCAGGCCGCCTCACCCACCAACAGGAGGCCAGGCCGCCTCACCCACCAACAGGAGGCCAGGCCGCCTCACCCACCAACAGGAGGCCAGGCCGCCTCACCCACCAACAGGAGGCCAGGCCGCTCACCCACCAACAGGAGGCCAGGCCGCCTCACCCACCAACAGGAGGCCAGGCCGCCTCACCCACCAACAGGAGGCCAGGCCGCCTCACCCACCAACAGGAGGCCAGGCCGCCTCACCCACCAACAGGACGGAGGCCAGGCCGCCTCACCCACCAACAGGAGGCCAGGCCGCCTCACCCACCAACAGGAGGCCAGGCCGCCTCACCCACCAACAGGAGGCCAGGCCGCCTTACCCACCAACAGGAGGCCAGGCCGCCTCACCCACCAACAGGAGGCCAGGCCGCCTCACCCACCAACAGGAGGCCAGGCCGCCTCACCCACCAACAGGAGGCCAGGCCGCCTCACCCACCAACAGGAAGGTGCATGCTTTTCAACGGTCCAACCAACAATTTTAACAGCCTATGCCATACTTGCAATCTGAAGGAGGTTTTCTCCTCCAAAATAACCGCACCTGAAAGCACTTATATATATACCATCTCCACGGGTCTTTATAAATAGTGACATGTGGTTATAGTTGACCCTTAAGAACTGTGTGTCAAAGGGAGTTGGAGAATTTTAAAGTAGGATGGGGCGTTACCGGCAGGAGGAGGCATAATAGTACTGAAGAAATATGATCTCCGCTCACATGTCCCCTTTTTGGCGCGCGTCCAGAGCTGCCAACCGCGACGCACGCACAATATCCCTCCACATGGCGATATCCACACTGCCCCCGACCGCTAATACTTACACCGCCGAGCAATAAACCCGTATAATCCACGGGTCTCTGTGACAACAATGCCAGCCGGGCCCCGCACAATCAGCGAGTGTAGGGGTGGGTTCCGAAGGGGGGTTGGTAGACATGGGCGCGCCAGCTACCGCAGCGCCACCAGCATGGGGAACTATGGGAGACCAGACGGTTCACTTCACGCGTCCCACATGCATGTACTAGTGTGTCTCCAGCCTCCAGTACCCCTGCTGCTGCTACCCCCATACCCTCCCTCTCCCCCCGTGCCCCCCTGCCCTCGCCCCTACCCACCCCTACATGACAATGCAACATGCAACAAGCCTCTCCTCGGCCCCCTAAACTTGGGGACAATGGCGGCCACTGGCCAGACCCCGCTCCAAGGACACCTCAATTTGGAAAGTTGCCTCGTTAGGACCCCCCAAGGTTCGTCCCTCGACCCCCCCCCCCTCATGGCCCTTCCTCCCCCCCCCCCCAGTCACCTTCCTTCCGTTCCTCTTCCCCTCCCCCTCCCCCCCTCTCTAGCCCTTCATCCTCTATCTTCCTGGCTACCTGTCACCATCTGGCACTCCCATCACCACAATGGCTCCCTCCAGGTCTTCTGGCTGCCTGTGGAAGCCAGCAACGAGCCTAAGTAGCACCAGCAGGATTACGGGCTCACCATTGCCCGTGCTACTTGGAACTTGTTCCGAGTAGCTGAATCTGTAACAACAACAGCACCAGCATCAGTAACTCACGGAACACCACCGGGTACTCACAGAACACCATCAGGAACCAGAACACCAGCATCGTCTACAATAAGCTAAACAGACTGGTGGATCGTGACAATCTGGCACTGAAGAACCCCAACTGATTCCAATACCTCACTCAACATCTAATTCCCCGGCCAGACAACTCCTGTACTGAAGTATAGGAGGTGCTCCAGCTGCACCAGCTGCTCCAGCTGCACCAGCACCGGCTGCTGCCACAGCGGAGGACGCCGAGTTGCTGCCATAGCTGGTTGCAATCGTTGCATCAATACCAGTTGAAAACAATAAGAATTAACTGGAATTGTAGCAATCTTGTCTTTAACCCGAAGTTGTTTTATGGAATAAGGTCGGTGATAGCAGCACCAGAAGCAGCAGCAGCAGAAGCAGCAGCAGCAGGAGCAGCAGCAGCAGCAACAGGAGCAGCAGCAGCAACAGAAGCAGCAGCAGCAGAAGGAGAAGCAGCAGCAGCAGGAGAAGCAGCAGCAGAAGGAGAAGCAGCAGCAGCAGGAGAAGCAGCAGCAGCAGGAGAAGCAGCAGCAGCAGGAGAAGCAGCAGCAGCAGCAACAGGAGCAGCAGCAGCAACAGGAGCAGCAGGAGCAGCAGCAGCAACAGAAGCAGCAGCAGCAGAAGGAGAAGCAGCAGCAGCAACAGAAGCAGCAGCAGCAACAGAAGCAGCAGCAGCAGAAGGAGAAGCAGCAGCAGAAGGAGAAGCAGCAGCAGCAGGAGAAGCAGCAGTAGCAGGAGAAGCAGCAGCAGCAGCAGCAGCAGGAGAAGCAGCAGCAGCAGGAGAAGCAGCAGCAGCAACAGAAGCAGCAGCAGCAGAAGGAGAAGCAGCAGCAGCAGCAGAAGCAGCAGCAGCAACAGAAGCAGCAGCAGGAGAAGCAGCAGCAGCAACAGAAGCAGCAGCAGCAGAAGGAGAAGCAGCAGCAGCAGCAGAAGCAGCAGCAGCAACAGAAGCAGCAGCAGCAGAAGGAGAAGCAGCAGCAGCAGCAGAAGCAGCAGCAGCAACAGAAGCAGCAGGAGAAGCAGCAGCAGCAGGAGAAGCAGCAGCAGCAGCAACAGGAGCAGCAACAGAAGCAGCAGCAGCAGAAGCAGCAGCAGCAACAGAAGCAGCAGCAGCAGCAGCAACAGAAGCAGCAGCAGCAGAAGGAGAAGCAGCAGCAGCAACAGAAGCAGCAGCAGCAACAGAAGCAGCAGCAGGAGAAGCAGCAGCAGCAGGAGAAGCAGCAGCAGCAGCAGCAGCAGCAGCAGCAGCAGCAGCAGACTGGTAGGACTTACCAACCAACGTTTACAGGCATGTGTGGTCTAAGGGCTTATGCCCCGTCTCCAGGTCTTCATTACTGCTGCGTTTTAATGCAACTTTCCTGACGATGGAATTCTTTGTGGCTGGAGGTGGCTTCTACGACTCCTCCCTTCAGCGCCTCCCACTTGTTGACCTCCCGACCTGGGTACCCGGGGAAGGCAACCATCAGGGGAAAGCGCCGAGCCATTACGACTATGTAGCACTGGGAAGGGGTCAGGATAAGATGTGGGATGGGACGGCGGGAAGGAATGGTCGCCCAACCACTTGGACGGTCGGGGATTGAACACGGACCTGCATGAAGCGAGACCGTCGCTCTACCGTAACTGGGAACGAGTATTTTATTATATTTCTTCGACTCATTTGCGTTTCAAGGTTCCGCCTTTATCCTCTTACTCTAGTTCCTCTCGATTTAAAGAGGCTGTCCTTGTGCTCCGTGTCAATTCTAATCAATATTTTGTATGCTATGATCATGTCCCTTTTGTTTCTTCCATACTCCTCTAGGATTGTGAGATATATTTCCCCTTAAGCTATCCTCACAGACGCCATGGTGATAAGAAGTCTGGTTCCATTGCTTTATCTGTGTCTAGTTACTACAGGTATTTGCGAATATCTTCAGTAACCACTATACCATCCTGGACTAGTTCATTGTGCGCCCCACAACCACACAATGACGCGTGTAGTCTGCTCACACTCTCAGTCTCCTAATTGGCTCTATATAAGAACAAAGGTAGCTGCAGAAGGCCTATTGGCCCATACGAGGCAGCTCCTATTTATAACCACCCAATCCCACTCATATACATGTCCAACCCACGCTTGAAACAATCAAGGGACCCCACCTCCACCACGTTACGCGGTAATTGGTTCCACAAATCAATAACCCTGTTACTGAACCAGTATTTACCCAAGTCTTTCCTAAATCTAAACTTATCCAATTTATACCCATTGTTTTGTGTTTTATCTTGTGTCGATACTTTTAACACCTTATTGCAGACTTGCTGGAACTTCTTGCTGAACTTCTCACACACCTCCTTGTCGCTTTCTGTGAGACAACCCCATCGTGGTGATGTTACCATGGACACCGGTACGTGTACCCTCCTGTACCTTGTGTAAGTATAAAGTAACTTACACAAGGGACAAACAGCAGCACAGTTACACCAACAGGCCGCCAGAACAGTCTAAGCAGCACGGGCTAGAGCAGGACAGCAGGAGAGAGAGAGTAGCAGCAGCAACAGGCAACAGCAGATTAGAATGTTAGGCTGGCTGCTGCTGCTGCTGCTGCTGCTGCTGCTGTTCCCCAGGAGACGGTCGACCGTCTCCTGCATGACCCCTTACCCCGCCCCCCCTCAGCCCCCCCCCCCCTCATCTCTCGAAATACCATCTACAAGCTCAGCATCACATCCCAGCTGGCCAGCATCACCCAAGGTCACACACGCACCAGCCCGCCCTCCTCCTCCTTACACACTTCTTCTGTGTAACCATGTGTACTATCGTACACATATGTGTACTATCGTACACATATGTGCACTATTGTACACATATATGCACTATCGTACACATATGTGCACTATTGTACATATAGTGAAGTGCTATATGTACTATATTAGGCCTAGCAACGTTAAGTTATCTCTGGAATATCAATACAACAAAATTTTCCGGATTCTTCAAATTCAATAGTGCCGATTTATACTTTGTAATTTGGCTTCTACGTCGAAAACAATAATCGATTGATTCGACAGTTGAGAGGCGGACCCAAAGAGCCAGAGCTCGACCCCCTGCAAGCACAATTAGGTGAGTACACACAGGGGGACTTCGTGGCTGAGTGGACAGCACTCGGGAGGTCGCAGTTCCAAGGGCTCCGGGTTCGATTCCCGGCCGAGGCAGAAATATGTACCTGGGAGTCATCAGACAGCTGGTACGGACTGCTTTCTGAGGATGTGTGTGTGTGTGTGTGTGTGTGTGTGTGTGTGTGTGTGTGTGTGTGTGTGTGTGTGTGTGTGTGTGTTTGTGTGTGTGTGTGTGTTTGTGTGTGTGTGTGTGTGTGTTAGATAGAAATACATGTAGTGGACATGTTGGACGCCAGTTAGTCGCCCATGGACATACACATAGGGTGACCTAATACCCTCTTAAGCTAAACAACTTAATAAGTATCAACAACGTGTCAGCAGATTTGAATGCAATCTACTCTGCTGCAGACCACAGACCTCAGACACACCCCGGGCATCAGAGCGTCTACACGCGCTTCCTTACACACTCTACAAGCTAGTTCGTGGCCCGTGTAGAAGATAGAAGATATATATATATTTATAATAAAACTAAGAAAAAGCAGTGGACGTTTGGTACTCCAATTCCTGCCCACAACCTAATCATTCTACAATAACATCGACCGATGTTACAGACAGGAAAAATAGATCGATTACAAAGGCGGGTCCAAGAGCTTGATTCTACAGCTACAACTAACAAGTACACACGAGGTAGCAAATGAAACGGTACAGTATACAAGAACAATGTACCAGAACACAAAAGAACAATGAACAAGATGAACAACAATATAGACAAGGAAGCAGCACAGGTAGGAGTGGGAAGAACACTAACTGGAGCACTGAGAGGGACTCGAACCATCGGTCGGAGTACTCTCAGCCACACACACACACACACCTCACCCCCCTGAACCACGACATGCTGTAAGCTATACAGCCAGAGATTCCACTGAAGCCACAGCAAGTCTGGAAGCTTCAAGTGAAGCCACGGGAAGTCTGGAGGCTTCAAGTGAAGCCACGGGAAGTCTGGAGGCTTCAAGTGAAGCCACGGGAAGTCTGGAGGCTTCAAGTGAAGCCACAGGAAGTCTGGAGGCTTCAAGTGAAGCCACGGGAAGTCTGGAGGCTTCTGAAGCCAAGCCAAGTTTAACACATAACTGCCAAGCTCTCTGGAGTTGTTAAGAGTAGTTCAACAACCGCTCGCTTCAGCTTCACAAGGACATCATGTTGGTGTGACTGCTTATGTATGTAGCAGCAGCAGCAACAGCAGCAGCAGCAGCAGAAGCAGCAGCAGCAGCAGCAGCAGCAGCAGCAGCAGCAGCAGCAGCAGCAGCAGCAGCAGCAGCAAGAGCAGCAGCAGCAGAAACAGCAGCAGCAGCAGAAACAGCAGCAGCAGCAGCAGCAGCAGCAAGAGCAGCAGCAGCAGAAACAGCAGCAGCAGCAGCAACAGCAGCAGCAGCAGAAACAGCAGCAGCAGTAGCACCAGCAGCACCAGCAGTAGCACCAGCAACAGTAGCAGCAAAAGCAGCAGCAACCGTGGCAACAGCAGAAGCGGCAGCAGCAGCAGCAACAACAGCAGCAACAACAGCAGCAGCAGCAGCAGCAGCAGCAGAAGCAACAGCAGCAGCAGCAGCAGCAGCAGCAGCAAGAGCAGCAGCAGCAGAAACAGCAGCAGCAGCAGAAACAGCAGCAGCAGCAGAAACAGCAGCAGCAGTAGCACCAGCAGCACCAGCAGTAGCACCAGCAACAGTAGCAGCAAAAGCAGCAGCAACCGTGGCAACAGCAGAAGCGGCAGCAGTAACAGCCACATAAGCAACGGTAGCAGCAGCAACAGTAGCACCAGCAACAGAAACAGCAACAGTAGCAGCAACAGAAGCAACAGTCGCAGCAGCAGCAACAGCACAGAGCGAGCAGTATACCAAGAACAGTAAACACAAGTACACCCGCACCTCAGCAGTACACCACAGGCCAGGTACTCTATATACCACACACACATACTCTATATACCACACAGCTGGAGTGCACCTGTATACACTGAAGGTAATTCACTCATCACTATATACACCTGTAGGTGCTGACCCAGCCTCCTCCTCCTCCTCCTGGCTGACAGCCAGACTGACCAACCTGACTCTTGGTGGCCCCCAGCCCCGAGGTAGGAGACACCACAGCCGGACTGATCAGCCCCACCACAGGACGAACCTGGTGTAGCTGGAGTGCACCTGGGACCAGAGGTAGCCAGCATATCTTAGAAAGTTGACCAGAGGAGATGACCGCTCTCTACCCCTCATACTGTCCATTCTACCCCCCATACTGTCCATTCTACCCCCCATACTGTCCATTCTACCCCCATACTGTCCATTCTACCCCCCATACTGTCCATTCTACTCCCCATACTGTCCATTCTACCCCCCATACTGTCCATTCTACTCCCCATACTGTCCATTCTACCCCCCATACTGTCCATTCTACCCCCCATACTGTCCATTCTACTCCCCATACTGTCCATTCTACTCCCCATACTGTCCATTCTACTCCCCATACTGTCCATTCTACCCCATACTGTCCATTCTACCCCCATACTGTCCATTCTACTCCCCATACTGTCCATTCTACCCCATACTGTCCATTCTACCCCCATACTGTCCATTCTACCCTCATACTGTCCATTCTACCCCCCCATACTGTCCATTCTACCCCCATACTGTCCATTCTACCCCCCATACTGTCCATTCTACCCCCCATACTGTCCATTCTACCCCCCATACTGTCCATTCTACCCCCCATACTGTCCATTCTACCCCCCATACTGTCCATTCTACCCCCCATACTGTCCACTCTACCCCCCATACTGTCCACTCTACCCCCATACTGTCCATTCTACCCCCTATACTGTCCATTCTACCCCCCATACTGGCCATTCTACCCCCCATACTGTCCACTCTACCCCCATACTGTCCATTCTACCCCCCATACTGTCCATTCTACCCCCATACTGTCCACTCTACCCCCCATACTGTCCATTCTACCCAACATACTGTCCATTCTACCCCCCATACTGTCCATTCTACCCCCATACTGTCCATTCTACCCCCATACTGTCCATTCTACCCCCATACTGTCCATTCTACCCCCCATACTGTCCATTCTATCAACATACTGTCCATTCTACCCCCATACTGTCCATTCTACCCCCATACTGTCCATTCTACCCCCATACTGTCCATTCTACCCCCCATACTGTCCATTCTACCCCCCATACTGTCAACTCTACCCCCATACTGTCAACTCTACCCCCATACTGTCAACTCTACCCCCATACTGTTCATTCTACCCCCCATACTGTCCATTCTACCCCCCATACTGTCCATTCTACCCCCCATACTGTCCACTCTACCCCCCATACTGTCCATTCTACCCCCATACTGTCCATTCTACCCCCCATACTGTCCATTCTACCCCCATACTGTCCATTCTACCCCCATACTGTCCATTCTACCCCCATACTGTCCATTCTACCCCCATACTGTCCATTCTACCCCCATACTGTCCATTCAACCCCCCATACTGTCCATTCTACCCCCATACTGTCCATTCTACCCCACATACTGTCCATTCTACCCCCCATACTGTCCATTCTACCCCCATACTGTCCATTCTACCCCCCATACTGTCCATTCTACCCCTCATACTGTCCATTCTACCCCCCATACTGTCCACTCTACCCCCATACTGTCCATTCTACCCCCCATACTGTCCATTCTACCCCCATACTGTCCATTCTACCCCCATATTGTCCATTCTACCCCCCATACTGTCCATTCTACCCCCATACTGTCCATTCTACCCCCATACTGTCCATTCTACCCCCATACTGTCCATTCTACCCCACATACTGTCCATTCTACCCCCATACTGTCCATTCTACCCCCCATACTGTCCACTCTGCCCCCCATACTGTCCATTCTACCCCCCATACTGTCCATTCTACCCCCCATACTGTCCATTCTACCCCCCATACTGTCCATTCTACCCCCATACTGTCCATTCTACCCCCATACTGTCCATTCTACCCCCCCCATACTGTCCATTCTACCCCCCATACTGTCCATTCTACCCTCCCATACTGTCCATTCTACCCCCATACTGTCTATTCTACCCCCATACTGTTCATTCTACCCCCCATACTGTCCATTCTACCCCCATACTGTCCATTCTACCCCCCATACTGTCCATTCTACCCCCCATACTGTCCATTCTACCCACCATACTGTCCATTCTACCCCCCATACTGTCCATTCTACCCCCCATACTGTCCATTCTACCCTCCCATACTGTCCATTCTACCCCCCATACTGTCCATTCTACCCTCCCATACTGTCCATTCTACCCTCCCATACTGTCCATTCTACCCCCCATACTGTCCATTCCACAGGAGCCCCAGGAGGAAGGAACACTCTACCCCATGCCCAGCAGAGCAGCAGATGTCTGCTGGGCGTCACCTCTCCCAGCAGACACCTGGGTGAGCGGCAGACACGTAGAGGATAGCAGCAGACATGTCGTGCAGACTCTTAATTGATGATGTTATGGGGTATTGTATTGATGATCTTATGGGGGATTGTGTTGATCTTATGGGGGATTGTGGTAATATTATGGGGGATTGTGGTGATATTATGGGGGATTGTGGTGATATTATGGGGATTGTGGTGATATTATGGGGGATTGTGGTGATATTATGGGGGATTGTGGTGATATTATGGGGGATTGTGGTGATATTATGGGGGATTGTGGTGATATTATGGGGGATTGTGGTGATATTATGGGGGATTGTGGTGATGAGGCTTAGCTAGTATGGTGGTGACTGGACCAATGGGAGGCGAGGTGGGTCCTTATCGTCCAAGTGGTGGTTTTTGTGATGGTTAGACGGTTGGTTCCACCAGGACCAAGAGGTTGTTGGCCGTAACTACCCATTCTCACCACTACCACCAACCACCACCAACCACCAACCACCACCACAACCACCACCACTTACGTCCCATTTAGCTCAGTTCAGTGAAACACTTGAAGGCTGTATGTAGAAAGAAGGATGACAGAGGAACGCATCCACAAGGGCCGTGACGAGGATTCGAACCTGCGTCCGAGAGCATCCCAGATACGCAGGTTCGAAACCTCGTCACGACCCTTGTGGATTTGTTCATTTGATGCATCACGCAATTGTGGTTTCTGTGTGTAAGAATGACAGAGTTAATTCGGGAAATTAGAAACCTTGTGAAGATAACCAAGAGTTTTATTTACATTCTACAGAAAGGTGAAGAGCGAGAAGTGACACCACTGAAGCATATTAATGAAGTAACGGGATCTTCAATAACACTAACAGGGCGAGACGTTATGGGGGGGATTCAAATAACTTTAGGTTTAGCTTAAAACAGACCTGGGTAAATACGGGTTCGGAAGCGGGAGAGTGTAAACAGGGTAAGAACCCGCCACTGGGAAATACGCCAACGGCTGCCACAAGGAATCAGCATCAATCACTTGACCACTGCAACTATTACCCACCTTCAAACCTTACAACCATCCAGAACAACAAGTAACCTAGCCTAACCCCTTCCCTCCCCCCCACACACAACAACAATTCCCACCAATAGTAGAGCAACAATTGACCCCCCCACAACCACCCCCCAACCACCCCCCTCTATCCCCGACACAATGGTGGCAATGTAGCAGTGGGTGCCTTCACAAATCTTGCCTACCGCCGCGCCGGCTAGCCTAGTCCACGCTGGTCCACCACGCTGGTCCACCACGCTGGGCCACCACGCTGGTCCACCACGCTGGGCCACCACGCTGGGCCACCACGCTGGGCCGCGCCTGCTGGACCCTCCCTACGCCTCACAATGCAACAAGCAACCCGTCTTCCTCATAACACGTCGCATTTTGACGTACACGCCGCCCAAGGCCAAAAACACTGGTCGTGCTACACAATGGGAGCGAAAGTGACACACACACACACACACTGTCCCCCGTTTTCTGTTGTGGGTCCTCTGGCAGGTTAGGATAAGGGGGCACTTTAGTACGACAGTTTCTTGACGTTGGGGGCGCTGGCGAGGACCGGCTGCGCCATATTGTTCACTCTACACGAAACGAGTTTACCCGACCACGAGTTTACCCGACCACGAGTTTACCCGACCACGAGTTTACCCGACCACGAGTTTACCCGGCCAGGAGATTACACGATCATCAGTTTACCCGACTAGGAGTTTAACCGACCAGGAGTTTAACCGACCAGGAGTTTAACCTACCACGAGTTTACCCGATCAGAAGTTTACCCGACCAGAAGTTTACCCGACCACGAGTTTGATTCCTTAAACAGTCAAAATCCAGTCTTCACGTCCATAGTTAAGGATTGTAAGGATTAATGAGACAGCTGAAAGGTCACAGTGTGAAATTCATGTGGATTCCACCTCTTCGTGTGGATTCCACCTCTTCGTGTGGATTCCACCTCTTCGTGTGGATTCCACCTCTTCGTGTGGATTCCACCTCTTCGTGTGGATTCCACCTCTTCGTGTGGATTCCACCTCTTCGTGTGGATTCCACCTCTTCGTGTGGATTCCACCCCTTCGTGTGGATTCCACCCCTTCGTGTGGATTCCACCCCTTCGTGTGGATTCCACCCCTTCGTGTGGATTCCACCCCTTCGTGTGGATTCCACCTCATCGTGTGGATTCCACCTCATCGTGTGGATTCCACCTCATCGTGTGGATTCCACCTCATCGTGTGGATTCCACCTCATGATGTGGATTCCACCTCTTCGTGTGGATTCCACCTCTTCGTGTGGATTCCACCTCTTCGTGTGGATTCCACCTCTTCGTGTGGATTCCACCTCTTCGTGTGGATTCCACCTCTTCGTGTGGATTCCACCTCTTCGTGTGGATTCCACCTCTTCGTGTGGATTCCACCTCTTCGTGTGGATTCCACCTCTTCGTGTGGATTCCACCTCTTCGTGTGGATTCCACCTCTTCGTGTGGATTCCACCTCTTCGTGTGGATTCCACCTCTTCGTGTGGATTCCACCTCTTCGTGTGGATTCCACCTCTTCACGTGGATTCCACCTCTTCACGTGGATTCCACATCTTCACGTGGATTCCACATCTTCACGTGGATTCCACATCTTCGTGTGGATTCCACCTCTTCGTGTGGATTCCACCTCTTCACGTGGATTCCACCTCTTCACGTGGATTCCACCTCTTCACGTGGATTCCACCTCTTCACGTGGATTCCACCTCTTCACGTGGATTCCACCTCTTCACGTGGATTCCACCTCTTCACGTGGATTCCACCTCTTCACGTGGATTCCACCTCTTCACGTGGATTCCACCTCTTCACGTGGATTCCACCTCTTCACGTGGATTCCACCTCTTCACGTGGATTCCACCTCTTCACGTGGATTCCACCTCTTCGTGTGGATTCCACATCTTCGTGTGGATTCCACCTCTTCGTGTGGATTCCACATCTTCGTGTGGATTCCACATCTTCGTGTGGATTCCACCTCTTCGTGTGGATTCCACCTCTTCGTGTGGATTCCACCTCTTCGTGTGGATTCCACCTCTTCGTGTGGATTCCACCTCTTCGTGTGGATTCCACCTCTTCGTGTGGATTCCACCTCTTCGTGTGGATTCCACCTCTTCGTGTGGATTCCACCTCTTCGTGTGGATTCCACCTCTTCGTGTGGATTCCACCTCTTCGTGTGGATTCCACCTCTTCACGTGGATTCCAACTCTTCACGTGGATTCCACATCTTCACGTGGATTCCACCTCTTCATGTGGATTCCACCTCTTCATGTGGATTCCACCTCTTCATGTGGATTCCACCTCACCATGTGGATTCCAACTCTTCATGTGGATTCCACCTCTTCATGTGGATTCCACCTCATCATGTGGATTCCACCTCATCATGTGGATTCCACCTCATCATGTGGATTCCACCTCATCATGTGGATTCCACCTCATCATGTGGATTCCACCTCTTCATGTGGATTCCACCTCATGCTGGAAGAGTGTTCGACGAGGTGGCGGACGACCTGGCCAAACGTGCCACTACATAACATCAAGTTCATATTCAATGTGTTTTCGCAATCAGACAAATAAGAAGCAAAAATCAGAAATATTTAGGCACAGACAGAAGTGACGAGGAGAGGTGTAATGTGTGAGTCAAGCCATGCAATACTGCATGTGTGTGAGTCAAGCCATGCAACACTGCATGTGTGTGAGTCAAGCCATGGAACACTGCATGTGTGTGAGTCAAGCCATGCAACACTGCATGTGTGTGAGTCAAGCCATGGAACACTGCATGTGTGTGTGAGTCAAGCCATGGAACACTGCATGTGTGTGAGTCAAGCCATGCAACACTGCATGTGTGTGAGGCAAGCCATGGAACACTGCATGTGTGTGTGAGTACAGTCATGCAACACTGCATGTGTGTGAGGCAAGCCATGCAACACTGCATGTGTATGAGTCAAGCCATGCAACACTGCATGTGTGTGAGTCAAGCCATGCAACATTGCATGTGTGTGTGAGTCAAGCCATGCAACACTGCATGTGTGTGAGTCAAGCCATGGAACACTGCATGTGTGTGTGTGAGTCAAGCCATGCAACACTGCATGTGTGTGAGTCAAGCCATGGAACACTGCATGTGTGTGAGTCAAGCCATGGAACACTGCATGTGTGTGAGTCAAGCCATGCAACACTGCATGTGTGTGAGTCAAGCCATGGAACACTGCATGTGTGTGTGAGTCAAGCCATGGAACACTGCATGTGTGTGAGTCAAGCCATGCAACACTGCATGTGTGTGAGGCAAGCCATGGAACACTGCATGTGTGTGTGTGAGTCAAGCCATGCAACACTGCATGTGTGTGAGTCAAGCCATGGAACACTGCATGTGTGTGTGAGTCAAGCCATGGAACACTGCATGTGTGTGAGTCAAGCCATGCAACACTGCATGTGTGTGAGGCAAGCCATGGAACACTGCATGTGTGTGTGAGTCAAGCCATGGAACACTGCATGTGTGAGTACAGTCATGCAACACTGCATGTGTGTGAGGCAAGCCATGCAACACTGCATGTGTGTGAGGCAAGCCATGCAACACTGCATGTGTGTATGAGTCAAGCCATGCAACACTGCATGTGTGTGTGAGTCAAGCCATGCAACACTGCATGTGTGTGAGTCAAGCCATGGAACACTGCATATGTGTGTGTGAGTCAAGCCATGGAACACTGCATGTGTGTGTGGGTACAGTCATGCAACACTGCATGTGTGTGAGGCAAGCCATGCAACACTGCATGTGTGTATGAGTCAAGCCATGCAACACTGCATGTGTGTGTGAGTCAAGCCATGCAACACTGCATGTGTGTGTGAGTCAAGCCATGCAACACTGCATGTGTGTGAGTCAAGCCATGGAACACTGCATATGTGTGTGTGAGTCAAGCCATGCAATACTGCATGTGTGCGTGAGTCAAGCCATGCAATACTGCATGTGAGTCAAGCCATGCAACACTGCATGTGTGTATGAGTCAAGCCATGCAACACTGCATGTGTGTGAGGCAAGCCATGCAACACTGCATGTGTGTATGAGTCAAGCCATGCAACACTGCATGTGTGTGTGAGTCAAGCCATGCAACACTGCATGTGTGTGTGAGTCAAGCCATGCAACACTGCATGTGTGTGTGAGTCAAGCCATGCAACACTGCATGTGTGTGAGTCAAGCCATGGAACACTGCATATGTGTGTGTGAGTCAAGCCATGCAATACTGCATGTGTGCGTGAGTCAAGCCATGCAACACTGCATGTGTGTGAGTCAAGCCATGGAACACTGCATATGTGTGTGTGAGTCAAGCCATGCAACACTGCATGTGTGTGTGAGTCAAGCCATGCAACACTGCATGTGTGTGAGTCAAGCCATGGAACACTGCATATGTGTGTGTGAGTCAAGCCATGCAATACTGCATGTGTGCGTGAGTCAAGCCATGCAACACTGCATATGTGTGTGAGTCAAGCCATGCAACACTGCATGTGTGTCAAAACACCAATATTACACTTATGGCAACAGGAGACATGCTTGGAGTGACTCTGTGCATATGTGGCTCAGGTTTGGGTACACACATGACTGGGAATATGGAACAGGTGTTAATGGTAATAACACGAAGTGTAAACTATGTAGTATGTTAAGGTCTCACACCCTCACCCATTATGTTAAGGGCTCACACCCTCACCCATTATGTTAAGGGCTCACACCCTCACCCATTATGTTAAGGGCTCACACCCTCACCCATTATGTTAAGGGCTCACACCCTCACCCATTATGTTAAGGTCTGACACCCTCACCCATTATGTTAAGGGCTCACACCCTCACCCATTATGTTAAGGTCTGACACCCTCACCCATTATGTTAAGGGCTGACACCCCTCACCCATTATGTTAAGGTCTCACACCCTCACCCATTATGTTAAGGTCTCACACCCTCACCCATTATGTTAAGGGCTGACACCCTCACCCATTATGTTAAGGTCTCACACCCTCACCCATTATGTTAAGGTCTCACACCCTCACCCATTATGTTAAGGTCTCACACCCTCACCCATTATGTGAAGGTCTCACACCCTCACCCATTATGTTAAGGTCTCACACCCTCACCCATTATGTTAAGGGCTCACACCCTCACCCATTATGTTCTTGATGACCCATTGATTAATGTATATAGAAACACTGAGATAAGGACTGTCCCTGAACAAACAGCTTGGATGTGTCACAGCGGAAAGGTTAATGATATTCTGGAGATAAGAATTTTTCACCAAGATTGTCACCCTTTTGTTGAATTGTCTGAATGTCTATTGCAAATTGTCTATACACCTGGTCATATAAGTATTTGTGTGTGTGTCTGGTAACATGCTGCTTGTGTGCTCACCTATTTGTACTCACCTATTTGTGCTTGCGGGGGTTGAGCTTTGGCTCTTTGGTCCCGCCTCTCAACTGTCAATCAACTGGTGTACAGATTCCTGAGCCTACTGGGCTCTATCATATCTACACTTGAAACTGTGTATGGAGTCAGCCTCCACCACATCACTGCCTAATGCATTCCATCCGTTAACTACTCTGACACTAAAAAAGTTCCTTCTAACGTCTCTGTGGCTCATGTGAGTACTCAGTTTCCACCTGTGTCCCCTTGTTCGCGTCCCACCAAAGTAAAGGAAGTAATGTGTGTGTAAAGGAAGAAATGTGTATGTTTATCTCCTAGAATGTTCGGTAATGTTGTTATTGTTAAAAATTTGCTACCTGAAATCCAAAGTCCCAAGTAGCACGGGCTATGGTGAGCCCGTAGTAGACGTTTGTTTGGTAATATGTTTATTGTTTGTGATGTGTGTCTATATATGTATGAACACGTTGTACTGAACGGGGTGAATAGCTTGAGCTACCTCATCCCTTTGTGTGTATTTTACCTCAATAAACTTATTTCTCTTTCAACACACACACAACCTACAGAATCCTCAGGGGAATCGACCGGGTAAACAAGGATAAACTATTCAACACGGGTGGGACACGAACAAGGGAACACAGGTGGAAACTGAGTACCCACATGAGCCACAGGGACGTTAGAAGGAACTTTTTCAGTGTCAGAGTAGTTAACAAATGGAATGCATTAGGCAGTGATGTGGTGGAGGCTGACTCCATACACAGTTTCAAGTGTTGATATGATAGAGCCCAATAGGCTCAGGAACCTGTACACCAGTTGATTGACAGTTGAGAGGCGGGACCAAAGAGCCAGAGCTCAACCCCCGCAAGCACAAATAGGTGATTACACACACACACACACACACACATACACACACACACACACACACACACACACACACACACACACACACACACACACACACACACACACACACACACACACACACAACAAGCAACAAGAGCAATAACACAACAAGCACAGCTGTCACTCACCCTCTGATAATTCAGTCACACCTGCAAAGGAATAAACAGTGTTGATAACAATTAATGAGAGGGGGGGGGGTCACTACCAAGGTGTGGGGGGGGGTGGTGGTGGTGGTAGAGGGGTGGTGGTAGAGGGGTGGTGGTAGAGGGGTGGTGGTAGAGGGGTGGTGGTGGGGGTGATGGTGGAGGTAGGGGTGGTGGGGGTGGTGGTAGAGGTGGTAGAGGAGGGGGGAAGGGGTCACTACCAAGGTGTTGGGGGGTGGTGGTGGTAGAGGGGTGGTGGTGGGGGTGGTGGTGGTGGTAGGGGTGGTGGCAGAGTGATAGAGGTGGTAGAGGGGTGGTGGTGGTGGTAGAGGTGGTAGAGTGGGGGGGGGGGTGGTGGTAGAGGGGTTGTGGTGGTGGTGGTGGTGGTGGGGGTGGTGGTAGAGGTGGTTGAGGTGGTAGAGGGGGGGGGGTGGTGGTAGAGTTGTAGAGGTGGTGGTAGAGTGGTAGGGGAAGGGAAAAGAACTATCAGGAAAAACCACCAAGCCATCACGACTATATAGCACTTGGGTGGGGCCAGAATGAAGGTTTGGGATGGGACAGGGGGGAGGGGGGAAGGAATGGTGCCCCAACCGCTTGTGGACGGTCGGGGATTGAACGCCGACCTGCAAGAAGCGCGACCGTCGCTCTACCCTCCAGATGGTGTAACAAAAATGGGGGGTCTAACAAAAACGAGGCCTCGTCGAGGACCGGGCCGTGGGGACGCTAAGCCCCGAAATCATGCCAAGATAACCCCATTTAGAGGCTGGGGTTGAGAATAGAGAGAGACAAAGTGCCAGTATAAAGTGGAGTAATGCACTTAAGGAGTGCCATAGGTGTGGTGCCATAGGTGTGGTGCCATAGGTGTGGTGCCATAGGTGTGGTGCCATAGGTGTGGTGCCATAGGTATGCTGTCACTGTGGCCCTGAACCACTACCACTGTTGGTCCTGGACTTGGTAATGATCACTCAGGTTGTTGTGACGTGCTGTCTGCATGGGTTACCAAACATCGGTCAATAATTAGCATGGGGTCAATAGGTGTTACCTTCTTAATGTATAATATAATGGGAAAAAAAGAGCAGTAATGATAACAATGGAAATATAATTGAACAATAAGTCTGCTTAAGATATAATTAGCAGTAGCTGAGGATATTAGTAGTAAAGGTATTGTGGTGGGTGGTGGTGGTGTTAGTGGTAGTGGTGGTGGTGGTAGTGGTAGTGGTGGTGGTAGTGGGTGGTGTTAGTGGTAGTGGTGTTAGTGGTAGTGGTGTTAATGGTGGTGGTGTTAGTGGTAGTGGTGGTAGTGGTGGTGGTAGTGGTGGTGGTGGTGTTAGTGGTAGTGGTGTTAGTGGTAGTGGTGTTAGTGGTGGTGGTGTTAGTGGTGGTGGTGTTAGTGGTGGTGGTGTTAGTGGTGGTGGTGTTAGTGGTGGTGGTGGTAGTGGTGGTGGTAGTGGTGGTGGTGGTGGTGGGTGGTGGTGGTGGGTGGTGGTGGTGGTGGTAGTGTTAGTGGTGGTGGTAGTGGTGGTGGTGGTAGTGGTGGTGGTGGTAGTGGGTGGTGTTAGTGGTAGTGGTGTTAGTGGTAGTGTTAGTGGTGGTGGTGGTGGTGGTGGTGGTGGTGGTGTTAGTGGTGGTAGTGGTGGTGGAAGTACCTAAAGGCTGCCCACCTACTAAACAATGCCTCACTGCTCCCCATAAGGAGTGATCAGTCTTCAGGTAACTCTGAAGACGTCTTCCCTTAACTGTCTTAAGCTAAGGTCAAGACAAAGGTGGACAGGAGCAACGCCCATTTTCTATATTACAAAATATATTCATTTATATAAATGTTGTTGAATATGACCAAAAGGGAAAGATTAATAATTCTACCACGAATCTTCTCAATATTTCTTACGTTTTTTCTCACTGTCGAGGGTAATTGAAAAATTAACTCTCCAAAATTCATTCTTTATTTCTGGTCTGACGCCTGAACGCGTTTCGTAATGCTTATTACATTTTCAAAGACTAGTTTACACATAAAATACATCATACTTATATTCGTTTTGGGTGAGATGATATGGAACAAAAGTTTAGGGTGAGGTGACATAGCTATGCCAGAACACGAAACAATGGGTATAAATTCGGTACGAAAACATAAGAATGGAAGTAACTGCAGAAGGCTTACTGGCCCATTCTTCCTCTTGCAGCTTCCGTGTTGGTTCGGGGTCTTGAAGTGGGTAGAATATAGTTGTGCTTTAATTGGCTGTTGATTGCTGGTGTTGACTTCTTGATGTGAAGTGCCTCGCTGATGTCGAGCCGCCTGCTATCGCTGTATTTATCGATGATTTGTGTTGCTTGTTAATAAGACTTTGGTGTAGACGACTCTGGGGTATCTACCACAGTGGTGTAGACGACTCTGGGGTATCTACCACAGTGGTGTAGACGCCTCTTGGTATCTACCACAGTGGTGTAGACGACTCTGGGGTATCTACCACAGTGGTGTAGACGACTCTGGGTATCTACCACAGTGGTGTAGACGACTCTGGGGTATCTACCACAGTGGTGTAGACGACTCTGGGTATCTACCACAGTGGTGTAGACGACTCTGGGGTATCTACCACAGTGGTGTAGACGACTCTGGGTATCTACCACAGTGGTGTAGACGACTCTGGGGTATCTACCACAGTGGTGTAGACGACTCTGGGTACCTACCACAGTGGTGTAGACGACTCTGGGGTATCTACCACAGTGGTGTAGACGACTCTGGGTATCTACCACAGTGGTGTAGACGACTCTGGGGTATCTACCACAGTGGTGTAGACGACTCTGGGTATCTACCACAGTGGTGTAGACGACTCTGGGGTATCTACCACAGTGGTGTAGACGACTCTGGGTATCTACCACAGTGGTGTAGACGACTCTGGGTATCTACCACAGTGGTGTAGACGACTCTGGATATCTACCACAGTGGTGTAGACGACTCTGGATATCTACTACAGTGGTGTAGACGACTCTGGATATCTACTACAGTGGTGTAGACGACTCTGGATATCTACTACAGTGGTGTAGACGACTCTGGGGTATCTACTACAGTGGTGTAGACGACTCTGGGGTATCTACTACAGTGGTGTAGACGACTCTGGTATCTACCACAATGGTGTAGACGACTTTGGGGTATCTACCACAATGGTGTAGACGACTTTGGGGTATCTACCACAATGGTGTAGACGACTTTGGGGTATCTACCACAATGGTACCCTTGAACGTGCCAAGTAAAGATTGCATCACACATCTGGTACGCTGCCCAACATGTTCCCCCCTTACACCTGGCTGTCCACATGTACCCTCACACACCTGGCTGCCCAACATGTACCCTCACACACCTGGCTGCCCAACATGTACCCTTCACACACCTGGCTGCCCAACATGTACCCTTCACACACCTGGCTGCCCAACATGTACCCTTCACACACCTGGCTGCCCAACATGTACCCTTCACACACCTGGCTGCCCAACATGTACCCTTCACACACCTGGCTGCCCAACATGTACCCTCACACACCTGGCTGCCCAACATGTACCCTCACACACCTGGCTGCCCAACATGTACCCTCACACACCTGGCTGCCCAACATGTACCCTTCACACGCCTGGCTGCCCACATGTACCCCTCACACACCTGGCTGCCCACATGTACCCTCACACACCTGGCTGCCCAACATGTACCCTCACACACCTGGCTGCCCAACATGTTCCCTCACACACCTGGCTGCCCAACATGTACCCCTCACACACCTGGCTCAATCACAGAAGACACAGCTACATCACCTTTGTGCTTTATTATGTTAAAACGGCGCCGTTAACGGATGGTAACAGCGCCGTTACCATCCGTTAACGGCAGCATTACCGTTGTGTTTACGTCTGGCAGCGGCGCTACTCAACCACCCAATTCTCTCAGCTAATAGGTCACCTTTTTAACGTAACCAACGTTGCAAATGCAATTACCTTCCATGGATACTAACTAACAATCTCCGTTTTCTGTGCCTCGGACTCTATGGGTTTGGTGGGTTGGTTGGGTTCACTCCTAGTTAGGTTAGGTTGGATTTATGACGGAGTGGCGACTTAACAGAACAAGCTGGACGAAAAATCTCCAACAGGCAAGCAACAGGAGTCTGAACCTGTTCCAGCACAGTTATAGGAGTGAGGTGGGGGGGGGGGAGTTATAGGGGTGAGGGGGGAAGGGGGAGTTATAGGGGTGAGGGGGGAAGGGGGAGTTATAGGGGTGAGGGGGGAAGGGGGAGTTATAGGGGTGAGGGGGGAAGGGGGAGTTATAGGGGTGAGGGGGGAAGGGGGAGTTAGGGGTGAGGGGGGTGGGAAGTTATAGGGTTGAGAGGGGAGTTATAGGGGTGAGGGAGGGTGGGGAGTTATAGGGGTGAGGGGGTGGGGGGTTATAGGGGTGAGGGGGGTGGGGGGAGTTATAGGGGTGAGGGGGGGTGGGGGGAGTTATAGGGGTGAGGGGGGGGTTATAGGGGTGAGGGGGGGTTATAGGGGTGAGGGGGGGTTATAGGGGTGAGGGGGGGTTATAGGGGTGAGGGAGGATGGGGAGTTATAGGGGTGAGGGGGTGGGGGAGTTATAGGGGTGAGGGGAGGTGGGGAGTTATAGGCGTGAGGGGGGTGGGGAGTTATAGGGGTGAGAGGAGTGGGGAGTTATAGGGGTGAGGGGGATGGGGAGTTATAGGGGTGAGGGGGGTGGGGAGTTATAGGGGTGAGGGGGGGAAGAGATGAAGCAGGAACAGGGAGAAGCAATATCCGTTGTATGATTGGTAATGATAGCCCTCAGCTGGAGCAGACCCATGGTTGGGTCCCCCCCCCACCTCCAACACCAGCACCCACACCACCTCCAACACCAGCACCCACACCACCTCCAACACCACCCCCAACACCACCTCCAACACCAACAATAACGGCAATAAAATAGCAGCATAGCAGCAGTATCAACTGCTAGCATCATTTGCATAATTAGCAGGTGTAGGATAATTAGGGACAGCTGTTGCCTCCAACACGACCATCACCACCCCTTACATCAACTGTCAACACCACAACCTCTGTGGCCTCTCTCATGAATGTCTCTGCTGAAGACATTGAACAACTTCAAGCAGTTATTAATAAAGTTTTCGACTGGGCTGCAGAAAATAACATGATGTTTAACAGTGATCAATTCCTGGTGCTCAGGTACGGTAAAAATAAGGACCTGAAACATAGTATAGTGCCCAAAACACAATCGAATCTGCCCATAATAGGTAAACAGCATGTCAAGGATTTGGGAATAATGATGTCCGACGACCTAACGTTTAGGGAGCATAACCAAGCAAATATTGCGTCAGCCAGAAAAATGATAGGATGGATTACGAGAACTTTCAAATCCAGGGATCCCATCACAATGGTTGTACTCTTCAAGTCACTTGTGTTGTCCCGTCTTGAGTACTGCTCAGTACTCACTTCCCCCTTCAGAGCAGGAGAGATTGCTGAAATAGAGGGAATACAGAGAACATATACGGCACGCATAGACGAAATAAAGCACCTAAATTATTGGGATCGTCTTAAAGCTCTCCAAATGTACTCACTAGAAAGGAGACGAGAGAGATACCAAATAATATACACATGGAAAATACTGGAGGGTCAGGTCCCAAATCTACACAGTAAAATAACAACGTACTGGAGTGAACGATATGGAAGAAAATGCAGAATAGAACCAGTGAAGAGCAGGGGTGCCATAGGCACAATCAGAGAACACTGTATAAACATCAGAGGTCCACGGTTGTTCAGCACCCTCCCAGCGAGCATAAGAAATATTGCCAGAACAACCGTGGACATCTTCAAGAGGAAACTAGATTGTTTCCTCCAAGGAGTGCCGGACCAACCGGGCTGTGGTGGGTATGTGAGCCTGCGGGCCGCTCCAAGCAACAGCCTGGTGGACCAAGCTCTCAGAAGTCGGCCGTGCTTGGGGGAGTAGAAGAAGACCTAGAACCTAATCAAGCAGGTATACAACTGCATGTGCCAATAACATCACCGTCGCTACCAAGCAAATAAATGGCTGCTAGAATTAAATAATTAAATTCCAACAAGTGTAAGATAATGAAAACTGGCAAAAGTTAAAGGAGACCAGAGAATAACTGCACCATAACAGGAAGGCATCAACAGGAATCAGTAAGAGAGAAGGATCTGAGAGTGGATTTAATTCCAACATTAACCCCTGAGGCGCACACACACACAGGTTAACATCGGCGGCATATGGGACTCTGGGAAACATCTGAACACCATTCAAAAGCCTAAATATGGACTTTATCAAAGCAGTCTAAATAGCCAATGTTAGACAAATACCAGAATAAACAGCACAGAACCATGAGGGTTAATCAATGTAGATAGATTTAAGGACCTAAATTTCACAACCCTGGAAATATGACCACTTATCTCACATATGGCTAAAAGGGACATGACCACACTATGCAAGATACTGAGAGAACAGACAAGGTGGATAAAGACAGCCTCTTTAAATTCAAAACAAGTAGGACACAGGTAGAAGCTGAGAACGCAAATGTGTTTCAAGACACGTAAGGAAATCCTCGCACCCAGAACGGATGGCCAACACACACAATACACTGAAGCTATAGAAGCCACCTCCTGGCCGCAAATGTACACATTAGTTAACCCCTGCACTGCGCACACCTGTTTTTGGCTTAAAAGTACAACAGGGTACAACGAGGCTAAAATGTGGAGGATAAAGAGCTACACCTCACTTTCCAGCAAGCATTTTTAGTCAAGTACAATTTACCCACCGTCACCACCACCACCAACACTACCAGCACCCCTACCACCACCACCACCACCACCACCACCACCACTACCAGCACCCCTACCAACACCCCCACCACCCCTACCACCACTACCAGCACCCCTACCACCACCACCACCACCACCACTACCAGCACCCCTACCAACACCCCCACCACCCCTACCACCACTACCAGCACCCCTACCACCAGCACCCCTACTACCAGCACCCCTACCACCACTACCAGCACCCCTACCACCACTACCAGCACCCCTACCAACACCCCCACCACCCCTACCAGCACCCCTACCACCAGCACCCCTACCACCACTACCAGCACCCCTACCACCACCACCAGCACCCCTACCACCACCACCAGCACCCCTACCACCACCACCAGCACCCCTACCACCACTACCAGCACCCCTACCACCACCACCAGCACCCCTACCACCACCACCAGCACCCCTACCACCACTACCAGCACCCCTACCACCACCACCAGCACCCCTACCACCACTACCAGCACCACCCCTACCACCACTACCAGCACCACCCCTACCACCACTACCACCAGCACCCCTACCACCACTACCAGCACCCCTACCACCACCACTCCCTCCGACACGCGCAAAACCTCCAATATTACCTCCCTCACCCCCCCATCCCCTAGCCGCGATAATAACTATGGCAACCCAACATCAACACACATTATGGCAACCTTCCCGAGAGACGACCCCCTCTCGCCTCGCTCTGCCAGCACGCCGGCCTCGACCCCTAATCCTGCCCCTATATCCACTCTTATATCATGCCCCTCACTCTCAAGATAGCCAGGTAGGTTTGGCTCAGATATGACACGGTGTGTAGCACCTCTTGACATGATATGGTGCGTAGCACCTCTTGATGACATGATATAGTGTGTAGCACCTCTTGATAACATGATATAGTGTGTAGCACCTCATGATGGCATGATATAGTGTGTAGCACCTCATGATAACATGATATAGTGTGTAGCACCTCATGATGACATGATATAGTGTGTAGCACCTCATGATAACATGATATAGTGTGTAGCACCTCATGATAACATGATATAGTGTGTAGCACCTCACGATGACATGATATAGTGTGTAGCACCTCATGATAACATGATATAGTGTGTAGCACCTCATGATAACATGATATAGTGTGTAGCACCTCATGATGACATGATATAGTGTGTAGCACCTCATGATGACATGATATAGTGTGTAGCACCTCATGATAACATGATATAGTGTGTAGCACCTCATGATAACATGATATAGTGTGTAGCACCTCTTGATGACATGATATAGTGTGTAGCACCTCTTGATGACATGATATAGTGTGTAGCACCTCATGATGACATGATATAGTGTGTAGCACCTCATGATAACATGATATAGTGTGTAGCACCTCATGATAACATGATATAGTGTGTAGCACCTCTTGATGACATGATATAGTGTGTAGCACCTCTTGATGACATGATATAGTGTATAGGACCTCTTGATGACATGATATAGTGTGTAGCACCTCTTGATAACATGATATAGTGTGTAGCACCTCTTGATGAAGCGATAAACGTACCAACCTAAGCAACCCACCTAACCTATCGAGACAGACGAACAGAAAACGTCAATATTATGGTCCAGTAATTCTGACTAATACATAGCATTTTGAACGGTTTGATCGATGACCTAATTACCTAATTGGTATTAAATTATTACCTATTACTCCCCAAGACTTTCTTCGCGTGACGTCATTAGCTTCGCTCTTGTATCCCAAGTGTCATTGGCACTTGTATCCCAAATGTTTGGTGCTAGTAATAGTGTAGTGGATCAACATCATGTTAGATCGGCAGGTAAGCTTTACTTTCCAACTTTCCTCTTATCATACACTGACTCCGCTTATACTGACTCCGCTTATACTGACTCCGCTTATACTGACTCCGCTTATACTGACTCCGCTTATACTGACTCCCCTTATACTGACTCCCCTTATACTGACTCCCCTTATACTGACTCCCCTTATACTGACTCCCCTTATACTGACTCCCCTTATACTGACTCCCCTTATACTGACTCCCCTTATACTGACTCCCCTTATACTGACTCCCCTTATACTGACTTTCTTTATGCTGACTCTCCTCTTACACTGACTCCCCTTCTCCAGCTGAACACGACTTGGGAGGAATCCAGTAGAACATGTTTCTTTTCCAACCACAGATGCGGAGATACATATATATACAATACTAACGGGCATATATTATATATATATATATATATATATATATATATATATATATATATATATATATATATATATATATATATATTATATATATATATATATATATATATATATATATATATATATATATATATATATGTCGTACCTAGTAGCCAGAACGTCACACTCAGCCTACTATGCAAGGCCCGATTTGCCTAATAAGCCAAGTTTTCCTGAATTAATATATTTTCTCTAATATTTGTCTTATGAAATGATAAAGCTACCCATTTCATTATGTATGAGGTTAATTTTTTGGGGGGGAGTTAAAATTAACGTAGATATAGGACCGAACCTAACCAACCCTACCTAACCTAACCTAACCTATCTTTAGAGGTTAGGTTAAGTTAGGTAGCCGAAAAAGTTAGGTTAGGTTAGATAGGTTAGGTAGTCGAAAAACAATTCTTGAAAACTTGGCTTATTAGGCAAATCGGGTCTTGCATAGTAGGCTGAGAAGTGCGTTCTGGCTACTAGATACGACATATTATATATATATTGTGACAATAATCTCCTTCAAGAGATTGAGCCTGCTCTTCCCTCCATAATTACGTCTTCACAATTATATAAAAAGACTATGGAAGAAATGTCCAACGACAACAACACCAGCAAGGCTTGCCAGGGTGAGCAAAAACGTATGCAGCCAGCCACCTGTTCGAACTCCAACCACCAAACTACCCGTTGATCGCTACGGCTCCGCTGATTGGTCGCCGGTCTGGCTGCACCTGCCTCGCCCCCCCCAATACTACCTGATGTCTGGGGTCGCCCCAACATCAGTCCTCAGAATGTTCAGTGCTTTCGTAGCCAGCACTCCTCCCAGCTAGACTCTAGCGTGTACTGAGAGAGGTGGTGGCTTTAAGCCAATATTCCAGCACCTCCCACTTAACTTTTGTTGCACTTCTTGTTATTTTGCCTTAACGTAACTTTTCATTTTGTCATTTAAGTATTCTTATTATTTTGATTCATTGATTTTATTATAAGAATTTGTTTGTGCATTATTTTCATGTTTTGATTTATTTAACGTAATTAAAATTTCATTGTTAAAGTTTACTTGTGTTTTGTGTGTCTTCTCCTTACCTTACCACAGACGAAGTTCCAGTTTTTCTATTTTTTTTTTTTATAACTATGTGACGAGGCCATACCCCTAGCCTTAAACAGCCGAACACCAACGCGTTACCGTCACAAGTTATATGGGGGCCTGTCCTAGGAGCTTCACTCAGGTACTGGTGCCAAGTGGTAATTTATGGTAAGCGTATTTAACTTTGTTAACGTAGCTTTACTATTTTTCATTCAATTTCATTTTTATAAGGTGCGGTGTATTGTGCATTACGAGAGTAACATATAGTGAAGGTGAGACAACTTTGGATTACGTGGTGACTGTAGGCCGCAGTCATACTCTTAATTGGTCATCTCTCCCTCCTTGTTATTACTCGTATTTACCATCTATGTCCCTTGAATATTTCTCATTCTGACAGATCATCATATTGGTACCCTGGTACTGTGGTCTGCCCCGGGTCAAGAGTACCCAATCTTCTGCAATCTGACTGTAGGAGGACAAAGAGGGCCATAGTTCCTCTAGCTCGAACTTTAGTTGCTGAATTGGGACCTCAGCAGCAGTTCTCGTCACCAGTTGACACCTCGCACCCCTACACGTCAGTCAGAGATGATGATACATACAACGGTAGGGAATTAGCTTATTTTTTCAGAGCACAAAAGTTCGCTAATTCTGTAAGTATCATATTAAATTCAGTGGGAAAAACTTGCTTTATGTCCTATAGAGACTTGGCAAGGTATGCCTACATCCTTGGACTACCAATTTTACTTTTGAAGCATTTAACTGTTTCATTTGTTTTCGAAACTTTGTTTCATTTGTTAGTAGGATTTTCTTGCCCTTATTCTCTTACATGAGTACCGGGTACAAGATTTCCTGCGCCCTTGATTTAATTTAATCATTTAATATCTTTCACTTAACGTTAATTGTTAAAGATCACACAGGATAGGTACCAGTTGCCACGTTGTCCTGTTTCTGACATTTCATTATTGAACATTCGTGTACCTTTATTTGCTAATTTCACCATGTTTCGTCTCCAAACTTTCCGTGCAAATCCAGCAGGTGAAATAGGGACTTTAAGTCGTGCCAAGAGGACTGAACTACAAACTCTTGCACATGAGTATCAACTAGAAGTTCCCTACCAAGCCAACAAAAATGACCTACACAACCTGTTGCTGGATTACTATTTAGAGCAAGGTAAGATAGACTCTGAAACTCATGAAACTTACTATATTGCAGATAAACCTGACTTGGCAACGCTGAAACTTAAACTAGAGCTGGCCAAGATTGAACGTGAGCAGCAAAGAGAAGCAGCTGCCATACGAAGAGAAGAACACGAACGTGGACTCGCCCTCCAGGAACGTGAGGTTGCACTACTCCAGGAGCGGGAACGAGTACAGCTTGAAACCAAACGACGCGAGTTGGAGATGCAACGCGAACATGACAAGCAACAAGCAACTCTGGCTCTAGAGTGTCGTCAACGTGAAATCGCCTTGGAAACTTCACACTTCACTCAACGCCAGCAAGCTACTGCAAATCTTCCCGTCAGTTTTAATATATCACATGCAAGTAAGTTAATGCCATCCTTTGTAGAAGCAGAAGTTGATGTTTTTTTCACCACCTTTGAAACCCTTGCTAATCAACTCAGTTGGCCTGTCGACCAATGGGCCACACTTCTCAGAGTCCATCTTACAGGTAGAGCTGCAGTCACACTCAGTACTTTGGCGTCTGAGAATGACTACTACACTCTGAAACAAGCAGTGTTGGACGCCTACCTACTCTCTACTGAAAGTTATAGAAGGAAATTCCGTGACCACCTGAAGGCAAGTACCACTACCTTCCTCGAGTTTGCTAACACGAAACGGAGGTATTTCATGAAATGGCTGGAAGCAGCACATGTCTCTACTTTTACAGAACTCGTCAACCTGATGCTTGTTGAAGAATTCTTGAGACGTGTGCCGCCTCCTGTCCGCCTCTACTTAGCAGATAAAGAAGAAACCGACTACCTGAAGTGTGCTAAGTCGGCTGACACTTACAGCCTCATCCACCGGCTGACACCTGAACCATCCTCCAGTAAGAAGTCGTGGTACAGTTACGAGAAGGTGAGCCCCGATCAAGCTGGTTCACAACTGTACTGCAAGTATTGTAGACTCTATGGACATACCATAGACAAGTGTGGTAAGTCTCAATACAAGGGAACCACTGACCAACAACGACCCAAACCAACTCCTCCTAAGTCCGGTAAGCCTGTGATGAATGTTGGTGTTGATGTTAATGATCTTTCTCTTTTCAGTAACCACCTGTATACTGGAACTGTCTCTGCCAACGGTTCAAATCCGGAGGGACGTTTCAAATTGAAGATCTTGAGGGACACAGCGGCTCTACAATCGATCATCTTGAAGTCGGCTGTGCCCAACATAGTCTACACCGGGGAAACAGTCTTCATCACTGACCTCACTGCTACCACTCCATACCCTCTCGCCAGAGTCCACCTGGATTGTCCCTACGTGAACGGGGAAGTCCAAGTCGCCGTCAGGGAAAAGCCTTTTCCCATGCCTGGAGTGCAACTTCTCCTAGGCAACGACTTGGCAGAAGACCTGCAACCGACCAACCTGATCGTCATGGACAAACCCCAGGTGTGTAACTCTGTGCCAATAAATCCTATTCTTGAGTATGTTCCAGCAGAGGTTCAAGAGAGTGATGAAGTTTCTCCTCCGGTTCTCGTGACCACCCGTGCACAAGCCGCACGTCCACAGCCAGCTGACTCTACTGCTACCGCTGTCCCTCAAGACCCTCAGAAACTACCCCCGCATCTGACCAAGTTGGAGTTCCGTAAGTTGCAGAGGGAAGATCTTACTTTAACACCATTGTTTTTCCAGGCTGAGACTCAACCCGACAGTATTCCTGGGTTCTTCCTAGAGAACGACTTGCTCTACCGCAGATATAGACCCAGTAAACTGAAGGAGGAGGACGATTGGGCCAACATCGAACAACTTGTGATTCCCACCAGCCTGCGGCCCACTATTCTACACCTGGCCCATGGAGCATTCTCCCACTACGGCTTCAACAAGACTTACCATGGGATTCGCCAAGACTACTACTGGCCAGGTATGGTAAATAACGTCAAACAGTACGTAAAACAGTGTCATACATGTCAGATGGCAGGCAAACCGAACGTCTCCATTCCCAGAGCACCACTGATTCCCATACAGGTGCCTGCGGAACCTTTCCACAGACTCATAATAGACTGTGTTGGTCCTTTACCTCGGACCAGTTCAGGTAACGCCTACATCCTAACCATCCTGTGTCCTACCACCAGATTTCCCATAGCAGTTCCAGTGAAGAACATCACGGCTGCTACGGTTATCAAACATCTATTGAAGATCTTCACTCAATACGGATTTCCCAGGGAGATTCAAAGTGACTGTGGCACCAACTTCACCAGTGATCTCTTCAAAAGGACACTGGAGGAGTTCAACATCAAACAGGTATTGTCCAGCCCCTATCATCCTGCTTCACAGGGTTCTCTTGAACGTAGTCATCAGACCATCAAAGCACTCTTGAAAAAGTTTTGTAGTGAAACCACAAAGGATTGGGATAAGCAGATTGACCTAATAATGTGTATTTTCAGAAGTCTCCCCAATGAGTCCCTAGGAGTATCTCCTTATGAGATGCTCTACGGCCGTAAGTGCCGTACTCCCCTTAAGGCTTTCAAAGACTCTCTCAGAGATGCCACCTTCAGTGAGCATCAGAATGTGCCCCAGTTTCTTCAAAACCTTCAACACATTCTAGAGAGAGTCCACCGCTTTGCCCATGATAATCTATTGAAAGCCCAGGTGAGAATGAAGACTCATTACGACCAGACCAGCAAAGTAAGAAAATTCAAGCCGGGAGACTTCGTCCTTGCCTATTTCCCTATCCCAGGTTCACCTTTACAAAACAGATTTTCAGGACCCTACTGCGTCAAAGAGTGCAGAAGCAACAACACATACGTCATAGAGACTCCAGATAGGCGGCGGAAGACCCAGCTGTGCCACGTCAACCTCCTGAAGCAATATAATGGTACTCCTCCCACTGTCTTGATTAATTGTTCTACCTTCACAGAACCCTACATCCACAGTGAGACCATCCCGGCTTCTTCTCCCGAAAGCACTGACAAGGAGTCGGCGCTTTCTAATTCCAAAATCCTTAATGATCTTCCCAAATGCTTTCAGGATAATACTCGTGCTCCTATGCCCTCTTCTAATTCCACTCTCACCTCGTCAGATAAGCCCTACATCCTCCATGTCGACGCCAATGGTACCGACGATGGTGGTGTCGTGATGCAGCAACGAGGCGAGAAGAATACACCTGTCAGCGACTACTGCTACAAGGAACGACGGAACAATTGGCAAGGAGCTACTCTTCCTCATCCTGAAGCTTCAGCACTTCACTCCACACCTGAAAAGTGCTCGGTCCACCATCAATACGGACCACACCACCCTACACCTCCTGCAGCACGCCCACTTCTCATCTCAACGTCTTCTACTATGGGCTTGCTAACTGCAGAAATTCAACCTGGAGACACGCTATACCAAGAGTCTGACAACATCTTAGCCCATGATCTCTCCAGAGTTTATGAAGTAGAAGCAACTCCATCTAATACTCCACCACATAACGACGTACTTCTTCCAGAACCGCAGGCTTCGGGGGAGAGTTGTGACAATAATCTCCTTCAAGAGATTGAGCCTGCTCTTCCCTCCATAATTACGTCTTCACAATTATATAAAAAGACTATGGAAGAAATGTCCAACAACGACAACAACACCAGCAAGGCTTGCCAGGGTGAGCAAAAACGTATGCAGCCAGCCACCTGTTCGAACTCCAACCACCAAACTACCCGTTGATCGCTACGGCTCCGCTGATTGGTCGCCGGTCTGGCTGCACCTGCCTCGCCCCCCCCAATACTACCTGATGTCTGGGGTCGCCCCAACATCAGTCCTCAGAATGTTCAGTGCTTTCGTAGCCAGCACTCCTCCCAGCTAGACTCTAGCGTGTACTGAGAGAGGTGGTGGCTTTAAGCCAATATTCCAGCACCTCCCACTTAACTTTTGTTGCACTTCTTGTTATTTTGCCTTAACGTAACTTTTCATTTTGTCATTTAAGTATTCTTATTATTTTGATTCATTGATTTTATTATAAGAATTTGTTTGTGCATTATTTTCATGTTTTGATTTATTTAACGTAATTAAAATTTCATTGTTAAAGTTTACTTGTGTTTTGTGTGTCTTCTCCTTACCTTACCACAGACGAAGTTCCAGTTTTTCTATTTTTTTTTTTTATAACTATGTGACGAGGCCATACCCCTAGCCTTAAACAGCCGAACACCAACGCGTTACCGTCACAATATATATATATATATATACACACACACATTTGTCGCGTCCTTGTTGGAGAGGGTTATGTTGGACGCGCACTAGACGCAGTTGGACGCAGATTGAATGCAGATTGGACGCACATTAGACGCATTTGGACGCATGTGGTCACATCCATGTCTCAAAGCTTGTTTACGGCCACTATAGGTAAATACTCCTCTACATAAATGTTAGTTAGGTACACAACCAAGAGATCGCCAAGCAGATCGTCGAGGACGCCGATGGTAGCGAGCTGGGCGGTGATTGGACGCTCATGTGGTGACCACGTGCGTCCAATGTGCGTCCAAGACTTGTTAGCGTGGCCTAGCCAGCTGTTGAGCACTCAACCACACACAACTTGATGTTTGTGCTTTTACGATGGAATGTGGTCATTGATATGATAATTTACTGAAAGAAAATTTTACTCAGTAGATAAGATGAATAAAGACAATGGTTTCAACTTCAGTTCTTCTCTCCAGAACGGATCACAAAATTGGCCAATTTCAAGTAAATTGGGTTATTTACGGTAACTATGTTAAAAAATGGTGCATGTTTAGGTCAGGTTTGTAATTGGGGGATGTTTAAGGTGTGTTGTGACTGCTTAGTGCCACAGGGATGTGTTGATGACCTGTCAGTATGGTTATTACGGTGAATCAGGACCTGGAACCCGTCTGATGACTGACCCCCTACGGCAGTCATCCTCTTACGTCTAGCAATTTTATTAAAGATTTCAATTAGGTATAATGATATATATGCCTCCAGCCAGCCAGCCAGCCAGCTGTTCAGCAGCCAGCCAGCCAGCCAGCTGTTCAGCAGCCAGCCAGCTGTTCAGCAGCCAGCCAGCCAGCCAGCCAGCTGTTCAGCAGCCAGCCAGCCAGCTGTGTGCCCGTCAGTCTATGCCCCGGGCGGCTAGATGCCAAGTTATCTTGGTCCACGGCCGTGTGTAGCAAGAGACAGCCAACTATGCAGACAGTTTGGTACACACTGTGTACCATGAGACGGTCACCTGTCCAGTCACTACACCAAGGCACACACCACCACCACAACACTACTACACCACAACACAACCACACAACACTACCACCACAACACCACAACAATGACTGCGTCACCATTGTCACTATACACCTCAAGGCTGCCATAGTGTGTGTGTGTTTATTTAGCATCAGTCGTGACCCCCTTGCTGCTGCTGCTGCTGCTGCTGCTGTTGTATGTTTACAAGACAGCTGGTGATGGATGGAGCGTGCTGTTGGTGCTAGCATGTGCGCGAATCACTGCTCCAGGACCCCAGGACGGGGACAAGTAGCTAAGATAACACAACCATCAAGATGATAACGGTCTACCTCAGCTACAACCAACAGCATGGTTGCTAAAGACTTTGTCCTCACCACTATCATTATTGTCGCAGGCAGAGACGAGGTGTATACATTATGCACATCAAGTGTATACATTTTATACATCAAGTGTATACATGTTAGCGGCAGGTGATGTAAAAGTGTAAAATAAACGTTGAAGACTTTAATCTTCAACTTGCTCCTCGTGTAAGGGAGAATATAAGACGGGTAGAGAACATTTGTGCGAGAAGCGCTGATATCTTTCCCTTTTATTCTATAGCAAAGTCTTCAGAGAACACTGCCAACACAGGCCAGGAGTGGGGGCACTTACCATGCCCAGCACAGGGCAGGAGTGTGGGCACTTACCATGCCCAACACAGGGCAGGAGTGGGGGCACTTACCATGCCCAACACAGGGCAGGAGTGGGGGCACTTACCATGCCCAACACAGGGCAGGAGTGGGGCACTTACCATGCCCAACACAAGGCAGGAGTGGGGGCACTTACCATGCCCAACACAAGGCAGGAGTGGGGCACTTACCATGCCCAACACTGGGCAGGAGTGGGGGCACTTACCATGCCCAACACAGGGCAGGAGTGAGGGCACTTACCATGCCCAACACAGGGCAGGAGTGTGGGCACTTACCATGCCCAGCACAGGGCAGGAGTGGGGGCACTTACCATGCCCAACACAAGGCAGGAGTGGGGCACTTACCATGCCCAACACAGGGCAGGAGTGGGGGCACTTACCATGCCCAACACAGGGCAGGAGTGGGGGCACTTACCATGCCCAACACAGGGCAGGAGTGGGGGCACTTACCATGCCCAACACAGGGCAGGAGTGAGGGCACTTACCATGCCCAACACAGGGCAGGAGTGGGGGCACTTACCATGCCCAACACAGGGCAGGAGTGGGGGCACTTACCATGCCCAACACAGGGCAGGAGTGGGGGCACTTACCATGCCCAACACAGGGCAGGAGTGGGGGCACTTACCATGCCCAACACAAGGCAGGAGTGGGGCACTTACCATGCCCAACACTGGGCAGGAGTGGGGCAGTGCCCATGCCCAACACAGGGCAGAAGTTGGGGTACTTACCATGCCCAACACAGGGCAGGAATGGGGGCAGTGCCCATCCCCAACACAGGGCAGGAGTGGGACAGTGCCCATGCCCAACACAGGGGCAGGAGTGGGACAGTACCCATGCCCAACACAGGGGCAGGAGTGGGACAGTGCCCATGCCCAACACAGGGCAGGAGTGGGACAGTGCCCATGCCCAACACAGGGCAGGAGTGGGACAGTGCCCATGCCCAACACAGGGGCAGGAGTGGGACAGTACCCATGCCCAACACAGGGGCAGGAGTGGGACAGTGCCCATGCCCAACACAGGGGCAGGAGTGGGACAGTGCCCATGCCCAACACAGGGGCAGGAGTGGGACAGTGCCCATGCCCAACACAGGGGCAGGAGTGGGACAGTGCCCATGCCCAACACAGGGGCAGGAGTGGGACAGTGCCCATGCCCAACACAGGGGCAGGAGTGGGACAGTGCCCATGCCCAACACAGGGGCAGGAGTGGGACAGTGCCCATGCCCAACACAGGGGCAGGAGTGGGACAGTGCCCATGCCCAACACAGGGCAGGAGTGGGACAGTACCCATGCCCAACACAGGGGCAGGAGTGGGACAGTGCCCATGCCCAACACAGGGGCAGGAGTGGGACAGTACCCATGCCCAACACAGGGGCAGGAGTGGGACAGTGCCCATACCCAACACAGGGGCAGAAGTGGGACAGTGCCCATGCCCAACACAGGGCAGGAGTGGGGGCACTTACCATGCCCAACACAGGGCAGGAGTGGGAGAGTGCCCATGCCCAACACAGGACCAGGAGTGGGGCAGTGCCCATGCCCAACACAGGGGCAGGAGTGGGACAGTGCCCATGCCCAACACAGGGGCAGGAGTGGGGCAGTACCCATGCCCAACAGACAATCAACACATCAGACTATAACTCACCTGAAGACCAATTACCCACGCACGGGTCGTTCGACCAGGCAGTAGTGGCATAAACTCTTAACGATACTTTATTTGCTAATTCGATCATTTAGGCTGAGACAGCCGACTTGAGACTTATGTAAGTAATACTTCACTCTGTAAATGGAGTCGTTGAAGCCAGGACTTCAGGTACTCTAAATAGATCATAGAGTCGTTCTTGGTGATTGTTAAGTGGTTGTTGAACCATTTGGCTGCCTCCTGAATATTTCTTACTTACTAGGAATAATATTGGACCGAATTACCAACAGTTAAGACGTTCGTAATCTCTGGAGATTACTAATTGATCGTCGAAACTACTAGGTAGAAATATTTCATTCTCAGCTGCTCGTTAGGACTAGTAAGTAGTCCCACGGTTACTACCGAGTAGATAGTAAACTAGCGAGTAGATTATAAGCCTTGTTAACTGCGCAAGGCTTCTGGAACACTTAAAGAGTCATGAGCGTGATAGCGGACTATGGGAACTGGATTTATTGTACCTGCACAGTACTTATAAAGTACTCCATCACACATTAGCATCGAGGAACACAGTTGGATTGTTTCAAGCGAAGGTTAGACATATATATACGAGTGAGTTTAAGGTGGACAAAAATAGGAG
>NC_059606.1:563325-580825 GCF_020424385.1 Procambarus clarkii | reverse complement strand
ACAAGGTAGTAGCAACAGTATACATGGTAGTAGCAACAGTATACATGGTAATAACAGTATACAAGGCAGTAGCAACAGTATACATGGTAATAACAGTATACAAGGTAGTAGCAACAGTATACAAGGTAGTTGCAACAGTATACATGGTAATAACAGTATACAAGGTAGTAGCAACAGTATACAAGGTAGTAGCAACAGTATACATGGTAATAACAGTATACAAGGTAGTAGCAACAGTATACAAGGTAGTAGCAACAGTATACATGGTAATAACAGTATACAAGGTAGTAGCAACAGTATACATGGTAATAACAGTATACAAGATAGTAGCAACAGTATACAAGGTAGTAGCAACAGTATACATGGTAATAACAGTATACAAGGTAGTAGCAACAGTATACATGGTAATAACAGTATACATGGTAGTAGCAACAGTATACAAGGTAGTAGCAACAGTATACATGGTAGTAGCAACAGTATACATGGTAGTAGCAACAGTATACATGGTAGTAGCAACAGTATACATGGTAGTAGCAACAGTATACATGGTAGTAGCAACAGTATACATGGTAGTAGCAACAGTATACATGGTAGTAGCAACAGTATGCATGGTAGTAGCAACAGCATACAAGGTAGTAGCAACAGTATACATGGTAGTAGCAACAGTATACATGGTAGTAGCAACAGTATACATGGTAGTAGCAACAGTATACATGGTAGTAGCAACAGTATACATGGTAGTAGCAACAGTATACATGATAGTAGCAACAGTATACATGGTAGTAGCAACAGTATACATGGTAGTAGCAACAGTGTACATGGTAGTAGCAACAGTATACATGGTAGTAGCAACAGTATACATGGTAGTAGCAACAGCATACAAGGTAGTAGCAACAGTATACATGGTAGTAGCAACAGTATACATGGTAGTAGCAACAGTCACTGGCAGCAAGGAAGTATAGCACCACCACTACCAGCATCACCACCACCACCTCAAGCAACCACCACTATCGGAACTACCAGTACCACCACCAGCACAAGCATCACCAGTGAGGAGAGAGTGGCCAGGGGCCAGATTCAAGAAGCAATTACGCAAGCACTTACGAACCTCGAGACAGATTCACGAAGCAATTACGCAAGCTCTTACGAACCTCGAGCCAGATTCACGAAGCAGTTACGCAAGCACTTACGAACCTCGAGCCAGATTCCCGAAGCAGTTACGCAAGCACTTACGAACCTCGAGCCAGATTCCCGAAGCAGTTACGCAAGCACTTACGAACCTCGAGCCAGATTCACGAAGCAGTTACGCAAGCACTTACGAACCTCGAGCCAGATTCCCGAAGCAGTTACGCAAGCACTTACGAACCTGAGCCAGATTCACGAAGCAGTTACGCAAGCACTTACGAACCTGTACATCTTTTCTTAATCTTTGGCGGCTTTGTTTACAATTATTAAACAGTTAATGAGCTCCGAAACACCAGGAGGCTGTTTATAACAATAACAACAGTTGATTGGCAAGTTTTCATGCTTGTAAACTGTTTAATAAATGTAACCAAAGCCGTCAATGATTCATGAAAGATGTACACGTTCGTAAGTACCTGCGTAACTGCTTCGTGAATCTGGCCCCCAGGAAGCTGGGGTTCATCTCAGTACATAAGTCACGGGACCCGGATGGTAGAGCGCCTTAGCAGAGACTCTAACTGCCTAACAACTCGGCAAGGGCTGTTATAGGTAGTTAAAGGCTTGGCGCTTCCCCCTGATAAATCCCTTCCTAAGGGGTTGCAGTTCTGTCCGGCAACTGTTAAGGGTTTTGTAATTGGTAATTGGTGTAATTGGTAATTGAGCTTGGTCATGGCTCCTCTACAAACACACACTCATGCACACACGTTTCAAATGTTGATTTGATAGGATTTCGGATCCTGTACACCAGTTATCTGGTGTAGCTGATAGGCGGGACCGAAGAGCTGAAGCTTAACCCCTTAGAACATAATTAGGTGTGTGTTTGAAGTGGGTATACACATACACACACATGCGCGATGGGGGGGGGGGCCTCGCAGCTGAGTGGACAGCGCTCTGGGGTCGTAGTTCTAAGGGACAGGATCAATTCCCGTCATAGGCAGAAACAAATGGGCAGAGTTTCTTTCACCCTGATGCAACTATATATTTCACCTAGCAGCAAATAGGTACTTGGGAGTTAGACAGCTGCTACGTGCTGCTTCCTGGGGACGTACGTGAGTGTACGTGTGTGTACTTTGTGTGTGTGAGTGTGTGTGTGTCTACTTTGTGTGTGTGTGTGTGTGTGTGTGTGTGTGTGTGTGTGTGTGTGTGTGTGTGTGTGTGTGTGTGTGTGTGTGTGTGTGTGTGTGTGTGTGTGAGTATAAGATAAATATATGAAGTAGACATAATAAAGGAAAAATATATTGGTAAGAAAGGCGGGGTCCAAGAGCTTTAAGCTCGATTCTGCCGATACAAATAGTAAATACAAATAGTAAATACACACCAAGTTGCGCTTGAAGGCATATGAACACACACGTAGATTAGGCCCATTGTTTTGTGGTGATGGGATCAGCAGTCAGAAGTGGAGACTTCAATACAGCAAGAGTAGTGATCCATGTTACTGCGGTATGGGTTGAGAAAGCCCTATCTTGAGATTATCTTGAGATGATTTCGGGGCTTTTTTAGTGTCCCCGCGGCCCGGTCCTCTACCAGGCCTTCATCCCCAGGAAGCTGCCCGTGACAGCTGACTAACACCCAGGTACCTATTTTACTGCTAGGTAACAGGGGCATAGGGTGAAAGAAACTCTACCCACTGTTTCTCGCCGGCGCCTGGGATCGAACCCAGGATCACAAGTCCAGCATGCTGTCCGCTCGGCTGACCGGTAATGAATGTTTGGTGGTCTGGGTCAACCAGGCTGTTGGATGCTGCCTGTTACACTATTTCGATTTCGCTAACTATTTGAGCTACGTTGTGGCCCATATTTACTGTCATCTTTACCAATATTTAGATAAAATTTGTTTAAATTAATTTCGACATTTTTTTTAATGTAAAAGAACAGGTTATGACCTCCAGACTTATATTTATGAGTTTCAGGCAAGCAACAAAATGCCGCCTCCAACAGCCTGGTTGACCCAGACAATCAACCAGGAGCCCTGATCCGAGACCGGGCCGCAGGGATGTTGATCATCGGAATCATGAAAACCCTTCATGAGTGGCCACGATTCATGAACAGGGCCACGATTCACTGAGCATTTACTCGACTACTTACGGAACCTGTACATCTCTCCTTAATCATAGCGGCTTTGTTGACATTTGTTAAACAGTTCCTTGTCTCGTAACCTCCCAGCCTAACGTTATTATTGTTATAAAAAAAAAAGCTCATAGTGCCTCCATGCTCACAAACTGCTTAGTAAATGTAAACACAGCCGCCATGATTCAGGAAAGATGTACAGGCTTCGTAAGTGGTTGGGTAAATGCTTTATGATTTGTAGTTGGCTTTTTACTATATACACATTATAGCTTTATTTCAATGCACAACAGTGGGAATTTTGCCTCGGAAATTGATTAATTAAAAAAAAAACCCGCATTAGAACCAGCTGTTGATCAACTTATCCCCCCGAATAGTACAACCCATTTTGACTTATAAATCCCCCAGCGGCCAAAATATGATGTACTATACATCACAGAGACTCGCAGAATTGATGCTATCCCATTTTCTATTCACGGGTCCTCGGTTAGGTTAGGTTAGGTTCAAACAATTTAGTCCTGCACTTCAGTGACTGTATGACAACTCGATAAGACGGACCGCATCAACATCCTGGTAATTAGACCGTAGCAGCGCCTGGCGTAGTATTAAGCACACTACAAGCTGTGTTAAACGACCAGTAATTGTCGGAGTGTCTACATAGCGGGTCACAACAGTGCCCCCGTCACCGGGACACAACCGTCACCGGGACACAACCGTCACCGGGACACAACCGTCACTGGGACACAACCGTCACCGGGACACAACCGTCACTGGGACACAACCGTCACCGGGACACAACCGTCACCGGGACACAACCGTCACCGGGGCACAACCGTCACCGGGACACAACCGTCACCGGGGCACAACCGTCACTGGGACACAACCGTCACCGGGACACAACCGTCACTGGAACACAACCGCCACCGGGACACAACCGTCACTGGGACACAACCGTCACCGGGACACAACCGTCACCGGGACACAACCGTCACTGGAACACAACCGCCACCGGGACACAACCGTCACCGGGGCACAACCGTCACTGGGACACAACCGTCACCGGGACACAACCGTCACCGGGACACAACCGTCACTGGGACACAACCGTCACCGGGACACAACCGTCACCGGGACACAACCGTCACCGGGACATCTGCCGTGAAGGGTGATAAAGCCAAATGCTCTATCACCCTTCACTCTGGAGGAACAGCGTGTGGGGTTAACCCTTCACCCCGAATACTCTTGCACTCTCAATGCTCAACTCGCTCCTTATGGAATTTTAACATTTGACTTAATAGTAAAATGTTTTTTGACTAACATTTAAAAAAAAATTGAAAACATTTTAAAAATGTGTTTGAAAACATTTCGAAAACATTTTGAAAACTTTTTGAAAACATTTTGAAAATGTTTTTAAAAACCTTTTGAAAATGTTTTTGAAACCATTTGAAAATGTTTTTGAAACCATTTGAAAATGTTTTTGAAACCATTTGAAAATGTTTTTGAAACCATTTGAAAATGTTTTTGAAACCATTTTGAACATGTTTTTGAAAACATTTTGAAAACATTTTCAAAAACATATCACTGGTTTTAAGCGCCACAATTCGCATACGCCTTAACGGTGCTTGAATCTGTAGCTTTATATAATAGCTATTGTAAACATAAACCTTTAGCAGTAATACAGTACAACGGTGTTACATATAACGTTGATTCCAGGATCGAGCTTTAGCTCCTTGGCTCAGCCTTTCTAGCTGTCGGTTGTCAAGTCAAATGCAATATTTTCCGATCCTACACTGAAGTATTATTTCCTCACATAACTCTTGCTTCTCGTGTGCTGAGCGTCCTCAAGGATAGCTGGGAAAGGGATAGCTGGGAGAGGGATAGATGGGAGAGGGATGGCTGGGAGAGGGATGGCTGGGAGAGGGATGGCTGGGAGAGGGATGGCTGGGAGAGGGATGGCTGGGAGAGGGATGGCTGGGAGAGGGATGGCTGGGAGAGGGATGGCTGGGAGAGGGATGGCTGGGAGAGGGATGGCTGGGAGAGGGATGGCTGGGAAAGGGATGGCTGGGAAAGGAATGCTGGGAGAGGAATGCTAGGACAGGGAGGACAGGGTTGGGAGAGCATGATTGCATTAGGCAGGAATGTAAGGGAAGGTCATGACACCTGCTTGACCTGTTCTTAGGAGCCTATAGGAGAGCTCCTCCAGCTGCTCTCCCTCCCACCTTAACCATTTCTTTTACTCTAAGAACAGTGTTAACCAGAATAATAAAGATGATGATGCTCCTAGTGAAACTGCAAGTTAAGAACTGTGATCCTACATCAACTCCTGAATTGAATTTGAATTGTTGCCGCCGAAGGCGGCTAGTTTATTGTGCACCCCATACTCATCCTGTGAGCGGTAGCGCAAAAGCATTACAGAGGGCACAAAAGGTCTTTATCAGACCTCATCTTAGATTATTACATAAACAATTTCTTCACTCCTTCACACCTTATAGATACAATGTCAGCTAGTTACAGAGAAAGTGCTATTACAAGAGCTACATCAACTCCTGTGAACCCTGATCCTGGCATCTCATTTGACGAAGCCTTTTTCAGTGGAATAATAAACTTTTCTTAAATGTTAGTTACTGGGTGAATAAACTTTCGAAATCAACTTTTTTAATGTTAGTTGCTGGATGAAGCCAGAGCTGTGTGGCAGAGCCTTCATTTAGTCGCTTGACGAGATTTGACGCGTATCTACATGTTGAGAAGCAGTCGAAGCAGTTCCAGAAGCAGTCAGCCTCGGAATGAATGGTTCCTAATGGAGTGGTGTTGAGAGAACCATTTCCAGCACGAGGCTGTTGATGGCTGAGGACCTTGAGTTGTGGCTGCCAACTTCTGGTGGTTCACGAAGCTGGGAAAGATGTTGAATCTTGAGAACATGGACCTTAAACATGACGAAAAGTCCGTCGACATCTCTCTGGTGTCCTCGCTGATCAGACCAACTATATCAGGTTAAGACAAGAAACGAATCTTTTAGCACAGTTGTCCACCTTCTCCAGAATACAAGATGGAGGCAGCCCAGGCGAGGGCTGCATACTCAAGATGGGAACGAACTTGTGCTACATATAATGTTTTGCAACCACTGCTGTCGAGAGGTATGCGATGCATATTACACTCTTCGTTAGTCTAAGGAGACGTCAGTGCCCCCAGCACCTTGTCCTGATACACCTTCCAAGTGGTATACCTGGTTGATACCTGGTTGATGGGGTTCTGGGAGTTCTTCTACTCCCCAAGCCCGGCCTGAGGCCAGGCTTGACTTGTGAGAGCTTGGTCCACCAGGCTGTTGCTTGGAGCGGCCCGCAGGCCCACATATACCTGGTTGATGGGGTTCTGGGAGTTCTTCTACTCCCCAAGCCCGGCCTGAGGCCAGGCTTGACTTGTGAGAGCTTGGTCCACCAGGCTGTTGCTTGGAGCGGCCCGCAGGCCCACATACCCACCACAGCCCGGTTGATCCGGCACTCCTTGAAGAAAACAATCTAGTTTTCTCGAAGACGTCCACGGTTGTTCCGGTATTATCGTCATACTGGTATACCACTTTTGTCTCGCTTAACTACTTCTTAATTTTTGTATCCTCTAACGTTGGGGTAATATTCTGCCTGGTGGTGATAGTTGATGGTTGGCACCGGCGTCTATAACAGCCTGGTTGACCAACTATCAGTCGGTCAACCAGGCTGTTAGACGCCGCTGCCCGCAGTTTTGACGTGTGAACTACAGAGCCGAATATCAGGTAACCTCTAGAGGTATTTATCTTGCTCAGTATTGACCGCAGAGTGTGAGAGAAGAAGGTAAACAAGAATCTTTTCTTCCATATGCTCGGTGATGCTGTTTCTCATCTCATTATCTCTTGTTTACCTGTTGAGGAGTTCTAGAGTTCTACTCCCGCAGCCTCCCTGATGATTTTGGTCTGTGATGCTGACTTCCTACGTGAACACCAACAAAACCATCACAGTCAGGCTGAACCGGGTTGATTATAGAGCAAGAACATTAACATCTGAACATGTAGAACATCTGAATATCTAGAACATATGAACAATAACACCTGTAGAGTAATTCAACACATGTTAACACGACTACAACGGATCGGTAAAAAGGTAACCTGATCAGCCGGGCTGTGATTCATGCGAGCAGCTGCGTCCAACAGCCTGGTTCACCAGACTACCAACCAGGGGGGTCTAGTCAGAGACCGGGCCGCGGGGATATTGATGCTCGGAACTATTGTAATGTAATAGAAAGGGAAAGTGAGCCACCACACTGCGCAAGACCATCACCTCATCAACCTCTTAATTTGCCACTACGTAAAGAATCCAACCTTTTAACCTCACCACAAACGTACCAACCCCAAGCTACCCACCTAACCTATCGAGTCCGATGCATAGAAAACGTAGATATCTGTGAGCGGTTACTTAATTATCTAAGTTGGTTACAAGGGGAAGGAGGTATCGGGAGAAAACATCAAGCCATTACGGCTATATAGCACTGAGAAGGGACCAGGATAAGGATTTGGGATGGGACGGGGGGAAGGAATGGTGCCCAACCACTTGTATGGATTGTAAGATATAAGAACTATAGGCCTATGTTGTTAAACATTGGCCTATGTTGTTAAACACTGACCTATGTTGTTAAACACTGACCTATGTTGTTAAACACTGACCTATGTTGTTAAACACTGACCTATGTTGTTAAACACTGACCTATGTTGTTAAACACTGACCTATGTTGTTAAACACTGACCTATGTTGTTAAACACTGACCTATGTTGTTAAACACTGACCTATGTTGTTAAACATTGGCCTATGTTTAACATCAGACGGTCCTCGCTACTGAGCTTGGGAGGTTGGCAAAGACCTGGCCAGAGGACAGGAAAGTGGACGGGACTTCAAGGTTGACAGGACTGCACAAGGCAGTAAGAGCAAGGTGAACACAATGGACAGGAAGTTGTACAGGACAACAACAGTGTGCTACACCACCCGTCCATCGCCGCTACCAAACTGTCATCTTTAGTAATATTAAAGACACTGATGACCTTTAGCAAACACAAAAATAATTCCAACTGTCAGCCAATCACCGCCTTCCTGACTTCCATTCACAAGATAGATCAGCTGTTTACTATAAATTACCCGCCAAAAGTCAGCCAATCACCGCCTTCCTGACTTCCATTCACAAGACAGATTAGCTGTTTACTACACATTTCCCGCCAACTGTCAGCCAATCACCGTTTTCCTGACTTCCATTCACAAGACAGATCAGCTGTTTACTACAGCTGATACCAAATAATATACACCTGGAAAATACTGGAGGGTCAGGTCCCAAATCTACACAGTAAAATAACAACGTACTGGAGTGAACGATATGGAAGAAAATGCAAGATTGAACCTGTGAAGAGCAGAGTGTCATAGGCACAATCAGAGAGCACTGTATAAACATCAGGGGTCCGCGGTTGTTCAACGTCCTCCCAGCGAGCATAAGAAATATTGCCGGAACAACCGTGGACATCTTCAAGAGAAAACTGGACGGTTTTCTAAGAGAAGTTCCGGATCAGCCGGGCTGTGGTGGGTACGTGGCCCTGCGGGCCGCTCCAAGCAACAGCCTGGTGGACCAAACTCTCACAAGTCGAGCCTGGCCTCGGGCCGGGCTTGGGGAGTAGAAGAACTCCCAGAACCCCATCAACCAGGTATCAACCAGGTACCAGGTATCACATTTCCCGCCAACAGCCAGCCAATCACCGCCTTCCTGGCTTCCATTCACACGATAGATCAGCTGTTTATTACACATTTCCCGCCAACAGCCAGCCAATCACCGCCCTCCTGGCTTCCATTCACACGATAGATCAGCTGTTTACTACACATTTCCCGCCAACTGTCAGCCAATCACCGCCCTCCTGACTTCCATTCACAAGACAGATCAGCTGTTTACTATACACATTGCCCCCACGTGTCCTCTATAATTGCACCCAAAAATATGTTTTTTTTAATTTTGTCAATTATATTGCATAATATCTCCCCTATGGTACTGCAGGGGAGAGGCAGGGAGAGGCGGGGAGAGGCAGGAAGCTGTGGGGAGAGGCAGGGAGGTGTGGAGAGAGGCAGGCAGGTGTGGAGAGAGGCAGGCAGGTGTGGAGAGAGGCAGGCAGGTGTGGGGAGAGGCAGGCAGGTGTGGAGAGAGGCAGGGAGGTGTGGAGACAGGCAGGCAGGTGTGGAGAGAGGCAGGCAGGTGTGGAGAGAGGCAGGCAGGTGTGGAGAGAGGCAGGCAGGTGTGGAGAGGCAGGCAGGTGTGGGGAGAGGCAGGCAGGTGTGTGGGGAGAGGCAGGCAGGTGTGGAGAGGCAGGCAGGTGTGGAGAGAGGCAGGCAGGTGTGGAGAGAGGCAGGCAGGTGTGGAGAGAGGCAGGCAGGTGTGGGGAGAGGCAGGCAGGTGTGGAGAGAGGCAGGCAGGTGTGGAGAGAGGCAGGCAGGTGTGGAGAGAGGCAGGCAGGTGTGGGGAGAGGCAGGGAGGTGTGGAGAGAGGCAGGCAGGTGTGGAGAGAGGCAGGCAGGTGTGGAGAGAGGCAGGCAGGTGTGGAGAGAGGCAGGCAGGTGTGGGGAGAGGCAGGCAGGGGTGTGGGGAGAGGCAGGCAGGTGTAGGGAGAGGCAGGCAGGTGTGAAGAGAGGCAGGCAGGTGTGGGGAGAGGCAGGCAGGTGTAGGGAGAGGCAGGCAGGTGTGGAGAGAGGCAGGCAGGTGTGGAGAGAGGCAGGCGGGGGTGTGGAGAGAGGCAGGCGGGGGTGTGGGGAGAGGCAGGCAGGTGTGGAGAGAGGCAGGCAGGGGTGGAGAGAGGCAGGCAGGTGTGGGGAGAGGCAGGCAGGTGTGGGGAGAGGCAGGCAGGTGTGGGGAGAGGCAGGCGGGGGTGTGGGGAGAGGCAGGCAGGTGTGGGGAGAGGCAGGCGGGTGTGGAGAGAGGCAGGCAGGTGTGGGGAGAGGCAGGCGGGGGTGTGGAGAGAGGCAGGCGGGGGTGTGGGGAGAGGCAGGCGGGGGTGTGGGGAGAGGCAGGCGGGGGTGTGGAGAGAGGCAGGCGGGGGTGTGGGGAGAGGCAGGCAGGTGTGGGGAGAGGCAGGCAGGTGTGGGGAGAGGCAGGCGGGGGTGTGGAGAGAGGCAGGCAGGTGTGGAGAGAGGCAGGCAGGTGTGGAGAGAGGCAGGCAGGTGTGGGGAGAGGCAGGCAGGTGTGGAGAGAGGCAGGCAGGTGTGGAGAGAGGCAGGCAGGTGTGGAGAGAGGCAGGGAGTACCATACACCTGTTGATATTTCCACAAGTTAGGTCTCTAAGTGATGCTGTCCATTCCTAGCCTAGCCTTCCGTGGTATGTTTAGCTAGTAAGTCCTAGCTGGAGCTGGTCGGCCGAGCGGACAACACGCTGGACTTGTGATCCTGTGGTCCTGGGTTCGATCCCAGGTGCCGGCGAGAAACAATGGGCAGAGTTTCTTTCACCCTATGCCCCTGTTACCTAGGAGTAAAATAGGTACCTGGGTATCAGTCAGCTGTCACGGGCTGCTTCCTGGGGGTAGAGACCTGGTCGAGGACCGGGCCGCGGGGACACTAAAAAGCCCAGAAATCATCTCAAGATAACCTCAAGATAGCTAGTGAGAAGGACCTAAGGGTGTTTTAGTAACTTTTCACCTCCTCATGTGGAGGATCGGGGGATTGAACGCAGACCTGCACGAAGCGAAACCGTCGCTCTACCGTCCAGCCCAAAGTAGTTGGACACATAAGGGGGTTATAACTAGTCGACCTTTCACTAGTGACCAAATGAGTACACTATGCAACACCTCCAAAGGATACCTGATCGACTAGACTGTGATTCATATGTCAGAATGCGAGTGGCGGCGTGTAACAGCCTGCTTGACCAGGAGACCAGCTCATAGACCGGCCCCCGAATGGTGAATGGAGACCCGTGCACCGCCGGCAAGGTCATGTGTTGGCTGGTACCAGCTAGGTACCTGTACATAGTTCCAGTGTGTGTCAAGGGTCAGTACCTTAATTAAGACGTCAGGGTGAAGGGTCATCACCTTAAGACGTCAGTGTGAAGGGTCATCACCTTAAGACGTCAGGGTGAAGAGTGATCACCTTAAGACGTCAGTGTGAAGGGTCATCACCTTAAGACGTCAGTGTGAAGGGTCATCACCTTAAGACGTCAGTGTGAAGGGTCATCACCTTAAGACGTCAGTGTGAAGGGTCATCACCTTAAGACGTCAGTGTGAAGGGTCATCACCTTAAGACGTCAGTGTGAAGGGTCATCACCTTAAGACGTCAGTGTGAAGGGTCATCACCTTAAGACGTCAGGGTCATCACCTTAAGGTGAAGAGTGATCACCTTAAGACGTCAGTGTGAAGGGTCATCACCTTAAGACGTCATTGTGAAGGGTCATCACCTTAAGACGTCAGTGTGAAGGGTCATCACCTTAAGACTTCAGGGTGAAGGGTCATCACCTTAAGACGTCAGGGTGAAGGGTCATCACCTTAAGACGTCAGGGTGAAGGGTCATCACCTTAAGACGTCAGTGTGAAAGGTCATCACCTTAAGACGTCAGGGTGAAGGGTCATCACCTTAAGACGTCAGTGTGAAGGGTCATCACCTTAAGACATCAGTGTGAAGGGTCATCACCTTAAGACGTCAGGGTGAAGGGTCATCACCTTAAGACGTCAGTGTGAAGGGTCATCACCTTAAGACGTCAGGGTGAAGGGTCATCACCTTAGGACGTCAGGGTGAAGGGTCATCACCTTAAGACGTCAGGGTGAAGGGTCATCACCTTAAGACGTCAGGGTGAAGGGTCATCACCTTAGGACGTCAGGGTGAAGGGTCATCACCTTAAGACGTCAGGGTGAAGGGTCATCACCTTAGGACGTCAGGGTGAAGGGTCATCACCTTAGGACCTCAGGGTGAAGGGTCATCACCTTAGGACGTCAGGGTGAAGGGTCATCACCTTAAGACGTCAGGGTGTAGGGTCATCACCTTAGGACGGCAGTGTGTAGGGTCATCACCTTAAGACGTCAGGGTGAAGGGTCATCACCTTAAGACGTCAGGGTGAAGGGTCATCACCTTAAGACGTCAGGGTGAAGGGTCATCACCTTAAGACGTCAGGGTGAAGGGTCATCACCTTAAGACGTCAGGGTGTAGGGTCATCACCTTAAGACGTCAGGGTGAAGGGTCATCACCTTAAGACGTCAGGGTGAAGGGTCATCACCTTGGGACGTCAGGGTGAAGGGTCATCACCTTAAGACGTCAGGGTGAAGGGTCATCACCTTAGGACGTCAGTGTGAAGGATCATCACCTTAGGACGTCAGGGTGAAGGGTCATCACCTTAAGACGTCAGTGTCAAGGGTCATCACCTTAAGACGTCAGTGTGAAGGGTCATCACCTTAGGACCTCAGGGTGAAGGGTCATCACCTTAGGACCTCAGGGTGAAGGGTCATCACCTTAAGACGTCAGTGTGAAGGGTCATCACCTTAAGACGTCAGGGTGAAGGGTCATCACCTTAAGACATCAGTGTGAGGGTGACTAATAATGACAATTAGTGGCTGAGTATTACAAATAAACCAAATTAATGTTAAAAAAAAATATTTTGTGGATCAATCTTTATTCCTAGTCTTGAGGTGGTTCCGCGGACTAATGTCCCCGCGGCCCGGTTTCTGGTCAGGCTTGCTGGTTGATGATCTGATCAACCAGGCTGTTAGACGCCAACGTTAGCAGAATTACAGGCGAGTTAATCAGGTATCCTTAACAGGTGTTTATCACGTGTTCTTTCTTAGAAGGTGTTCTAAGGGAGGTGTTCTTTCGCCTTATGCCTCTGTTCACCAAACGGAAAATATGTACCTTTGGAGCTAGGCAACTGGCGTGGCCTGCATCGTGTTGAAGGTCAGTTGTTGGCCTATATAAGCCTCGGTATAGCTGCAGGCTTCCTGTCCCCGTATAACAGGAATTATTTATAGTTTCCTGAACTTGTCGTGGTTTTTCTTGCTGCCAACATCTGACTGTTGGCCCCCTGACTGTCACCCTCCAGGGCCACCTGTCACCCTTCAGGGCCACCTGTCACTCTCCAGGGCCATCTGTCACCCTTCAGAGCTACCAGTCACCCTTCAGGGCCACCTGTCACCCTACACAGGGCCACTTGTCACCCTTCAGGACCACCTGTCACTCTACAGGGACACCTGTCACCCTTCAGGAGCACCTGTCACCCTTCAGGACCACCTGTCACTCTACAGGGCCACCTGTCACCCTTCAGGACCACCTGTCACTCTACAGGGCCACCTGTCACCCTTCAGGAGCACCTGTCACCCTCCAGGGCCACCTGTCACTCTACAGGGCCACCTGTCACCCTTCAGGGCCACCTGTCACTCTTCAGGGCCACCTGTCACCCTTCAGGGCCACCTGTCACCCTTCAGGGCCACCTGTCACCCTTCAGGGCCACCTGTCACCCTTCAGGAGCACCTGTCACCCTACAGGGCCACCTGTCATCCTACAGGGCCACCTGTCATCCTACAGGACCACCTGTCATCCTACAGGGCCACCTGTCATCCTACAGGGCCACCTGTCATCCTACAGGGCCACCTGTCACCCTACAGGGCCACCTGTCTGTCACCCTCCAGGAGCACCTGACTGTCACCCTCCAGGGTCACCTGTCACCCTCCAGGGTCACCTGTCACCCTACAGGACCACCTGTCACCCTACACAGGGCCACTTGTCACTTCAGGAGCACCGTCACCCTTCAGGACCACCTGTCACCCAACAGGGCCACCTGTCACCCTACAGGGCCACCTGTCATCCTACAGGGCCACCTGTCATCCTACAGGGCCACCTGTCATCCTACAGGGCCACCTGACTGTCACCCTCCAGGAGCACCTGACTGTCACCCTCCAGGGTCACCTGTCACCCTCCAGGGTCACCTGTCACCCTCCAGGGCCACCTGTCACCCTACAGGGCCACCTGTCATCCTACAGGGCCACCTGTCATTCTACAGGGCCACCTGTCATCCTACAGGGCCACCTGTCATCCTACAGGGCCACCTGACTGTCACCCTCCAGGAGCACCTGACTGTCACCCTCCAGGAGCACCTGACTGTCACCCTCCAGAAGCACCTGACTGTCACCCTCCAGTAGCACCTGACTGTCACCCTCCAGGACCACCTGTCACCCCTCCAGGAGCACCTGACTGTCACCCTCCAGGACCACCTGTCACCCTTCAGGAGCACCTATCACACTCCACAGCCCTGACTGTCACCCTCCAGGACCACCTGTCACCCTCCAGGACCACCTGACTGTCACCCTCCAGGACTCCTACCCGTCCTCCTCCTCCTCCTCCGTCAAGGCCGAGGCCCAAGCGGCAGCCACACCCAGAAGGTCAACCTCTTCACAAGACTAATTTAGCAGCTGGCTCCCTGACACCAATGTCTGGCAGGCGAGGCGCGCCAGCTTTAAAGTTGGGTCATAAAACATGGTTCATTGCTAAGATCAAGGCTCCCTTCTCCAATATGTGGACACGCTACATGCTCTAAGAATAAGAACAAGGATATCATTCTTGATATCCTTCAGTATCTGAAGTAGATCTGGAGTTGATATCTCTCACGTCAGGTGCACTTCTCATTGTGGAAAGATAGCCGCTATCATACTACATGGGATTCCTGAAGGGGGCCCAAATGCTTGCACCAGAGGAGCAGACCAGAATCACCTATGACAGTCCCCCCCCACCCACCAGTCACCCTGCTAAGTGTAATGAGGCTAGTCCCGAGTGCCTGGTCTCCAAACCAGGCATCCCCCTTTGCTACAGATTTATATATGTTCTAAGGTTACTCTAGATTTTGTTATTCCAAAGTTTTCTTGAAAGTCTAAAATTCTATGGACTCTGCCAGCTATTTTTCATCTTTACTGACTTCATGGGGGTCGTTAGGAGTGTCGACTTCTCTTAAAAGGTGGCAAATGGGGAAGACCCCCAACACAGCTAGGACAGTAACCTACCCCCGACCTGTCACCCTACAAAACTGATGTTCCAGCACCAATAATATCAAAGATGATTTATAACAAAAATATTAAATTGTAACATCAAATCCCGTTAGTGCAAACATGCAAACATACTACAGACTTCAATATATATCTGTAGCGACATTTGCTCTTCACTACGAACCACGGAATCGTGAACTACGCAGCCCCTTGTTACCTCTCCGAGACGAGGCAGTTCACTCTACCACAGTCTAATTACCTACGTAGTAACTATCAACTCTGAATTGCCTCTGACTGTGACAAGCAGATGTCCCCCTGACGATTGATGTCACTAGCGCAAGCAAGTTTAGCAAGATGTCACTTGCGTCTTGCGTTCCACAAGGCCTGCGGGCCGCTCCCAGCAACAGCCTGGTGGACCAAGTTACCACAAGTCGAGTCTGGCCTCGGGCTGGCCTCGGGGGAGTAGAAGCACTCCCGAGACGCTCTCCAGGTAAGATCCAGGTAAGATATCCTAACACAGTAAACTAGAGGGGTACCTTCAGGTTGTTCCGTGAATCAATATCTCGGTGACCCGGTTTCTAAGTGTTTTGGCGAGAATGTTGGACATGGCTGAAGGAGTCACAGGCAGATTGATCAGGTACACTTAGGTGGTGTTTATCAAGTTGAGCCGGTCGGCCGAGCGGACAGCACACTGGACTTGTGATCCTGAGGTCCCGGGTTCGATCCCGGGCGCCGGGGAGAAACAATGGGCAGAGTTTCTTTCACCCTATGCCCCTGTTACCTAGCAGTAAAATAGGTACCTGGGTGTTAGTCAGCTGTCACGGGTTGCTTCCTGGGGGGTGGAGGCCTGGTCGAGGACCGGGCCGCGGGGACACTAAAGCCCCGAAATCCTCTCAAGATAACCTCAAGATAACCTCAAGATAACCTCAAGATAACCGTCCCCTGCAACTTGGAGCTCTGTTAGTCCTGGACACTTTACAGGTTAGTTAATTGTCCCTAAAATAACACTTATTATAGTAATGCCTTTATCTTGAGGTTATCTTGAGGTTATCTTGAGATGATTTCGGGGCTTTAGTGTCCCCACGGCCCGGTCTTCGACCAGGCCTCCACCCCCAGGAAGCAGCCCGTGACAGCTGACTAACACCCAGGTACCTATTTTACTGCTATGTAACAGGGGGGGCATTAGGGTGAAAGAAACTCTGCCCATTATTTCTCGCCGGCGCCCGGGATCGAACCCGGGACCACAGGATCACGCGTCCAGGATCCAGCGCCCTGTGTGGAGGCTGGCTGTGTTATGTAGCCTAACACACCCCTAACCTTGTCCACCGGTGACTGAACGTGTTCTCGTGTAATAAGAGACATAATTCATACAATATGTATTGTATGCGTACAATGAGGCTAGGTGTATTGCGTCTTCAGTCTGTGTTGTATTTTGGATACATCTGGTGAGATTTTCCCTCGCGTTCTCCACCACACAATCACTGCTACTGTCTCTCTCTCTCTCTCTCTCTCTCTCTTCTCTCTCTCTCTCTTCTCTCTTCTTTCTCTCTTCTCTCTTCTTTCTCTCTTCTCTCTCTTCTCTCTCTCTTCTCTCTCTTCTCTCTCTCTCTTCTCTCTCTCTCTTCTCTCTCTATTCTCAGTCTCTTTCTTCTCTCTCTCTCTCTTTCTCTCTTTTTCTGTCTTCTCTCTCTCCTCTCTCCCTCCACCTGCACCACTGAGGCTCCACCACTACTCCCTCTAACTCCACCACTGCTACACACTGACTTTCTGCTCCTCACACTGATCAATTAACTTCTTTAATATCTTTATCGTCTTCTTTTAACTCAACTTCATTTCAATAACCACAACGACAAGGAGCGTGTCCTCAGCCTTGTGCCGCGGCGCTCAGTCAGTTCCCACTCACTCATCACACTGACGATCTCACCATTCATACTCATCACAAACACTAACTGCTCATTACACACAGAAATCACCATAGCGCGATGCATCAAATGAACCAATCCACAAGGGCACCGTGACGAGGATTCGAACCTCCGTTTGGGATCGTGGATTAAGGCAGCGTCTTAATCTACGACCCCCCCCCCCCCAGCATCAAGAAAACCTGTCCACTCTAATAATGAGATACACAAACACACCTGTCTTGAAATCAGGACCGGGCCGCGGGGGACGCTAAGCCCCGAAATCGTCTCAAGGATGACCTCAAGAAATATGGGAAGTCGTGGAGTCGTTGGGGGTAGACATACCCCGTCGCCACTCTTGTTGCG
>NC_059606.1:533325-555825 GCF_020424385.1 Procambarus clarkii | reverse complement strand
GATCCTGCGATCAGAGGATCAGATTAAAGCGATCAGAGGATCAGATCCAATATATCCAAGGTGTTCGAGCAGCCTTGAGGCTCATGTCGGACACCTTTAACATGTTAAAATGTTGAACACGAAGCTCTTTAAGTGTTCGGATGGATTGTATAGTGTTCGGATGGATTGTATAGTGTTCGGATGGATTGTATAGCCTCAGGCGAGGCAGCAGGAGTAGTGAAGCAGGCGAAGCAGCAGGAGTTGTGAAGCAGGCGAGGCAGCAGGAGTAGTGAAGCAGGCGAGGCAGCAGGAGTAGTGAAGCAGGAGAGGCAGCAGGAGTAGTGAAGCAGGAGAGGCAGCAGGAGTAGTGAAGCAGGCGAGGCAGCAGGAGTGGTGAAGCAGGCGAGGCAGCAGGAGTAGTGAAGCAGGCGAGGCAGCAGGAGTGGTGAAGCAGGCGAGGCAGCAGTAGTGAAGCAGGCGAGGCAGCAGGAGTAGTGAAGCAGGCGAGGCAGCAGGAGTAGTGAAGCAGGCGAGGCAGCAGGAGTAGTGAAGCAGGCGAGGCAGTAGGAGTAGTGAAGCAGGCGAGGCAGCAGGAGTAGTGAAGCAGGCGAGGCAGCAGGAGTGGTGAAGCAGGCGAGGCAGCAGTAGTGAAGCAGGCGAAGGCAGCAGTAGAGTGAAGCAGGCGAGGCAGCAGGAGTAGTGAAGCAGGCGAGGCAGCAGGAGTAGTGAAGCAGGCGAGGCAGCAGGAGTAGTGAAGCAGGCGAGGCAGTAGGAGTAGTGAAGCAGGCGAGGCAGCAGTAGTGAAGCAGGCGAGGCAGTAGGAGTAGTGAAGCAGGCGAGGCAGCAGGAGTAGTGAAGCAGGCGAGGCAGCAGCAGTAGTGAAGCAGGCGAGGCAGCAGGAGTAGTGAAGCAGACGAGGCAGCAGGAGTGGTGAAGCAGGCGAGGCAGCAGGAGTGGTGAAGCAGGCGAGGCAGCAGGAGTAGTGAAGCAGGCGAGGCAGCAGGAGTAGTGAAGCAGACGAGGCAGCAGGAGTAGTGAAGCAGGCGAGGCAGCATGAGTAGTGAAGCAGGCGAGGCAGCAGGAGTAGTGAAGCAGGCGAGGCAGTAGGAGTAGTGAAGCAGGCGAGGCAGCAGGAGTAGTGAAGCAGGCGAGGCAGCAGGAGTAGTGAAGCAGGCGAGGCAGCAGGAGTAGTGAAGCAGGCGAGGCAGCAGCAGTAGTGAAGCAGGCGAGGCAGCAGGAGTAGTGAAGCAGACGAGGCAGCAGGAGTGGTGAAGCAGGCGAGGCAGCAGTAGTAGTGAAGCAGGCGAGGCAGCAGGAGTAGTGAAGCAGGCGAGGCAGCAGTAGTAGTGAAGCAGGCGAGGCAGCAGGAGTGGTGAAGCAGGCGAGGCAGCAGGAGTGGTGAAGCAGGCGAGGCAGTAGGAGTAGTGAAGCAGGCGAGGCAGCAGTAGTAGTGAAGCAGGCGAGGCAGCAGGAGTGGTGAAGCAGGCGAGGCAGCAGGAGTGGTGAAGCAGGCGAGGGAGCAGGAGTAGTGAAGCAGGCGAGGCAGGAGTAGTGAAGCAGGCGAGGCAGCAGGAGTAGTGAAGCAGGCGAGGCAGCAGGAGTAGTGAAGCAGGCGAGGCAGCAGGAGTAGTGAAGCAGGCGAGGCAGCAGGAGTAGTGAAGCAGACGAGGCAGCAGGAGTAGTGAAGTAGGACGAGCAGCAGGAGTAGTGAAGTAGGCGAGGCAGCAGGAGTAGTGAAGCAGGCGAGGCAGCAGGAGTAGTGAAGCAGGCGAGGCAGCAGGAGTAGTGAAGCAGGCGAGGCAGCAGGAGTAGTGAAGCAGGCGAGGCAGTAGTAGTGAAGCAGGCGAGGCAGCAGGAGTGGTGAAGCAGGCGAGGCAGCAGGAGTAGTGAAGCAGACGAGGCAGCAGGAGTAGTGAAGCAGGCGAGGCAGCAGGAGTAGTGAAGCAGGCGAGGCAGCAGGAGTAGTGAAGCAGGCGAGGCAGCAGGAGTAGTGAAGCAGGCGAGGCAGCAGGAGTTGTGAAGCAGACGAGGCAGCAGGAGTAGTGAAGCAGGCGAGGCAGCAGGAGTAGTGAAGCAGGCGAGGCAGCAGTAGTGAAGCAGGCGAGGCAGCAGGAGTGGTGAAGCAGGCGAGGCAGTAGGAGTAGTGAAGCAGGCGAGGCAGCAGGAGTAGTGAAGAAGGCGAGGCAGCAGGAGTAGTGAAGCAGGCGAGGCAGCAGTAGTGAAGCAGGCGAGGCAGTAGGAGTAGTGAAGCAGGCGAGGCAGTAGGAGTAGTGAAGCAGGCGAGGCAGCAGTAGTAGTGAAGCAGGCGGGGCAGCAGCAGTAGTGAAGCAGGCGAGGCAGCAGGAGTGGTGAAGCAGGCGAGGCAGCAGCAGTAGTGAAGCAGGCGAGGCAGCAGGAGTAGTGAAGCAGGCGAGGCAGCAGGAGTAGTGAAGCAAGCGAGGCAGCAGTAGTGAAGCAGGCGAGGCAGCAGGAGTAGTGAAGCAGGCGAGGCAGCAGGAGTAGTGAAGCAGGCGAGGCAGCAGGAGTAGTGAAGCAGGCGAGGCAGCAGTAGTGAAGCAGGCGAGGCAGCAGCAGTAGTGAAGCAGGCGAGGCAGCAGGAGTAGTGAAGCAGGCGAGGCAGCAGGAGTAGTGAAGCAGGCGAGGCAGCAGCAGTAGTGAAGCAGGCGAGGCAGCAGTAGTGAAGCAGGCGAGGCAGCAGTAGTGAAGCAGGCGAGGCAGCAGGAGTAGTGAAGCAGGCGAGGCAGCAGGAGTAGTGAAGCAGGCGAGGCAGCAGGAGTAGTGAAGCAGGCGAGGCAGCAGGAGTAGTGAAGCAGGCGAGGCAGCAGGAGTAGTGAAGCAGGCGAGGCAGCAGTAGTGAAGCAGGCGAGGCAGCAGTAGTGAAGCAGGCGAGGCAGCAGGAGTAGTGAAGCAGGCGAGGCAGCAGGAGTAGTGAAGCAGGCGAGGCAGCAGTAGCTATAGCCCTTCCGGGAACAGGAAGAGGATAGGGCTCGTCGTCCTCTGACCTACCTTCCCTCCCCCTTCCCTTCCCTCCCCTTCCTATCCACCCCTCAGTACCCGCGGCCTGCTTCCCTTATCCTTCCCTCATACATACACCATACAAGCCATACACCTCCACCATACAAGCCATACACCACCACCATACAAGCCATACACCACCATACAAGCCATACACCACCACCATACAAGCCATACATCTCCACCATACAAGCCATACACCTCCACCATACAAGCCATACACCACCACCATACAAGCCATACACCTCCACCATACAAGCCATACACCACCACCATACAAGCCATACATCTCCACCATACAAGCCATACACCACCATACAAGCCATACACCACCACCATGCAAGCCATACACCACCACCATACAAGCCATACACCACCACCATACAAGCCATACATCTCCACCATACAAGCCATACACCACCACCATACAAGCCATACACCACCACCATACAAGCCATACACCACCACCATACAAGCCATACACCACCACCATACAAGCCATACACCACCATACAAGCCATACACCACCACCATACAAGCCATACACCACCACCATACAAGCCATACATCTCCACCATACAAGCCATACACCACCACCATACAAGCCATACATCACCACCATACAAGCCATACACCACCACCATACAAGCCATACATCTCCACCATACAAGCCATACACCACCACCATACAAGCCATACATCTCCACCATACAAGCCATACACCACCACCATACAAGCCATACATCACCACCATACAAGCCATACATCTATACCATACAAGCCATACACCACCACCATACAAGACATACACCACCACCATACAAGACATACACCACCATACAAGCCATACACCACCACCATACAAGCCATACACCACCACCATACAAGCCATACACCACCACCATACAAGCCATACATCACCATACAAGCCATACACCACCACCATACAAGCCATACACCACCACCATACAAGACATACACCACCACCATACAAGCCATACATCTCCACCATACAAGCCATACACCACCACCATACAAGCCATACACCACCACCATACAAGCCATACATCTCCACCATACAAGCCATACACCACCACCATACAAGACATACACCACCACCATACAAGACATACACCACCACCATACAAGCCATACACCACCACCATACAAGACATACACCACCACCATACAAGCCATACACCACCACCATACAAGCCATACACCACCACCATACAAGCCATACACCACCACCATACAAGCCATACATCACCATACAAGCCATACACCACCACCATACAAGCCATACACCACCACCATACAAGCCATACATCTCCACCATACAAGCCATACATCTCCACCATACAAGCCATACACCACCACCATACAAGCCATACACCACCACCATACAAGCCATACACCACCACCATACAAGCCATACATCTCCACCATACAAGCCATACACCACCACCATACAAGCCATACACCACCACCATACAAGCCATACACCACCACCATACAAGCCATACACCACCACCATACAAGCCATACACCACCACCATACAAGCCATACACCACCACCATACAAGCCATACACCACCACCATACAAGCCATACACCACCACCATACAAGCCATACACCACCACCATACAAGCCATACACCACCACCATACAGCCATACACCACCACCATACAAGCCATACACCACCACCATACAAGCCATACACCACCACCATACAAGCCATACATCTCCACCATACAAGCCATACACCACCACCATACAAGCCATACACCACCACCATACAAGCCATACACCACCACCATACAAGCCATACACCACCACCATACAAGCCATACACCACCACCATACAAGCCATACACCACCACCATACAAGACATACACGACCACCATACAAGACATACACCACCACCATACAAGACATACACGACCACCATACAAGACATACACGACCACCATACAAGACATACACCACCACCATACAAGACATACACCACCACCATACAAGACATACACGACCACCATACAAGACATACACCACCACCATACAAGACATACACCACCACCATACAAGACATACACCACCACCATACAAGCCATACACCACCACCATACAAGCCATACAAGCCATACACCACCACCATAATCAAACAAGACTGCTAAAAAGTTGAAAAAACCTTCCTTAAATATACAAGCCCTTCCGAGACATTGATATGGCTAGCAAGACTCTACTAACTACCGGCTCACCAATTCCAGCCACCTGACCTGCCACACACAGCAGTGAACAGCCCTCGAGGCTAACAAGCAGCCAAGAACAGTTAAAAGGTTCAAAGTCGAGTAAAAACGTAAGGGGTCACCTTAATTACAAGTGTAATTATTATGTAATTCTGTTAAATGTAATTTCAGAAATAATATATTCATTATTCAAACGCTGTGGGTGGATATGTGGGCCTGCGGGCCGCTCCAAGCAACAGCCTGGTGGACCAAGTTATCATAAGTCGAGCCTGGCCTCGGGCCGGGCTTGGGGAGTAGAAGAACTCCCAGAACCCCATCAACCAGGTATATGTGGGCCTGCGGGCCGCTCCAAGCAACAGCCTGGTGGACCAAGCTCTCGTAAGTCGAGCCTGGCCTCGGGCCGGGCTTGGGGAGTAGAAGACCTCCCAGAACCCCATCAAGCAGGCACTGCTACACTCAGCTCCCCCCATTGCAAGACCTTCGGCCCGCTTGCAACAACATTGGTACACTCCGGGTCTATTGATCCCGTGTTGCTGCCCAGCGCAATACACATCAAAAGGCGCAGAGCGCCAAGTGGGTTATTAAGCCCGTTGTTGCGCTTTGTCGAGACTCAAGTCGCTTCCAACGTCAGCGTCAATGTAACGTCGATATCAGCACGTCTTTAATTACCCCCCAAAGCCACTTACGTCTGACGCTGTGGTCCCAAACGTCATATACGAAAGTACTTAAGGAAATTCCTGTTTCAAATTTTCCTCCGTAGTCTGACACTGTTATATATATACATTATATATATATATATATATATATATATATATATATATATATATATATATATATATATAGAGAGAGAGAGAGAGAGAGAGAGAGAGAGAGAGAGAGAGAGAGAGAGAGAGAGAGAGAGAGAGAGAGAGAGAGAGAGAGAGAGAGGGGTACTACCTCTGGTGCAATTATATTGACCCACAGCCTCAAAGAAGGGAACACAGGGCATTCAGAGAAAAACTTGTCATTTAACTCTGAGCATATAACCCGCAAGCATGTGTGTGTGTGTGTGTGTACACAGCCACACACGCTATACCAAGACACTATAAACATTACTATTCTCGTAACGATCGTTGACAACCTCTTGAGGCTTAACGAGGTCATTCAAGAGGCTGGTTTTCTCCTGAGAAAGCTGTTGGTAGTTTGGCTTGTTCTACCTAGCAGTGACGGGCAGCCCGCCAGGCAGGCGGTAGGCAGGACAGGACTCTTCCATCGTGGCCTATGATGGAACAGACAGGAAAGGGAAGGAGAGAGTGGAACAACCACACACACAACCAACCACCACCACACAACACCACACAATACCACCACACAACACACAACCACCACCACACAACACCAACCACCACCACACAACACAACCCACCACCACACAACACCACAACCACCACCACACAACACCAATACCACCACACAACACACAATACCACCACACAACACCACAATACCACCACACAACACACAATACCACCACACAACACACAATACCACCACACAACACACAATACCACCACACAACACACAATACCACCACACAACACACAATACCACCACACAACACACAATACCACCACACAACACACAATACCACCACACAACACCACAATACCACCACACAACACCACAACCACCACACACCACACACACACACACAATACCACCACACACACACACAATACCACCACACAACACACAATACCACCACACAACACACAATACCACCACACAACACACACCACCACCACACAACACACCACCACCACCACACAACACACCACACACCACCACACACAACACACACAATACCACCACACAACACCAATACCACCACACAACACACAACCACCACCACACAACACCACAACCACCACCACACAAACACACAACCACCACAACACACAACACCACCACACACCACCACACAACACCACACAACACCACCACACAACACAACACACAATACCACCACACAACACACACAACCACCACACAACACACACCACCACCACACAACACACAATACCACCACACAACACACAACCACCACCACACAACACCACAACACACCCACACACACAACACCACACACTCACACCACCACACAACACACAACCCACCACCACACACACACACAATACCACCACACAACACACAATACCACCACACAACACCACAACCACCACCACACAACACACAATACCACCACACAACACACCACACACCACCACACAACACACCACATACCACCACACAACACACCACATACAATCACACAACACACAATACCACCACACAACACACACCACCACCACACAACACACCACATACCACCACACAACACACCACATACCACCACACAACACACCACATACCACCACACAACACACCACATACCACCACACAACACACCACATACCACCACACAACACACCACATACCACCACACAACACACCACACACCACCACACAACACACCACATACCACCACACAACACACCACATACCACCACACAACACACAATACCACCACACAACACACACCACCACCACACAACACACAATACCACCACACAACACACAATACCACCACACAACACACAATACCACCACACAACACACAACTACCACCACCACACAACACACACCACACCACCACACAACACACAACCACCACCACACAACACACAACCACCACCACACAACACACCACCACACCACACACCACACAACACACACACCACCACCACACAACACACAATACCACCACACAACACACAATACCACCACACAACACACCAAATACCACCACACAACACACCACACACCACCACACAACACACACACAACACACAATACCACCACACAACACACAATACCACCACACAACACACACCTACCACCACACAACACACAACCACCACCACACAACACACACCTCACCACCACACAACACACAATACCACCACACACACACACAACTCACCACCACACAACACACAACACCACACCACCACACAACACACACACACCACCACCACACAACACACAATACCACCACACAACACACACCTACCACCACACAACACACAATACCACCACACAACACACACTCACCACCACACAACACACACCTCACCACCACACAACACACAAACACCACCACACACACACACAACCACCACCACACAACACACAATACCACCACACAACACACAATACCACCACACAACACACAATACCACCACACAACACACACCTCACCACCACACAACACACAATACCACCACACAACACACAATACCACCACACAACACACAATACCACCACACAACACACAATACCACCACACAACACACAATACCACCACACAACACACACTCACCACCACACAACACACAATACCACCACACAACACACAATACCACCACACAACACAATACCACCACACAACACACAATACCACCACACAACACACAATACCACCACACAACACACAATACCACCACACAACACACATACCACCACACAACACCACAACCACCACCACACACACACAATACCACACACACACCACAATACCACCACACAACTATACACCACCACACAACACCACAACCACCACACAACACTTAGATGTTGATCCAACAGCCTCTGCCTACCAGCAGGTGATCATAACCTACAAGGAACACCAGCCTTAAATACCAGACTACTAACAGTTAAAAAAAAAGTACAAAAACAAGAAGGTCTTTGCATGTGAGTTCCAGCGAAGTTAATTATTCAAAGAGTAGAACTAAATAAGTCATATTACAAATATCTAGGAATGTAAATTGAGAAGAAAAGTTCAGACACGCAATTGGGACATATACGAGGGCGAGGCATATTGGGACATATATGAGGGCAAGGCATATTGGGACATATATGAGGGCGAGGCATATTGGGACATATATGAGGGCAAGGCATATTGGGACATATATGAGGGCGAGGCATATTGGGACATATATGAGGGCGAGGCATATTGGGACATATATGAGGGCGAGGCATATTGGGACATATATGAGGGCGAGGCATATTGGGACATATATGAGGGCGAGGCATATTGGGACATATATGAGGGCCAGACATATTGGGACATATATGAGGGCCAGACATATTGGGACATATATGAGGGCAAGACATATTGGGACATATATGAGGGCGAGACATATTGGGACATATATGAGGGCGAGACATATTGGGACATATATGAGGGCGAGACATATTGGGACATATATGAGGGCGAGACATATTGGGACATATATGAGGGCGAGACATATTGGGACATATATGAGGGCGAGACATATTGGGACATATATGAGGGCAAGGCATATTAGGACATATTAATAGACTAATGTAACAGCTACAATGCACGCAAATATTTGTTTTTATTCACTAGGTGAGAACATATATAGGGCGCCTGGTGGCTGAGTGGACAGACCTCAGAACTCGTAATCCTGGGGACATGGGTGTCCCCAGGATTTAGGAGGGAGCTTTACTTTAGGGAGCATAACCAAGCAAATATTGCATCAGCCACAAAAATGATTAAGAGAACTAACTGATCCAGGGATCCCATCACAATGGTTGTACTCTTCAAGTCACTTGTGTTGTCCCGTCTTGAGTACTGCTCAGTACTCACTTCCCCCTTCAGAGCAGGAGGGATTGCTGATGTAGAGGGAATATAGAGAACATATACGGCATACATAGACGAGATAAAGCACCTAATTTTTTGGGATCGTCTCAAAGCCCTCCAAATGTACTCACTAGAAAGAAGACGAGAGAGATACCAAATAATATACACCTGGAAAATACTGGAGGGACAGGTCCCAAATCTACACAGTAAAATAACAACGTACTGGAGTGAACGATATGGAAGAAAATGCAGAATAGAACCAGTGAAGAGCAGAGGTGCCATAGGCACAATCAGAGAACACTGTATAAACATCAGAGGTCCGCGGTTGTGTAACACCCATGACCTCGCTCCCTTAGAGTTCACACCCAGGGAAGCCTTCTCCAAGAGGTCAGCCCAGATGACCTCCGGATTATCTTGTTGTGGATTAAAAAAATTCCTGGGTTAGTCTTAGTCAGCATAGTTTCAAGTATGTAATATTTCATGATTGCAATGGAATTAGACCCCAGATTCTCATGTGTAAACATCCATGGATCTCCCCCTTTTGGCCAGGTCAGTCACACACGTAATTAATAACTCCTCTCTTGAAGAGTGTATGGTAAATGTCAAACAAGCTTATTGAAATATTGTTTAAGTGTTTGTGCACGTGTGGCCCGACTCCCCTAGCATTTCTGATCTGGGTAGCAACAGCAGATCTCCCCCCTCCCCCTGTGGGGGTTGTATATAGAGGTCCTGTAGGGACTTAGTAAGTACAGAGTGCCGGACACCGGGGCCCAGAGAGGGCTGTGAAGAACATCTCAGCCAGGGAGAGACAGAGGTCTTAAGGTAATGTGTGTGATCTCTGAGGTTTTGTTCCATGTCCAAATTTCTTAAATTTTTGCCAGTGTTAGAGTAGGATTTATAAGTGGTGATTGACATAATTTTGGTCTCAATAAACTCATGTTAAATTTCCCGTCTGTGTCAATTGTTGAATCCTCTTAGCCTTTTGGTTATAGTGGCTGACAACCGTCCCTTAATTAATGACAGTCATAGAAAGTACTCTCCAAGTCAAGCAATGTTTCTTGCCTCGTTGCTTGATATAGTCTCAATGGTCAAAGGCAGATGGTGGCAGCGTATTTAATCCTGTGTTAACATTTCCTTGTTGGCAGTGTACCTTTTTAGTTCCGGTGTAACCATCATATGTCAGCTCATAACAGTGTTACCAAGTGCAACCAATGGGGAAGTGTTACTCAGGATAAGTAGTGTTTACAGTATTAGTTTAGTGTTCCATTATAGTGGTGTTCCATTATAGTGGTGTTACATTAGAGTGGTGTTACAGTTGTTCAACACCCTCCCAGCGAGCATAAGAAATATTGCCGGAACAACCGTGGACATCTTCAAGAGGAAACTAGATCATTTTCTCCAAGGAGTGCCGGACCAACCTGGCTGTGGTGGGTATGTGGGCCTGCGGGCCGCTCCAAGCAACAGCCTGGTGGACCAAACTCTCACAAGTCAAGCCTGGCCTCGGACCGGGCTTGGGGAGTAGAAGATCTCCCAGAACCCCATCAACCAGGTATCAACCAGTGATGTGGTGGAGGCTGACTACATACACAGTTTCAAGTGTAGATATGATAGAGCCCAGTAGGCTCAGGAACCTGTACACCAGTTGATCAACAGTTGAGAGGCGGGACCAAAGAGCCGTAGCTCAACCCCCGCAAGCACAATTAGGCGAGTACGACGAGGCGAATACGCCACTTTACCGGGTAACACAACAGACGCGGGATCTCTGGATTATTTCAAGCGTAGGTTAGACATTATATATATATATATATATATATATATATATATATATATATATATATATATATATATATATATATATATATATATTATATATATATATATATACATGAATGAGTTTGGGCGGACATCCACAGGGGTTGCCTGGTGTGGACGGACAGGTCTCTGGTCGCTTCCCTTGTGTCCACAGGAAGAACCAATGCCAGGAACGCAGCAAGAATCTCCACACTGAATCGCAATTCTAAGGCGAGCGAGTCTATCGGAATGAATTAACTGCACCACTGCCCAAGGCTTCTGTATTCGCCGAGTGTCTCTCTCGGTCTAGGCCTCTTGTGCTCTGCTCTGTTGGAGGAGGGTGAGGGCCTCTGCTGGTGGAGCCCTAGGAGGGGGGGGGGGTCCTCACCTGCAGGGCCTGCTGGACGCTTCGGTCATGTGGTGTGGGGGTGAGCACCCAGCCGTCGCCTCGCCCCAAGCCTGGCCCTTAACTTCTACCTGTCTTGTAGTCTCAGTCTCAGTAAGTGTCAGTCTCTCTGTCTCTCTCTGTCTCTCTGTCTCTCTCTCTCTCTCTCTCTCTCTCTCTCTCTCTCTCTCTCTCTCTCTCTCTCCCCCCCCACAGGTTACAGAGCGTTGCCTCTCGTCCTTAACATCTCATTATCATTAATTATCACCCGTAATTAACTAGTTCTCCCCCCTCGCCTTCAGCAGAGCGTGGGGGGGGGGGGGGAGAGTTTAAGGGGTGTGCTTACTCAGGGGTGACGCCTCCACCCTGCCCTATGCTGGTGCCCACAGCCTCGCGTCTGGGGGCATCTGAGCTGCCCCACAACCATCTGGGGCACAACCTAACCCACCTTCCACATCAAAAGGATAACATCAGCGGCGTCTGCAAGTCTGGGTCGTATCTGTCTGAGGTTAGGGACCTCAAACAGCTCCCACAAACAACCTCTCCACCCCCCCCCCCCCGACCACACATCTATAAACTACCACCTGCCCCCCCCCCCCCCCCCCCCCGACTGCCCGACCAATACCATTCCACCACCTGTCAGAACCCCACGAACCACCTGCCTGCGACCAGCCCACCTGCACCAGCCTTCGACCAACCCACCTGCACCAGCCCACCTGCACCAGCCTGCGACCAGCCCACCTGCACCAGCCTGCGACCAGCCCACCTGCACCAGCCTGCGACCAGCCCACCTGCACCAGCCTGCGACCAGCCCAACCTGCACCAGCCTCCGCTGGAGATCAACATTACCAGAGATGAAGACAGGAACTACACACACACATCTAAGACTGACACACCATATACGCAGGAACACGGAAGGAGGGTGCTGAAGCCCTGTGCTAGTCGCTTACTAGTGACATATAATGTCGCCAAAAACAGGAGAGCTGCCAGAGAGTTGAAAAACAGCCAATGTAGGCTTCTGCCTATGCACGAAGTTGTTAAGCCCATAGAAAGGGATGGAAAGCCCATAGAAAGGGATGAAAGCCCATAGAAAGGGATGGAAAGCCCATAGAAAGGGATGAAAGCCCAAAGGGATGAAAGCCCATAGAAAGGGATGAAAGCCCATAGAAAGGGATGGAAACCCTTTAAGAAAGATGTCAGAACACTTGGAGAGACGGAAACCCCCCCACCTTCCCCCACACACCTGTACACAACTGTCTCCCCCCCACACACCTGTACACAACTGTCTCCCTCACACACACACACCTGGAAAAGATGTCCACGAGGAATAACATTGAGAGAACAGATGGAAGGGGGGGGGGCGGAGAGGGAGATGACAGACGAACACAGATGACATGCTGCTGGACCAAGAAGATGCTGGACCAAGATGATGCTGCTGGACCAAGATGATGCTGCTGGACCAAGAAGATGCTGGACCAAGATGATGCTGGACCAAGATGATGCTGGACCAAGATGATGCTGGACCAAGATGATGCTGGACCAAGATGATGCTGGACCAAGATGATGCTGGACCAAGATGATGCTGGACCAAGATGATGCTGGACCAAGATGATGCTGGACCAAGATGCTGCTGGACCAAGATGCTGCTGGACCAAGATGCTGCTGCTGGACCAAGATGCTGCTGGACCAAGATGCTGCTGCTGGACCAAGATGATGCTGCTGGACCAAGATGCTGCTGCTGGACCAAGATGCTGCTGGACCAAGATGCTGCTGGACCAAGATGGTGACGTGTCAACAAGTTCCTGGACGTCTTATCAAGATGCACCATGCATACAAGCATGGAAGGGATGGGATGGGGAGGGATAGGATGGGATGGGGGGCAGACAGCCTCCCCCCTGAACCCCACCCCACCTCCTAGCCAACCCCCCCCCCTCTCCACCAGCCCATGGGGGGGGGGAGTCAGGTGACCTAGGAGGCTTGGAGGGGGGGGGCAGTTAGACCCGTCCTGGTGATAAACACACAACAACAACAACAACAACATGAGAGAACAGTTAGGTTCCTGCAGGTCATGTCAGTGTTGTGGAGATCTGTCAGTGTGGCATACTGCCCCCTTCCCCCTTGGTCTGTCAGTGTAGCCAACATGTATAATGTGTCCCAGACCTGTCTGTGTAACCAAGAGCACAGACTCGTTGGTCTGTCACACACAGAGAGAGAGAGAGAGAGCGAGAGGAGAGAGAGAGGAGGAAAGAGAGAAAGAGAGAAGAGAGAGAGAGAGAGAGGAGAGAGGAGAGAGAGAGAGAGAGAGAGAGAGAGAGGAGAGAGAGAGAGAGAGAGAGGAAGATCTTCTAAGCCTCTGGAAGGAGAGAAGTGAGCATGTCCATGGCAACCACTCTTTCCCTCTTAACCTTACCACCACCAGCCACCACCAACAGCTACCACCACCACCACCTCCCGCTCAAAATACCCCTTCACCACCACTACGTGAATGTTGTCGCCCCGGGCAACCGTGTCAAGTCCAAGCCCCCCCCCCTCTCTCTCTCCTCTCTCTCTCTCTCTCTCTCAGCCCACTCTAGGAGTCCTCTTCACCAGACCCCCAGGCCTAGCCAAGACCCCCCAGGCCTAGCCAAGACCCCTCCAGGCCTAGCCAAGACCCCCCAGGCCTAGCCAAGACCCCCAGGCCTAGCCAAAAACTCCCCAGGCCTAGCCATGATCGCCCAGGCCTAGCCAAGACCCCCCCAGGTCTAGCCAAGACCCCCCCAGGCCTAGCCAAGACCCCCCCTAGGCCTAGCCAAGACCCCCCTAGGCCTAGCCTAGACCCCAGGCTAGCCAAGACCCCCAGGCCTAGCCAAGACCCCCAGGCCTAGCCAAGACACCACAGGCTAGCCCAAAACCCCCCTAGGCCTAGCCAAAAACCCCCTAGGCCTAGCCAAAACGCCCCTAGGCCTAGCCAAGATCCCCCAGGCCTAGCCAAGACCCCAGGGCCTAGCCAAGACCCCCAGACCTAAGACTAAGTTCTGCCAGTCATCTCACTATAGGTTGTGTTAGACATACTCTCCACCAAAATGGCTGACACACTGCTAATGGTATTTGGCTCGTTAATGTCATCATTAACGAGCCAACTACGCTCTAGAACAACGAAGGACCACCGTTACGACGATGGTGTCAAGTTGGATCAGCGTTGGTACCACCTTGACTTATTTTCTATCCAACGTTGGATAGAAATTAAACCTGGGGCCGGATTCACGATGCAGTTACGTAAGCACTTACGAACCTGGAGCCAGATTCACGAAGCAGTTACCCAAGCACTTACGAACCTGGGGCCAGATTTACGAAGCAGTTACGCAAGCACTTACGAACCTGAGGCCAGATTCATGAAGCAGTTACGCAAGCACTTACGAGCCTCGAGGTCAGATTCACGAAGCCGTTACGCAAGCACTTACGAACCGGGGGCCAGATTCACGAAGCAGTTACGCTCGCACTTACGAACCTGTCTCAATCTTTGACGGCTTTGTTTACAATTATTAAACAGTTAATGAGCTCCGAAGCACCAGGAGGCTGTTTATAACAATAACAACAGTTGATTGGCAAGTTTTCATGCTTGTAAACTATTTAATAAATGTAACCAAAGCCGTCAAAGATTGAGGAAAGATGTACGCGTTCGTAAGTGCTTGCGTGACTTCTTTCGTGAATCTGACCTCGAGGCTCGTAAGTGCCTTCGTGAATCTGACCTCGAGGCTCGTAAGTGCCTTCGTGAATCTGACCTCGAGGCTCGTAAGTGCCTTCGTGAATCTGACCTCGAGGCTCGTAAGTGCCTTCGTGAATCTGGCCCCAGAGTCGCAGGAGCAGAGCAGCTTCACTAATCTCTCCCTTGGATGAAGTGTTATGGAGACCAAATTAGTGCCTCTTCCATCATCTAAACAAGGGAAGTGTCTTTCCAAAATCTTATCTAGTCCTTCCTGGTCAGTAATGTTAGGTAGATAAGATTAGTTTTCCGGGTAGAACACGAGGCAGAGACATAATCCAAGTAATTATTCCTTGGTCTTTATCTCATAATTAATTACCAATATTTCCTCTGATATAGCTGTCATTAGATATATATTATATATATATATATATATATATATATATAATATATATATATATATATATATAAATATATATCTTATATATATTATAATATATATATATATATATTATATATATATATATATAATATATATATATATATATATATATATTATATATATATATATATTATATATATATATATAATATGATTACTGCTATTAATGCTAGTGCCCTTATATGTAGTCTAATACTGTAGTGAATGTTAGTCAATCAATTTTGATGACTACACATATAATTTAATAACTCCCCCCCCCCCCATAGTGTGTAAAGGGGTCGATTTGTGAGAATATTGCAGAAATACAGTCCTCTCCATCATACCATTTGCTCTCGAAATATATAAATTATCGTAAATATAAATTCTATATAAATTCATATAAATTAAATAAATATAAATCTCACACGACAGTTGCCCTCAGTCCGGCCTACAATTATTTTTAGCTCTTTCCTCTAAGACGTCCCACCAGGCCAAGGTCAAACACGATTGTCTAACACACAATCATTAACTACCAACAATAGAGAATAACATGTTAATATTAGGCAGTGGTTCTACATAAATAGCATCACTCTCCCCCTGTGAACAATACACCAGGCTGTTGCTGCCTGCACCTCTTCAGTACCCCACTGTGCCTCAAGTCACCACGCCCTCTGGGCCTAGACTTCCTACATGCACTGTAACACTATCCCCAAAAAAAATATCATCACTCACCTTGCACTGAGTCAGGCTTACTACATAAATCCATCATTCAAATGTATAGTGTTGGCGTTCTGGGAGTAGATGGGCGTAGATGGGCGTAGATGGGCGTAGATGAGCATGTTCTTGATGGCGTTCATGGAGTTCTTCTACTCCCCAAGCCCGGCCCGAGGCCAGGCTGACTAAAGCCTGAAGACTAAAGCCTGAAGCCCTGAAGCTCATCCGGAAGATCAGCAACTCTCAGCTACTCTATGGTGAGTGACTCCTGGGAATCACTATACTGGGACCAGCACCAACCATCAGTGGGTCCTCGAATTATGTAGATCCTCTTGGAGGTTCTTCTCTCCCACCACTGCATCACTTAGCGAGGCGTCGTGTCCACCGTGTACCACTGCTATGTCAACTCTGGACGCTCCTCGGCCATCATACATAAGCCGCAAAATATGGAGATAGGCTCGTCGCCCGACCTCCAAATTTGGCGCGGTGCTAAGTCGCTCCGCACGACTCTCTCTTTTGTCCGCCACTGCTCGGCTCCTCTCAAGTCTTGCCTCGCGAGAGAAGGGGCACGGGACAGGTGCCAATCAGAGGCACGGGACAGGTGCCAATCAGAGGCACGGGACAGGTGCCAATCAGGGGCACGGGACAAGTGCCAATCAGAGGCACGGGACAGGTGCCAGTCAGAGGCACGGGACAGGTGCCAATCAGGGGCACGGGACAAGTGCCAATCAGAGGCACGGGACAGGTGCCAATCAGAGGCACGGGACAGGTGCCAATCAGGTACACCTGCCCACACACTCTTGTAGGATTCACCAGCGAGGTCCCTCAGGGCACCCCCCCCCCCCCACCGGGCTTCAGGTCGCCCCCTACTCGTCAAAACACTACACTACACCCCTACACTAAGAGATACGTCACTAATCGCCCTCTTAAGTTACAGCCCCGCTCTTGTGCCAGGTAAGTCTACTACGGGCTCACCATAGCCCGTGCTACTTGCAACTTTTCTTCCAAGTAGCTGAATCTTAAACAACAACAACATAATCGCCCTCAATTCCCCAACGGAAGCCACAGGGAAATAGCAGTTAGGTTATATAGACTACGTCTAGGTTACAGATGCAACTGGGAGATTGGTGAACCCCGACAGAGAGAGTGCATCTTCTGCCAAACTGTCACAGAAAAGCCATTACTTCACTATCTCCTGGAATGTGCAGCAACCAACGACCTTAGAAGAGGTTTAAGAGTCCCTGAATCTTGCAGTGGCTACCCTGAAGCCGTCAACACAGCCACTCTTCTGGTCAAAAAAGGTGTCCAGCAGCTGGACACCTTTTTTGACACCCTCATAAAGACTGTCAAGCAGTATCCTCCCCCACGATAGCAGCCTGACGATTAAATGCGACCTCTCACACACTTTACTAAACATAAAATCTACCACTTACGGGCTATTCATGCCCGTGCCACATCTTGGGTGGATTGATCTTCATCAATCAGACATGCGCAGACATGACGGCATTTTAGCACACGGGACGACGCAGTCAACATGGTATTGTGGGGTAGGGGGTCTAACCTCCCACTGTGGGGGTGGGTCTAACCTCCCACTGTGGGGGTGGGTCTAACCCTCCCACTGTGGGGGTGGACCCACCTCCCACTGTGGGGTGGGTCTACCTCCCACTGTGGGGGTGGGTCTAACCTCCCACTGTGGGGGTGGGTCTACCTCCCACTGTGGGGGTGGGTCTACCTCCCACTGTGGGGGTGGGTCTACCTCCCACTGTGGGGGTGGACCCACCTCCCACTGTGGGGGTGGGTCTAACCTCCCACTGTGGGGTGGGCCTACCTCCCACTGTGGGGGTGGGCCTACCTCCCACTGTGGGGGTGGGCCTAACTCCCACTGTAGGGGTGGGTCTAACCTCCCACTGTGGGTCTACCCTCCCACTGTGGGGGTGGGTCTACCTCCCACTGTGGGGGTGGACCCACCTCCCACTGTGGGGGTGGGCCTACCTCCCACTGTGGGGGTGGGCCTAACTCCCACTGTAGGGGTGGGTCTACCTCCCACTGTGGGGGTGGACCCACCTCCCACTGTGGGGGTGGGCCTACCTCCCACTGTGGGGGTGGGTCTACCTCCCACTGTGGGGGTGGGTCTACCTCCCACTGTGGGGGTGGGTCTACCTCCCACTGTGGGGTGGGTCTACCTCCCACTGTGGGGGTGGGTCTACCTCCCACTGTAGGGTGGACCTACCTCCCACTGTGGGGGTGGGTCTACCTCCCACTGTAGGGTGGACCTACCTCCCACTGTAGGGGTGGACCCACCTCCCACTGTGGGGGTGGGTCTACCTCCCACTGTAGGGTGGACCTACCTCCCACTGTAGGGGTGGACCCACCTCCCACTGTGGGTGGAAGATAGACCTATGCTTACAGGCGTGGATCAATTGTGGAGAAGGTAAGCCTGTAAATAGGCGAGTGGTCAATTATGTTGGGTATATAAGGAGGAGGGGCATGTGTAGGGGACATTGGGGTCACATATGTGGTAGATGGGCATGTTTAGGGGACATTGGGGTCACATATGTGGTAGATGGGCATGTGTAGGGGACATTGGGGTCACATATGTGGTAGATGGGCATGTGTAGGGGACATTGGGGTCACATATGTGGTAGATGGGCATGTTTAGGGGCATTGGGGTCACATATGTGGTAGATGGGCATGTTTAGGGGACATTGGGGTCACATATGTGGTAGATGGGCATGTTTAGGGGCATGAGGGTCACTTATGTGGTAGATGGGCATGTTTAGGGGCATGAGGGTCACTCATGTGGTAGATGGGCATGTTTTGGGGCATGAGGGTCACTCATGTGGTAGATGGACATGTTTAGGGGCATGGGGGTCACTCATGTGGTAGATGGGCATGTTTATGGGGCATGGGGGGTCACTCTTTGGTAGATGGGCATGTTTAGGGGCATGAGGTCACTGCTATGCACCGCGGAAACACATAAATAAGCCAAAAAGCCCAAACATGGATCAAGAATACAGAGAATAGATTAATAAGAGCAGCTAAGAATACGCGAGAAGCCACAGGAGAGAGGAGGAGACTCACCCCATGGCGGGAACCGTTGGGCTTAACGAAGGCGGCGTCTTCCCGTCAATCATCTTCAGTGACGTCACGGCTGCGGGGGAGGGTGGTGGTGACGTCACGGCTGGCACACGCGGGCGGCGCGGCGCGAGGTACGAGTAGTGGCGGCGCAGCTGACCCGCCAGTTGAGACGCATCACACACACTCTCCGCTCCCGTACACACTCGCTCATGCGCACTCGCTTACTGTCGTATCCTTCCCCGATAGCCACTCGCTTGCTCTCGTATCTTTCCCCGATATCCACTCGCTTAGGGTTGGATCTTTCCCCGATATATACTCGCTTGGGGTCGTATCCTTCCCCGATATATTCTCGTTTTCTGTTGTATCTTTCCCGGATATCCACTCGCTTGGGGTAACTCTCCCCAAATCTGCGCCTCCCGCCCCGAATATGGCCTCACCGAAGGTATTATTTGACCTCTACTCGTCTGGTAGTCATGGTGGCGCCGGGCGTCAGTAGCAGGAGTGCCCGAGGGTATTATTGCGTAAGCCGATCCCAACAACGGCGGCCAGTTGTCCATACCCGCCACTGGCACCGGTCACAAGCCTGAAATATAAGGAAAAAACGAACTATTAGTAGTGTGGAAGATAGCCAGGGCACTTGTACCTGTTCTTGGGGGTGGGGGGGGGAGGGAAGTTGTGAAGGAGCTGTACTCTGCAGCCACTTGGGTCATCGGGAATCGAGCGCCGACCTGCAGGAAGCGAGGCCGTCGCTCTACCGACCAGTCCAAGTCGTTATCTTAGTGTATATTATGAACCTTACGGTTTAATATTTGGATCTAATCTAAACCCAAATATTATACGCTATATTTATATATATTAACTATATTATATATTAAAAACTATATTATATATGCTACGGATGAGAGGGTATAATAAAAAGGAATATACACATTATTTGAAATAAATCACAAAATAGAATACGAAACGATGTATATGTAAATCGAAGTAGTAGTTTAGACAGTGGAAAAACCTGGGTAAATACTGGTTTTGAAAACCCGGCATGCTGGTTTATGGAAGCCATTACCGGGAAACATATTGGATTGATTGTTTCGAGCGTAGGTTAGACATATGAATGAGTCTTGGTGGACGTAAATAATAGCTGACTGGAATGAGCCAACTGGCCTTCGGGAATTTCCTAATTAGTATGTTATTAACCAGACCAGAACTGTACAGTCATTACCATCGCCACGGTAATGTAATCATTACATTAATCATTATCATTAATCATTATCATAATCATTACATTAATCATTAATCATAATCATTACATTAATTACACTAATCATTAATCATAATCATTAAGCATTACATTAATCATTATTAATCATATTTATTAATCATAATTATTAATGATTACATTAATCATTACATCAATCATTAATCATTAATCATTAATCAATTAAATCATAATTATTAATCATTATATTAATCATTAATCAATATTAATCATAATTATTAATCATACATCATTAATCATAATCATTAATTATTAATCATAATCATTAATCATAATCATTAATCATAATCATTAATCATTACACTAATCAATCAATAATCATTACATTAATCATAAGCATTAATCATAATCATTAATCATAAGCATTAATCATAATCATTAATCATAATCATTAATCAATCATTAATCATTACATTAATCGAAAAAAATGACGATGTCATGACGACTTGAGGTTATGTTGAGATCATTTCGGGGCTTAGCGTCCTTGCGGCCCGGTCCTCGACCAGGTCTCCTTTTTTCTTACACATCCCCCAGGAAGCAGCCCGTAGCAGCTGTCTAACTCCCAGGTACCTATTTACTGCTAGGTAACAGGGGCATAGGGTGAAAGAAACTTTGCCCATTGTTTCTCGCCGGCGCCTGGGATCGAACCCGGGACCACAGGATCACAAGACCAGCGTGCTGTCCGCTCGGCCGACCGGCTCGGTTAAGTTGGGTTAGGATAAGTTAAGTTAGGTTAGGTTCGATTAGGATAGGATAGGTTGGGTTAGGATAGGATGGGTTGGGTTAGGTTAGGATAGGTTAAGTTGGGTTAGGATAGGTTAAGTTAGGTTAGGTTCGATTAGGATAGGATAGGTTGGGTTAGGATAGGTTAAGTTGGGTTAGGATAGGTTAAGTTGGGTTAGGATAGGTTAAGTTGGGTTCGATTAGGATAGGTTAGGTTAGGATAGGTTGGGATGAGTTAGGATAGGTTGGGTTAGGATAGGTTGGGCTAGGATAGGTTAGTTTAGGAGAGGTTGGGTTAGGATAGGTTGGGGTTAGGATAGGTTGGGCTAGGATAGGTTAGGTTAGGAGAGGTGGGGTTAGGATAGGATGGGTTGAGTTAGGTTAGGTTAGGATAGGTTAAGTTGGGTTAGGATAGGTTAAGTTGGGTTAGGATAGGTTGGGTTAGGCTTCTTTACAGAGGAGGGATGCCGTGGACCACTT
>NC_059606.1:515000-528225 GCF_020424385.1 Procambarus clarkii | reverse complement strand
TGATATCCTCCAGGCAGTCATTTGATATCCTCCAGGCAGTCATTGATATCCTCCAGGCAGTCATTGATATATCCTCCAGGCAGTCATTGATATCCTCCAGGCAGTCATTGATATCCTCCAGGCAGTCATTGATATCCTCCAGGCAGTCATTGATATCCTCCAGGCAGTCATTGATATCCTCCAGGCAGTCATTGATATCCTCCAGGCAGTCATTGATATCTTCCAGGCAGTCATTGATATCCTCCAGGCAGTCATTGATATCCTCCAGGCAGTCATTGATATCTTCCAGGCAGTCACTGATATCCTCCAGGCAGTCACTGATATCCTCCAGGCAGTCATTGATATCCTCCAGGCAGTCATTGATATCCTCCAGGGCAGTCATTGATATCCTCCAGGCAGTCATTGATATCCTCCAGGCAGTCATTGATATCCTCCAGGCAGTCATTGATATCCTCCAGGCAGTCATTGATATCCTCCTGGCAGTCATTGATATCCTCCAGGCAGTCACTGATATCCTCCTGGCAGTCATTGATATCCTCCAGGCAGTCATTGATATCCTCCAGGCAGTCATTGATATCCTCCAGGCAGTCACTGATATCCTCCAGGCAGTCATTGATATCCTCCAGGCAGTCATTGATATCCTCCAGGCAGTCATTGATATCTTCCAGGCAGTCATTGATATCCTCCAGGCAGTCACTGATATCCTCCTGGCAGTCATTGATATCCTCCAGGCAGTCATTGATATCCTCCAGGCAGTCATTGATATCCTCCAGGCAGTCATTGATATCCTCCAGGCAGTCATTGATATCCTCCAGGCAGTCATTGATATCCTCCAGGCAGTCATTGATATCCTCCAGTCATTGATATCCTCCAGGCAGTCATTGATATCCTCCAGTCATTGATATCCTCCAGTCATTGATATCCTCCAGGCAGTCATTGATATCCTCCAGTCATTGATATCCTCCAGGCAGTCATTGATATCCTCCAGGCAGTCATTGATATCCTCCAGGCAGTCCTTGAATGGGTAATGACTCGTGAGTTAAACAGATATGAGTAAATACAACTTCTTGAGTTGTATACTGAATACTTATACAACACAAACTACAGTTGATTCATACATCATACATCGTGGACCATTTCATGCATCGTAACCTAGTTTCGTCCACTGAAACCTGGATAGCCCAATTACTTGGGGGATGGAGGGTAGAGCGACGGTCTCGCTTCATGCAGGTCGGCGTTCAATCCCCGACCGTCCACAAGTGGTTGGTCACTATTCCTTTCCCTCCGTCCCATCCCAAATCCTTATCCTGACTCCTTCTCAGTGCTATATATTCGTGACGGCTTGGCGCTTTACCCCTGATAACTCCCTCCCTCTTAACGACCTAATTCGTTTCATAAGTTGTCAAGAATAACGCGACCTGTCACATACGAGGCAGCTCCTATTTACAACCACCCAATCCCACGCATGTCCGCCCCCGCTCCTGTGCCGGGTAAGTCCACTACGGGCTCACCATAGCCCGTGCTACTTTGGAACTTTTGTTCCGAGTAGCTGCATCTAAAACAACAACTCTCATGTCCAACCCACGCTTGAAACAATCGACGGAGCCCACCTCCACCCCGCCACGTGGCAACTGGTTCCACAAATCAACAACCCTGTTGCCGAACCAGTATTTACCCAGGTCTTTCCTTATTCTAACTTTACCCTCTTTTACCGGGTCGCACTCAGGTTCTTCACACCATTTGCCACTCCGTAAAGAAGGTGACTGTTTTGCCTAACAAGCAAAACCCCCCCTCTGTTACCCAAGGGGGGGGGGTGGCTGTCAGGGGTAAAGCGCCAAGCCATTACGACTATATAACACTGGGTAGGGGTCAGGATAAGGATTTGGGATGGGCCGGGGGGAAAGGAATGGTGCCCAACCACTTGTGGACGGTCGGGGGATTGAACGCCGACCTGCATGAAGCGAGACCGTTGTTGTTTTAATGGCGACATATGGCAATTATATCCTCGTTTTCTTCCCAGGAAAAATTCCACCCTGCCTCGTTTTCTATGAGTTAAAATGCTGTTATAATCCATCAGCTGTATTATCTCCCTATTGTATTAAATGTTACTAAATGACGAAATACTAAATGATAAAAATATTGTATTAAATGTTACTAAATAAATAAATGAATAAATAAAATAAAAAAATGAAATAAATGTTTCTGCGACAAGTCTTCTGACTTCTTAAGATTGTGAAAAACAGATTATTAAAGTTTTATTTGTCGCTATATTCTGCATTTCTAAGTAACGAGAGCGCTGTTAGAGCCCCGAGCAATCCCCCCCCCCATCCCTTGGGGCTTAATCTGATCCCGTCTGAGTTTTAATCCTGTTGACTCTCAAACACCTTCCACCAGCTGTGATTGAGGCGACGACACACCTGTGGGGGCACAGGTGTTCACTCAACACACACCTGCGTCACACAACTGTGCAACAAACAGCTACACAACGCTGCTGTTTGTAGCGTATCAGTTTGTAGCGCAATCACCGTAGCTCACAGTAGCACTAATAACACAATCACCGTAGCACTAACAACACAATCACCGTAGCTCACAGTAGCACTAATAACACAATCACCGTAGCACTAACAACACAATCACCGTAGCTCACAGTAGCACTAATAACACAATCACCGTAGCACTAACAACACAATCACCGTAGCTCACAGTAGCACTAACAACACAATCACCGTAGCTCACAGCAGCACTAACAACACAATCACCGTAACTCACAGTAGCACTAACAACACAATCACCGTAGTTCACAGTAGCACTAACAACAATCACCGTAGCTCACAGTAGCACTAACAACAATCACCGTAGCTCACAGTAGGACTAACAACACAATCACCATAGCTCACAGCAGCACTAACAATACAATCACCGTAGCTCACAGTAGCACTAACAACAATCACCGTAGCTCACAATAGCACTAACAACACAATCACCGTAGCTCACAGTAGCACTAACAACACAATCCCCGTAGCTCACAGTAGCACTAATAACACAATCACCGTAGCACTAACAACAATCACCGTAGCTCACAGTAGCACTAACAACAATCCCCGTAGCTCACAGTAGGACTAACAACAATCACCGTAGCTCACAGTAGCACTAACAACAATCACCGTAGCTCACAGTAGCACTAACAACACAATCACCGTAGCTCACAGCAGCACTAACAGCAATCACCGTAGCTCACAGTAGCACTAACAACAATCACCGTAGCTCACAGTAGCACTAACAACAATCACCGTAGCTCACAGTAGCACTAATAACACAATCACCGTAGCACTAACAACAATCACCGTAGCTCACAGTAGCACTAACAACAATCACCGTAGCTCACAGTAGGACTAACAACACAATCACCATAGCTCACAGCAGCACTAACAATACAATCCCCGTAGCTCACAGTAGGACTAACAACAATCACCGTAGCTCATAGTAGGACTAACAACACAATCACCATAGCTCACAGCAGCACTAACAATACAATCACCGTAGCTCACAGTAGCACTAACAACAATCACCGTAGCTCACAATAGCACTAACAACACAATCACCGTAGCTCACAGTAGCACTAACAACACAATCCCCGTAGCTCACAGTAGCACTAATAACACAATCACCGTAGCACTAACAACAATCACCGTAGCTCACAGTAGCACTAACAACAATCACCGTAGCTCACAGTAGCACTAACAACAATCACCGTAGCTCACAGTAGCACTAACAACAATCACCGTAGCTCACAACAGCACTAACAACAATCACCGTAGCTCACAGTAGCACTAACAACAATCACCGTAGCTCACAGTAGCACTAACAACAATCACCGTAGCTCACAGTAGCACTAACAACAATCACCGTAGCTCACAGTAGCACTAACAACAATAACCGTAGCTCACAGTAGCACTAACAACAATCACCGTAGCTCACAGTAGCACTAACAACAATCACCGTAGCTCACAGTAGCACTAACAACAATCACCGTAGCTCACAGTAGCACTAACAACAATCACCGTAGCTCACAGCAGCACTAACAACAATCACCGTAGCTCACAGTAGCACTAACAACAATCACCGTAGCTCACAGTAGCACTAACAACAATCACCGTAGCTCACAGTAGCACTAACAACAATCACCGTAGCTCACAGTAGCACTAACAACAATCACCGTAGCTCACAGTAGCACTAACAACACAATCACCGTAGCTCACAGTAGCACTAACAACACAATCCCCGTAGCTCACAGTAGCACTAATAACACAATCACCGTAGCACTAACAACAATCACCGTAGCTCACAGTAGCACTAACAACAATCACCGTAGCTCACAGCAGCACTAACAACAATCACCGTAGCTCACAGCAGCACTAACAACAATCACCGTAGCTCACAGTAGCACTAACAACAATCACCGTAGCTCACAGTAGCACTAACAACAATCACCGTAGCTCACAGTAGCACTAACAACAATCACCGTAGCTCACAGTAGCACTAACAACACAATCACCGTAGCTCACAGTAGCACTAACAACACAATCCCCGTAGCTCACAGTAGCACTAACAACAATCACCGTAGCTCACAGTAGCACTAACAACACAATCCCCGTAGCTCACAGTAGCACTAACAACAATCACCGTAGCTCACAGTAGCACTAACAACAATCACCGTAGCTCACAGTAGCACTAACAACAATCACCGTAGCTCACAGTAGCACTAACACAACAATCACCGTAGCTCACAGTAGCACTAACAACAATCACCGTAGCTCACAGTAGCACTAACAACAATCACCGTAGCTCAATACACAACATAATTACTCCGAGGGGAAAAAATTAGACAAACATGCGTATATGAGATTAATTAACTAATTGAGACTTAAAATGGATTAAGCTTATTGTAGACTTAATTACCTTTGTCTATCAGGTGTGAGTTGAGAAAATACAATACGGGTTATACAACAGGCAGGTTATGCAACAGGCAGGTTATGCAACAGGCAGGTTATGCAACAGGCAGGTTATGCAACAGGCAGGTTATGCAACAGGCAGGTTATGCAACAGGCAGGTTATGCAACAGGCAGGTTACACAACAGGCAGGTTATGCAACAGGCAGGTTATGCAACAGGCAGGTTATGCAACAGGCAGGTTATGCAACAGGCAGGTTATACAACAGGCAGGTTATGCAACAGGCAGGTTATACAACAGGCAGGTTACACAACAGGCAGGTTATGCAACAGGCAGGTTACACAACAGGCAGGTTATACAACAGGCAGGTTATACAACAGGCAGGTTATGCAACAGGCAGGTTACACAACAGGCAGGTTATGCAACAGGCAGGTTACACAACAGGCAGGTTATGCAACAGGCAGGTTACACAACAGGCAGGTTATGCAACAGGCAGGTTACACAACAGGCAGGTTATACAACAGGCAGGTTATACAACAGGCAGGTTATGCAACAGGCAGGTTATACAACAGGCAGGTTATACAACAGGCAGGAATACAACAATGGCCGCGGGTCATTCATACGGTCGGCAAATATGAAAACATTATTTACACCTTTAAAATTTCTCAACCTGAAAAAATAATTACAAATCTTCGATATACTCAAATGTGAAGAACTATTTAAGATTTAAGATGTTTGAACAACAGGCGCCCGTAGAGTCAAGCGTAGAAGTAGATGAAGATAAGAAGTAGATAAGAGAAGATGGATAGTAGATAGAGTAGATAGCAGAAATAGATAAGTAGATATCTTAGAGGTAGATAAGAGAAAGTAGACTTTGGAAATCTTATCTGGCTTCAGAGTTTATGCCTGTTGCAATAGATTACTTCACAACGTCACAGGTTGCAGCCCATTGCACACCCTTGAGATTAATTAAGGTAAATTCAGGTAAAAATGCAGAGGTAATTTCACATAATATTAGGTTACAAGGGATATGAGGACAAGGAGCTGGGATATGAGGACAAGGAGCTGGGATATGAGGACAAGGAGCTGGGATATGAAGAAAAGGAGCTAAGATATGAGGCGAAGGAGCTGGGATATGAGGACAAGGAGCTGGGATAAGAAGACAAGGAGATAGGATATGAGGACAAGGAGCGGGGATACGAGGAAAAGGAGCTGGGATATGAGGACAAGGAGCTGGGATATGAGGACAAGGAGCTGGGATATGAGGACAAGGAGCTGGGATATGAGGACAAGGAGCTGGGATATGAGGACAAGGAGCTGGGATATGAGGACAAAGAGCTGGGATACAAGGACAAGAAATTGAGATATGAGGACAAGGAGCTGGGATATGAGGACAAGGAGCTGGGATATGAGGACAAGGAGCTGGGATATGAGGACAAGGAGCTGGGATATGATCCTAAGAAATAATAAGCTTTTCGGTGGCGTTCTCAAATGATAAAAAAATTATATATATTGAAAATGTGAGTCTTCACATTAGCGGTAGGCCTATCAGCCTCTGGAGGGTTATTAAGGCCTTTCAACCTCTGGAGGGTTATTAAGGCCTATCAACCTCTGGTGGGTTATTAAGGACTATCAACCTCTGAAGGGTTATAAAAGCCTATCAACCTCTGAAGGGTTATAAAAGCCTATCAACCTCTGGAGGGTTATTAAGGCCTATCAACCTCTGGAGGGTTATTAAGGCCTATCAGCCTCTGGAGGGTTATTAAGGCCTATCAACCTCTGGAGGGTTATTAAGGCCTATCAGCCTCTGGAGGGTTATTAAGGCCTATCAGCCTCTGGAGGGTTATTAAGGCCTATCAGCCTCTGGAGGGTTATTAAGGCCTATCAGCCTCTGGAGGGTTATTAAGGCCTATCAGCCTCTGGAGGGTTATTAAGGCCTATCAGCCTCTGGAGGGTTATTAGGGCCTATCAGCCTCTGGAGGGTTATTAAGGCCTATCAGCCTCTGGAGGGTTATTAAGGCCTATCAACCTCTGGAGGGTTATTAAGGCCTATCAGCCTCTGGAGGGTTATTAAGGCCTATCAGCCTCTGGAGGGTTATTAAGGACTATCAACCTCTGGAGGGTTATTAAGGACTATCAACCTCTGGAGGGTTATTAAGGCCTTTCAACCTCTGGAGGGTTATTAAGGACTATCAACCTCTGGAGGGTTATTAAGGCCTATCAACCTCTGGAGGGTTATTAAGGCCTATCAACCTCTGGAGGGTTATTAAGGCCTATCGACCTCTGGAGGGTTATTAAGGCCTTTCAACCTCTGGAGGGTTATTAAGGACTATCAACCTCTGGAGGGTTATTAAGGACTATCAAAATCTGAAGGGTTATAAAAGCCTATCAACCTCTGGAGGGTTATTAAGGCCTATCAACCTCTGGAGGGTTATTAAGGCCTATCAACCTCTGGAGGGTTATTAAGGCCTATCAACCTTTGGAGGGTTATTAAGGCCTATCAGCCTCTGGAGGGTTATTAATTCCTATCAACTTCTGAAAGGTTATTAAGGCCTATCAACCTCTGGAGGGTTATTAAGACCTATCAACCTCTGGAGGGCTATTAAGACATATCAACCTCTGGAGGGTTATTAAGGCCTATCAACCTCTGGAGGGTTATTAAGGCCTATCAACCTCTGGAGGGTTATTAAGGCCTATCAACCTCTGGAGGGTTATTAAGGCCTATCAACCTCTGGAGGGTTATAAAGGCCTATCAACCTCTGGAGGTTATTAAGGCCTATCAGCCTCTGGAGGGTTATTAAGGCCTATCAACTTCTGAAAGGTTAAGGGCTATCAACCTCTGGAGAGTTATTAAGACCTATCACCCTCTGGAGGGTTATTAAGGCCTATCAACCTCTGGAGGGCTATTAAGACCTATCAACCTCTGGAGGGTTATTAAGGCCTATCACCCTCTGGAGGGTTATTAAGACCTATCAACCTCTGGAGGGTTATTAAGACCTATCAACCTCTGGAGGGTTATTAAGACCTATCAACCTCTGGAGAGTTATTAAGACCTATCAACCTCTGGAGGGTTATTAAGACCTATCAACTTCTGGAGGGTTATTAAGACCTATCAACCTCTGGAGGGTTATTAAGGCCTATCACCCTCTGGAGGGTTATTAAGACCTATCAACCTCTGGAGGGTTATTAAGACCTATCAACCTCTGGATCGTTATTAAGACCTATCAACCTCTGGAGGGTTATTAAGACCTACCAACCTCTGGAGTGTCAACTTGAGAGGGAAGCAGTATGCAGGAGATGCATGATAAACTGCTCCTCTTACTATGCAGATTATAGGGTGTTGGATCTTCTACGTTTTATTTTGGGTTCTGGCGGTATATAATAGGGGGAGGTGTATATGGGGGTTTAGGGGTGGGGGGAGGAGAAGAGATGAGAAGAAGTGTTGTAGGGGGCCACACACACACACACACACACACACACACACACACACACACACACACACACACACACACACACACACACACACACACAAGGGGCTCCCGGGACCCCTCTCTCCATACTGCCCTCGAAGCATTAATCATTCAAGCTTTCAATTTAGGATTTACGTTGGGTCCAGTATAGATTTTGGACTCAAGTGTCAAGGGGTCCGGTCCAGGAGCCCCGAGACCTGCCGGGTCCTGCCCTCCACACCTGCTTTCTTTGCTTGCCCACTGATCCTCTGTAATTATTGTAGTTCTCAATACTAACGATGTAAGTTGCACACTTGACACATATATTCACATACATACATACATACATACATACATACATATATATATATATATATATATATATATATATATATATATATATATATATATATATATATATAATATATATATATATATATATATATATATATATATATATATATATATATATATATATATATATATATATATATATATACATACATATACATACTCACACGTATATAATAAGAAGGCTTCCATCTATGGAAGATAAACTATACATATTTTTATAGTCCAACCTGCTTTAGCAAACATGGAATATGTATTACTCAACCCATAACTATGTATCAATTATTATGTCTGTCTTTCTAGGTTTTTTTTTTCGAGGTAGTCAACTTATTCACAGTAATTGCTGTTGGGTACTTGCCCAACATAGCCTGGTTAAGGTCTGGACCAATCAAACGAGTACAGCAAGTCACGGTGCCATATTAACCCTTGTGAATCACCTGGTAACTTTTGGACCAACATGACCTTTAAAACGTCCTAATATATATATATGTATATATATATATATATATATATATATATATATATATATATATATATATATATATATATATATATATATATATATATATATATATATATTTTACCTAGAAGGGCTACCACCTCTGGTGCAAGTGTAGGGACCCATAGCCTCGGAGAAGAAAATAAAGAGTACTCAGAGAAGACCTTGTGGATCCTCACTGAACACTTTGATATTTTCTTCTCCTACCACCCCTATTCTTTTGTTAAGTGTGTATATTTATCTAACTTTATTTGAAAATGTCATTTTCATTTGTAAATGTTATGTATATATATATATGTATATATATATATATATATATATATATATATATATATATATATATATATATATATATATATATATATATATATATATATATATATATATATATATTAATATTTAGTAAAACATTACACACTGATGTCTGCAAACTTGTCAAAAAAATTCTACCTATCATACATTAACTGTAATAGGCAAATATATATATGTTCATGACTTGGTCAACAACAGGTTCCTGACCTGTTATTGATCAAGGAACCTGACCTGACCTGATCTGACCTGACCTGACCTGACCTGACCTGACCTGACCCACACAACATCCAAAGTCACACTGCCTCCGGAGTCAGTTGGTATCAAGTGTCTAAAACCTGTGTGCCCTGGTCGTGATACATACTGGCGCCAGCTATGAAGGGCAAGAGAGAGACCGAAACAGAGATGAAGACAAAATGAAAAGAAATGGAGAGACACAGACAGAGAGAGAGAGAGAGAGAGAGAGAATGATAAAGACACAGATGCAGACAGTGAGAGATAGAGAAAGATAGAGACACAGACAATGAAACACAGAGACAGAGAATGCAGGAGAGACTCCATACAAAGAGATAGGAGAGACACAGACACAAAAGAGAAGTGATGACTCACAATAGGAAGCCATATGTGATGAGATAACATACGTTTTCGAATGCCACATGTGTTCAGAAGTCATATATGTACCCCCATGTATTATTGTTAGTTCTCACAATTTTCTTAGATTAGTTTTAAACTGAATGAGCTGAATCGACCAAGCAGTCCCGGGCACCGCCGAGTAACCCAAACTAGCACGAAAATAAATGAAAAGCAACAACGTTTCGATCCATCCTGGACTTCAGGCACAGACCGAAAAAGTCTGTACCTGAAAGACTGGGTTGCTAATAACACAATGTTAACCAAAATGAACTGGGAAACTACGTCACCTCAAAATGGACGTCATAGCACCCGTATTGAAGACTGTTGCTCCCCATAATGGGGATTCACCATTAGCAATAAATAACAGATACAAATCATAAATTCCAGACAGGAAAAATCCTAAAAGGGGGGGGGGGGTACCACCTCTGGTGCAATTGTAAGGGACCCCATAGCCTTGGAGAAGAAAATATAGAGTACTAAGTGCGTGTGTTGACCCCGCTAGCGTGGTGTCGTGAGCTGTGTGCTTGCGCGTAAATCACCACCACCATTAACAAGCACCTGTTGCAAGCAACACTGCAATCGTGTGATTTATTCCCCCCCCCCCCCCCGCGCCATCTATGGAGGCCACTGGGTATTAACCTGACAGGGTGCCCATTTGATTCACCTGTTCCTCATTAATCCTTCTCGGGTTCTCTAGTGATTAACTGAGGTATTTACTCACCTCTGGTGACTAACTGAGGTATTTACTCACCTCTGGTGACTAACTGAGGTATTTACTCACCTCTGGTGACTAACTGAGGTATTTACTCACCTCTGGTGACTAACTGAGGTATTTACTCACCTCTGGTGAATAACTGAGGTATTTACTCACCTCTGGTGACTAACTGAGGTATTTATTCACCTCTGGTGACTAACTGAGGTATTTACTCACCTCTGGTGACTAACTGAGGTATTTACTCACCTCTGGTGACTAACTGAGGTATTTACTCACCTCTGGTGACTAACTGAGGTACTTACTCACCTCTGGTGACTAACTGAGATATTTACACACCTCTGGTGACTAACTGAGGTATTTACTCACCTCTGGTGACTAACTGAGGTATTTACACACCTCTGGTGAATAACTGAGGTATTTACACACCTCTGGTGAATAACTGAGGTATTTACACACCTCTGGTGACTAATTGAGGTATTTACTCACCTCTGGTGAATAACTGAGGTATTTACTCACCTCTGGTGAATAACTGAGGTATTTACACACCTCTGGTGACTAACTGAGGTATTTACTCACCTCTGGTGACTAACTGAGGTATTTACTCACCTCTGGTGACTAACTGAGATATTTACACACCTCTGGTGACTAACTGAGGTATTTACTCACCTCTGGTGACTAACTGAGGTATTTACACACCTCTGGTGAATAACTGAGGTATTTACACACCTCTGGTGAATAACTGAGGTATTTACACACCTCTGGTGACTAACTGAGGTATTTACTCACCTCTGGTGACTAACTGAGGTATTTACTCACCTCTGGTGAATAACTGAGGTATTTACACACCTCTGGTGAATAACTGAGGTATTTACACACCTCTGGTGAATAGCTGAGGTATTTACACACCTCTGGTGAATAACTGAGGTATTTACACACCTCTGGTGAATAGCTGAGGTATTTACACACCTCTGGGGAATAACTGAGGTATTTACTCACTTGTGAGATATTTATCAGAAAAAGTCTTGCTTTGTCTGCGAGATTTGTAGACTTAAATCATTAATCATTACTCATTAATCAATATAATAAAAATGTAAATGTTCGTTTGTTCAAAATCGCTAATCTCCGAAAGTTCTTCGCCGATTGCTTTGAAATTTTCACACAACGTTCCATTCACATCCGAGCGAATTTTTATATACTTACTATATAGATGTCACGTCTGTGACAGGAAAAAAATGTTTTGTTTGAAAAACTGTATTTTTCATGGGAGGGAAATCTTCGAACCCTCTTTACGGATTGCTTTGAAATTTTGACACAACGTTGCATTCGAATAGGCGCATGTTTTTATATACCTACTATATACATGCCTCACCTGTGACAGGAAAAAACATGTTTTTTTTTTAAACAGCGCCATCTTTTTGACGTAAGAGCCACACACGCTGTAATCTCTGAAAGTTCTTCACTGATTGCTTTGAAATTTTGACACAACGTTCCTTTCGAATACGCACGTGTTTTTATATAGCTACTATATAGATGCCTCACCTGTGACAGGTAAAAACATACTTTTGGGAAAAACAGCGCCATCTGTTGCGTGTAATAGCAACACACGATATACTAAATATGTTACAATTCCACTTCAGTGTTTCCAATTGCATTGATAAAATAAATTTGCATAGATTTCGGTTTATTTATTTTGTGTGATATTGCATTGGAATTGAGCCGTGTTGTTTACCATCCCGTTCATTTCGTGAGAATAGTTAATTTTTTCATTTTTTTCTGTTTTCTTATATTTCAGTGATGGGAACATCAGATCATTTGATGTTCCCAATTTTCTGATGGGAACATCATATCATTTGGGAATAATACATCAGACGAGGGAGTGGGGAATGGAAGGGTAATGGTGGGAAGGACGATGGGACAGAGGCGTGAGGAACGGATGACTTATTGCTTATAGTCAATATTTTGCTTTTGGATAAGTACATATGTGGTATATTTCAAATTATATATTTTTTCAAGGCGCTAACTCTTCCTCCCGAGTCGCAATGGACATGTTTTAAATATTAGGAATTTATTTTTCAGTTTTATTAAACAATAGAGATTTTATACAAAATTTGACAATATCCCGAGTTACTTTACAATTTATTTAAATATTATACTTTTGTTTTATTATTTTTATAAAACTGTAATATCAATATAGGTATAGGTTAGGTACTAATTGTAATTAAGAAGCAATAAAATGCTTATCTTAACATACTTAGAAGGTTAGGTTAGGTCATGGTTTTCCATTCAGCTTTTCAGGTAAACTGAAATATTCACAATAAA
>NC_059606.1:462500-512500 GCF_020424385.1 Procambarus clarkii | reverse complement strand
CCTGCGCGCTGTCCACCAGGCTACGAGGCCCCGAGTGTGTGTCTGTGTGTGTGTGTGTGTGTGTGTCTGTGTGTGTACTCACCTAATTGTACTCACCTAATTGTGCTTGCGGGGGTTGAGCTTTGGCTCTTTGGTCCCGCCTCCCAACTGTCAATCAACTGGTGTACAGATTCCTGAGCCTACTGGGCTCTATCATATCTACATTTGAAACTGTGTATGGAGTCAGCCTCCACCACATCACTTCCTAGTGCATTCCATTTATTAACTACTCTGACACTGAAAAAATTCTTTCTAACGTCTCTGTGGCTCATCTGGGTACTAAGTTTCCACCTGTGTCCCCTTGTTCGTGTCCCACCCGTGCTGAAGAGTTTGTCTTTGTCCACCCTGTCAATTCCCCTGAGAATTTTGTAGGTGGTTATCATGTCTCCCCTTACTCTTACCACACTTACCCCCTTGTGTGTGTGTGTGTGTGTGTGTGTGTGTGTGTGTGTGTGTGTGTGTGTGTGTGTGTGTGTGTGTGTGTGTGTGTGTGTGTGCGTGCGTGAGTGTGTGTGTGTGTGTGTGTGTGTGTGTGTGTGTGTGTGTGTGTGTGTGTGTGTGTGTGTGTGTGTGTGTGTGTGTGTGTGTGTGTGTGTGTGTGATCACGGAGGAAATTTAAACACTAAATTATTAAAACAATTTTGTTCAATTGAACACATGTTCTGTAGTATATCATATACTCAAGAACTTCTGATGTATTGAATTGCACGCAATCAATTAAGTACTTTTTTTTTTGAGAGAGAGAGAGATCAGGGGAAAGCGCCAAGCCATCACGACTATACAGCACATGTCGGTGGGGGGGGGGGGGGTCAGGATAAGGACACACACACACTCACACACACGCACACACGCACACTCACACTGTGAGAGTGGGAGCGCGTGTGTATTACCGATCAATACACATAAATATACAATACCCGTGTATTGTACTCTCCCCCCCCCCCCCCGTATCTCTAGGGGGATCCGTCTGCTGCCCAACCGTTTCCGTTGCTTCCCCCCTAGCAACTTACTGCACGCAAATGAGGCACTTGGAGTAATTTGCAAGGACTCTGTCATGGACTCTGTCATGGACTCTGTCATGGACTCTGTCATGGAGTCTGTCAAGGACTCTGGCATGGACTCTGGCATGGACTCTATCAAGGACTCTGTCATGGACTCTGTCATGGACTCTATCATGGACTGTCATATGGACCCTCCTTGTGGTTACCTTGCAATGATTTTGGGGCTCAACTTTCCCGCGGCCCGGTCCCCGACCAGGCCTCCTGGCTCCTCGACTGATCATGCACACAGACTCTCACACCAGAAGCGTTCGAACCCCATCAACCCTTCCCTAACATACCGAGGCCGATGCATAGAAAGCGGCAACATTTCGAATCTTTAATAATACGTCGCATTTCCAACGGATTAGTCGACTGCGTAAAGAATGCGACGGTGGGAGACGGTGGCCCTCTCCGTCATACTGCAAAGCATTTTCTACCTTGTTGCAATGGCTTATTGTTACGACAGATGATTGGTCGAGGGTGATGGGGCTATTAATACCATTCTCACCGGTCAATTGTAGGCAATTAGGGTCAAAAGAGATTTATTTCAAGCGTAAAAACGCCATTATCATCGATGAGTGTGCCCCATACCCATCCTGTGGGTGGTAGTGTGCCCCATACCCATCCTGTGGGTGGTAGTGGATCCCATACCCATCCTGTGGGTGGTAGTGGATCCCATACCCATCCTGTGGGTGGTAGTGGATCCCATACCCATCCTGTGGGTGGTAGTGGATCCCATACCCATCCTGTGGGTGGTAGTGGATCCCATACCCATCCTGTGGGTGGTAGTGGACCCCATACCCATCCTGTGGGTGGTAGTGGGTCCCATACCCATCCTGTGGGTGGTAGTGTGCCCCATACCCATCCTGTGGGTGATAGTGGACCCCATACCCATCCTGTGGGTGATAGTGGACCCCATACCCATCCTGTGGGTGGTAGTGGATCCCATACCCATCCTGTGGGTGGTAGTGTGCCCCATACCCATCCTGTGGGTGGTAGTGTGCCCCATACCCATCCTGTGGGTGGTAGTGTGCCCCATACCCATCCTGTGGGTGGTAGTGTGGATCCCATACCCATCCTGTGGGTGGTAGTGTGCCCCATACCCATCCTGTGGGTGGTAGTGTGCCCCATACCCATCCTGTGGGTGGTAGTGTGCCCCATACCCATCCTGTGGGTGGTAGTGTGCCCCATACCCATCCTGTGGGTGGTAGTGTGCCCCATACCCATCCTGTGGGTGGTAGTGTGCCCTATACCCATCCTGTGGGTGGTAGTGTGCCCCATACCCATCCTGTGGGTGGTAGTGGGTCCCATACCCATCCTGTGGGTGGTAGTGTGCCCCATACCCATCCTGTGGGTGATGGGGTGCCCCATACCCATCCTGTGAGTGGTAGTGGACCCCATACCCATCCTGTGGGTGGTAGTGGACCCCATAGCCATCCTGTGGGTGGTAGTGGACCCCATACCCATCTTGCGAGTGGTAGTGGACCCCATACCCATTCTGTGAGCGGTAGTGGACCCCATACCCATTCTGTGAGCGGTAGTGGACCCCATACCCATCCTGTGAGCGGTAGTGGACCCCATACCCATCTTGTGAGTGGTAGTGGACCCCATACCCATCTTGTGAGTGGTAGTGGACCCCATGCCCATCTTGTGAGTGGTAGTGGACCCCATACCCACCCTATGAGCAGCAGTGGACCCCATACCCACCCTGTGAGCGGTAGTTGACCCCATACCCATCTTGTGAGTGGTAGTGGACCCCATACCCATCTTGTGAGTGGTAGTGGACCCCGTAACCCACCCTGTGAGCGGTAGTGGACCCCATACCCATCCTGTGAGCGGTAGTGGACCCCATACCCATCTTGTGAGTGGTAGTGGACCCCATACCCATCTTGTGAGTGGTAGTGGACCCCATACCCATCTTGTGAGTTGTAGTGGACCCCATAACCCACCCTGTGAGCGGTAGTGGACCCCATACCCATCTTGTGAGTGGTAGTGGACCCCATACCCACCCTGTGAGCGGTAGTGGACCCCATACCCACCCTGTGAGCGGTAGTGGACCCCATACCCACCCTGTGAGCGGTAGTGGACCCCATAACCCACCCTATGAGCAGTAGTGGACCCCATACCCATCTTGTGAGTGGTAGTGGACCCCATACCCACCCTGTGTTTGATAGTGGACCCCATACCCATCCTGTGGGTGGTAGTGGACCCCATACCCACCCTGTGAGCGGTAGTGGACCCCATAACCCACCCTATGAGCAGTAGTGGACCCCATAACCCACCCTATGAGCAGTAGTGGACCCCATACCCACCCTGTGAGCGGTAGTTGACCCCCAAAACTGACATACACTCCCCATGACAGCATAAAGGGCACTGGAGCGCGCACGCTGTTTACAATGCAAGCAGCAGGCTGCCAGAGCCCTCTGTCGGGAGCAGCCCTAAACTGCGCGCATCTACTGGATTCTCCTCCAGTTTCCCAGCTGACTCAGTTCTCACAACACCGGTCAACACGCTGTGTTTACAGTGGGAGAAATGATGATTGGGTTCAGGTATGTTTCATCACTCTTCATCATGCCTTGGCTCTTAGAAATTTGTCTTGAAATCCGACATATGTGTTTGCGAGTCACTTGGAATGTTATGCACTTGTACCTGAATAAACATTTATTTAGTTATAATATAAATATAATATAAAATATTTAGTTATAATATAAATATAATATAAAAATATTTAGTTATAATATAAATATAATATAAAAATATTTAGTTATAATATAAATATTATATAAATATATTTAGTTATAATATAAATAAGTTATAAATAATATCTATATTTTATTTAATATCTGTCGACTTCTGGAGGGTTAATAAGACCAGCACTTTCTTACTTGCTTACTTAACTTACTGCAAACAGGTATAATTTACTCCTGGACTAAGTGTATACTTTCAGTGTATATACATACGCCGAGAAACATGTATATCTCCTGGTGTACTTCCCTCAAGCACTCAGCGAAGCAGCTGAACGCATTCACTGCGTTTTGGATCGTCTGCGGCTTGAGAGCGCATCATCTGCGCTCTTCACGGCGTTCTGGCGTTTAATTCACGGTGGGACAAAAGAGTTTTTCATAGATTTCTTCTATTGGTTCTTTGAGTTTGCTGGTCGCCTGGTAGTTAAATATCAACTGGTTTCTTTCACAGTCGTTGAGAACATACTGAAGCTATACAATGGGATCAAACCTGCGTGCCTGGATTCTCGGGAACACGCACTACCGACTGGACCACGATGGGCTCAAGGCATCTGCTCCAGGGGTCCAGATTCACGAAAGCACTTACGCAAACACTTACGAACGTGTACATCTTTCCTCAATCTTTGACGGCTTTGGTTACATTTATTAAACAGTTTACAAGCATGAAAACTTGCCAATCAACTGTTGTTATTGTTATAAACAGCCTCCTGGTGCTTCGGAGCTCATTAACTGTTTAATAAGTGGAAAGAAAGCCGCCAAAGATTGAGAAAAGATGTACAGGTTCGTAAGTGCTTGAGTAAGTGCTTTCGTGAATCTGGCCCCAGATTCACTACATAGTTTACATACGAGTTTGAAAGGCGCCCTCGGTTACAACATTCACTTTTTGATTCAAGATCACATATATAACAATGTATTCTCATAGATGCGTAGCGTCCTGTTGATTCTCATGGGCTTCAGACTCATTTTTTCTGTGTAGTTGTGATTTACAATTTGTAAAAAATAGGTTAAAAGAGTGACTTTTGAATAGTTGGAGCTGGTATGGTATTTAAGGGAAGCGTGTACACAGTGGTTTGTGGAGACCAGATAATTGTAAACAGAGCTACAAGGGTCCTGGACCTATGCAACCAGACCTCCTAATAGAACGTCCCATTTTTGACGTATAGTCCACCTAAGGGCCAAAAAAATCGTCGTGCTAGAAAATGGGTAGCGGCTCGCGGAATGGATATACTGTCCCGTTTTCTGTTTTGGGTCCTCTGGCAGGTTAGGATAAGGGGGCACTGTAGTACGACACTTTCTTGACGTAGGGGGACCTTAAGAGGATAGGGGGGGGGGTTCTGGACCTGATGCAACTGTCAATATGCAACCCGTCCTTCTATATAGATGGCGCTCTCTGCAACTGTGAGCAACATCGTACATATATTGACGTAGTGAACAATTAAAAACAAATACTCCTAGGTCTAGTATAGCACATATATGTACTATAATAGGCCTCAGATAGCGATTAATAGGCCTAGGGAAAGCTAGGTTAGGTTTTCTTTGCAACAACTTTTCCAGTTTGTTCATATTCAATAGTACCGATTACTACTTTCTAACATATGTCAATATATATATACTATGGTCCTCATTGTCTCTGTAAGAACTGCCTAAACGGGACGATTTTAGGTGTATAATGCGGGCCTCGTAGCCTCTAACCGGACATCTATCCATGTCTAACCGGACATGGATAGATGTCCATCTAACCGGAGACTGGTTAGGTTAGGTCTCGTCGTTCCGTTATCTGAGCTTGTCACGCACGGTATTACGAGTCGTAGTTCGCGTCGACTGGTCAGAGGAGGACTCAACTTTAGCGACAGTGGGGGTGACAGTGACGGGGGACAGTCCGGGTGACAGTGACGGGTGACAGTGACGGGTGACAGTGACGGGTGACAGTGACGGGTGACAGTGTGGGTGACAGGGGGGGGGTGACAGTAGGGGTAACAGTGGGGGGCGGCTTCCACCACTTCCTCTTTGTATCTCTGATAAGAAATTATGTTTAAAAAAAAAAAAATGAATATTTCAATTACTTTTTTAATCCATTATTCCAGGGGGGGTCTTCGAGTGAGTTCTCATTTCTAGCCACAACAGCACAAGGGCTGAAAGCAAACGCACTCATTGGCATGCATACAACCTCCCTGCTTGCTTATACAACCTAGTGATTGCATTATACACCCATGTTACCAAACATTCCTTCTTCAACAACAACAACAAACAGAGATCTTAGATTAACATTATAACATGAAAAAAATTGATAAATAACATGATTTTGTCTGTTTTAATATACAGGAATTTGGTAAAAATTATTTTGATGGATGTTGAACTAAAGAAAACGGGATGTTATAGTCGTAAGTCATAGTCTAAAGAAAGTTAGTTCATGAATATTATTTACATATTTTGTAAAGCCCATTTGGGAAGTTAAGACACCTGTTGAGGGCCCCTGGCAGTATGCTGAGGGTCCCTGGTAGCATGTTGAGGGCCCTTGGCAGCATGTTGAGGGCCCCCTGGCAGCATGTTGAGGGCCCCTGGCAGTATGCTGAGGGTCCCTGGTAGCATGTTGAGGGCCCCCTGGCAGTATGTTGAGGGCCCCCTGGCAGCATGTTGAGGGTCCCTGGCAGCATGTTGAGGGCCCCCTGGCAGCATGTTGAGGGCCCTTGGCAGCATGTTGAGGGTCCCTGGCAGTATGTTGAGGGCCCTGGCAGCATGTTCAGGGGGCCTGGCAGCATGTTGAGGGCCCCTGGCAGCATGTTGAGGGCCCCTGGCAGCATGTTGAGGGTCCCTGGCAGCATGATGAGGGTCCGTGGCAGTATGTTGAGGGGCACTGGCAGCATGTTGAGGGCCCCCTGGCAGCATGTTGAGGGCCCCTGGCAGCATGCTGAGGGTCCCTGGCAGCATGTTGAGGGGCCCTGGCAGCATGTTGAGGGCCCTTGGCAGCATGTTGAGGGCCCCCTGGCAGCATGCTGAGGGCCCCTGGCAGCATGTTGAGGGCCCTGGCGGCATGTTGAGGGCCCTGGAAGCATGCTGAGGGCCATTGGCAGCATGCTGAGGGTCCCTGGCAGCATGCTGAGGGCCCTTGGCAGCATGCTGAGGGTCCCCTGGCAGCATGTTGAGGGTCCCTGGCAGTATGTTGAGGGCCCCTGGCAGCATGTTGAGGGCCCCTGGCAGCATGTTGAGGGCCCCTGGCAGCATGTTGAGGGCCCCTGGCAGTATGCTAAGGGCCCCTTGGCAGCATGCTGAGGGCCCCTCAGTACCACTACACAGCCTGTGTGGTGGCTCCTGCCTGCAATACTGTGGCTCGTGCCTGCAATGATGCACGCATGCTGCGTGCATCATTGTGAGTTTGACTATCAATCAATAAGTGGAGTGGTACTGATCTCATACATGATAACCATTATCTTTTGTGTAGCTTTAACTCGCCCTGTCTGTCTGTCTGTCTGTCTGTCTGTCTGTCTGTCTGTCTGTCTGTCCCACAGGGGGCAGAGTGAGGGCCCGCAGACAGCAACAAGAGGCAGCTAAGCAACAGGCCAAGATCAACACAGCCGGCCTGGTGAGAGTAGCAATTAAGCCCACGAGGAGAGGCCCTTGTATAGTGCTCAACCGCTCTGGCATGGTTCCTGTGTACTCGCCTAGTTGTGCTTGCGGGGGTTGAGCTCTGGCTCTTTGGGCCCGTCTCTGAACTGCCAATCAACTGGTGTACAGGTTCCTGAGCCTACTGGGCTCTATCATATCTACACTTGAAACTGTGTATGGAGTCAGCCTCCACCACATCAATGCCTAATGCACTTCACTTGTTAACTACTCTGACACTGAAAAAGTTCCTTCTAACGTCTCTGTGGCTCATGTGGGTACTCAGTTTCCGCCTGTGTCCCCTTGTTCGCGTCCCACCAGTGTTGAATAGTTTATCTTTGTCTACCATGTCAATACCCATGAGGATTTTGAAGGTTGTGATCATGTCTCCCCTTACTCTTCTGTCTTCCAGTGTCGTAAGGTGCATTTCCCGCAGCCTTTCCTCGTAACTCATGCCTCTTAGTTCTGGGACTAGTCTAGTGGCATACCTCTGAACTTTTTCCAGTTTCGTCTTGTGCTTGACAAGGTACGGGCTCCATGCTGGGGCCGCATACTCCAGGATTGGTCTTACGAATGTGGTATACATACGTAGTATACAGATGTGTGTGTGTGTGTGTGTGTGTGTGTGTGTGTGTGTGTGTGTGTGTGTGTGTGTGTGTGTGTGTGTGTGTGTGTGTGTGTGTGTGTGTGTGTGTGTGTGTGTGTGTGTGTGTGTGTGTGTGTGTGTGTGTGTGTGTGTGTGTGTGTGTGTGTGTGTGTGTGTGTGTGTGTGTGTGTGTGTGTGTGTGTGTGTGTGTGTGCTCACTCATTTGTGCCCGCAGGATTGAGCTCAAACTCTTGGACGCCGCTTTTCTAGCCGTAGGTTCTCTAATACAATGACTCCTGACCTGTTTCCCTATCATGACTGATTTATAAGTTACAGATGGAGTCAGCCTCTACAACCTGCTCCTTTAAGTCATTCCGTTTACACTCTTCCCTTATGCTAAAAGAAAACTTTCTAACATCTCTATGACACATCTGAGTCTCAAGCTTCCATCCGTGCCCCCTTGTTCTGTTGTTATTCATTGTAAACATTTCCTCTGTTTCCACCTTGTCAATCCCTGTAAGTATTTTATACGTCTGTATCATGTCCCCCTCTCTGCGGGCTGGTGCATTTTAGCCCTTCTCTTCCTTTCTGGCCTGCGGCTTTCTTCCCGTTATGGAAATAGTATTCCATTGGGAATCAGGTGCTTATTCCTGCCATAATCCCATCTCCATCTCGATAATTATTCCTTCCGTATTGCAGTCTCCATCTCGATAATTATTCCTTCCGTATTGCAGTCTCCATCTCGATAATTAATCTCAGTTTCTCAGGCTCCTTCTTGCTTCCTTACTAGTAAGTCGGAGCTCCATCGTTGTGTCCCTCTCCATAATTCAAGCTTTTTATTGACAGTAAAGTTAAGAAAGCTTGTAACGCGGTAATTAATACCTATAATTAATCATTCGTTTTATGAGGGGACAGGAAGCCTGTCAATATATATATATACATTAGCTAACCTATTTATCACTAGGCAGAGGCACTAGGTACAAGGAAACATGCTCCTTAAATTTCCATTTCCCGCTCGGAAATCGAACTCGGCATCGCAGATTGTCACTCGAGAACGAAGCCAACTGTACTACGGGGACCCCTAAGGGAAGCTTGAAACTCATGTAATTTGAACTCCGCCGTAACAAGACTCGAACATTAATGGTGGGATAGTTGACTAATTAGTCAGGGATCATAATTACCTTTTCTAAATTAAGGAAGCCTAACAAGGGAGAATGTCACAATCTAATGGGTTTTAATGGATCCCCTTGACAATCTAATGGGTTTTAATGGTTCCCCTTGACAATTTAATGGGTTTTATTTTTCCCCTTGATAATCTAATGGGTTTTAATGGTTCCCCTTGACAATCTAATGGGTTTTATTGGATTCCCTTGACAATCTAATGGGTTTTAATGGATCCCCTTGACAATCTAATGGGTTTTAATGGTTCCCCTTGACAATCTAATGGGTTTTATTGGATTCCCTTGACAATCTAATGGGTTTTAATGGTTCCCCTTGACAATCTAATGGGTTTTATTGGATCCCTTGACAATCTAATGGGTTTTATTGGATCCCTTGACAATCTAATGGGTTTTATTGGATCCCTTGACAATCTAATGAGTTTTATTGGATTCCCTTGACAATCTAATGGGTTTTATTGGATCCCTTGACAATCTAATGCGTTTCTAATAGTACTCGAACACTTTTCATCATTAGTAATAGATTTGTTGACCAAGGGAAGGATTTGTCGAGCATATCCGTGACCAGCCTACGAAACATGTACATCTTTGCTCGAGTACAGCGGCTGAATCCTAATTAATTAACAGAGTTTACGAGATTCAGAAAATCACAAACCAAAATTATTGTTGTTAGGAACAACCTCTATAACATTCTGTGAGCGTTTTGGAGCTCACAAACTCTCTAATTATTGTAAACTAATCCACCATGATGGAGCTGGTCGGCCGAGAGGACAGCACGCTGGACTTGTGATCCTGTGGTCCCCGGTTCGATCCCGGGCGCCGTCGAGAAACAATGGGCAGAGTTTCTTTCACCCTATGCCCCCTGTTACCTAGCAGTAAAATAGGTAGCTGGGTGTTAGTCAGCTGTCACGGTCTGCTTCCTGGGGGTGGATGCTTGGTCGAGGACCGGGCCGCGGGGACACTAAAAAGCCCCGAAATCATCTCAAGATAACCTCAAGATATGATCGAGGAAAGATCAACAGGTTTCGTAAGAGGACATGACAACACCAGATGAATCCTGTGGCTCAGGTGAGGCCATATAATTAATATTTCAGATATTATGAGAACTCCGTATAAGAAGGAACTATCAGGAGAAAGCGCCCAGTCATTATGGCTATATAGCCCTTGGAAGGGTTCAGGATAAGGATTAGGGATGGGCAGGGGGGAAAGGAATGGTGCCCAATCACTTATGGACGCTCGGGGATTGAACGCCGTTCTGCATAAAGCGAGACCGTCGCTCTACCGTCCAGCCCAAGTGGTTTGATCCGTATAAGGAGAGAAAACGACATTTGTTATCTGGTAGAAACTAAGCTCACTTTCACTCCAGAGTGAAGCTGGCTAGCGACGCTTGCAATATGTCTAATTAGGCAGTTAATAACATACGTGAATGGCTCCTGAGACTTTAACTGCCTTGGGTCACACACATGTGACTATCCAGGTGTGTGTGTGTGATGGTTGAATGGTTCAGTGTATGCGATGTCCTCATTAGTGTCCGAGGTGCTTGGTGTGTATACATATACAAGGAGGTGGCAATGTATGAATATTCTTAGCCTCTGACACTGTTGCTATCGGGGCTGGAAGCCTTGGTGATGTGATTGTAGGATGTGCTGGGTGGTGGTGGTGGTGGTGGTGGTGGTGGTGTGGTGGTGGTGGGTGGTGGTGGTGGTGTGGTGGTGGTGGTGGTGTGGTGGTGGTAGTGGTGGTGGTGGTGGTCTGTGGCTGGTGGGGGGGGGGGAGTAGTCCCATATGTCTAACGAGGGCAAAGAGGAGTGTCATTTATCAATAAGACACAAGAGAGGCCTCGTGGAACAACCCGTCCTCTTAAAAATAACATTGCTTTTCGTTCGTTTATGCGTATGGCCAAAAATGGACGTAATTTTAAATGAAATCGGCTCACCAAAGCGATGTACTGTCCCGTTTTCTGTTTGAGTCCTCCGGCTTACTCGATCAGGTTAGAAGAGGAAACATTCAACTAACGTTTTCCATGACGTTTTGAAACTTTAACATAATTTCCTGCCCTCCTAACCTACCAGAGGACCCTTAACTTACTGTTTTGGAAAAAAAAAATCCTAAATTTATTTTCAATTTTTTGTTCATTTTCGAATTATGTCCGTTTACGGGTAAACGGCCAAATTCAGACGTAATATGTAAGAATTTGGTTTCCTTCACTGACAACAAATTTACCAATTGTTTCAATCTTGTTCGTCATAGTATAGAAAGCACACAATATGAACACATAAATTTCATCCAATTGGATCATCAGAGACTCAAACTCTGGTCTAAAAAGTGGCCGTCCGTCATTCTACCAACCAAGCCGTACACATGTATGCATGCACGCAAGCATGCATACACATGCACGGTTGAGAGGCGGGACCAAAGAGCCAGAGCTCAACCCCCCGCAAGCACAATTAGGTGAGTACATGTATGTTTTCTCTATTCAATAAACTCATTATGAACAAACGTTGCCAAAGATTATAATGAATAACTGTAGAGTCCAAGTTATTTAATCATGAATAAAGTTATTCGTATTTTCAGTCTCTGGCCCACGAGGATGAGTCAGATTTCCTGAGTAATATTCCTTGGTGAATTTTTGTTTAACAAAATGCAAACTATGAATTGCTTATTACAGATTATAAAGATTTAATATACAATTTCTTAAGTATATATGATCCAGTTAAATACTGAAGTTCTATTTTTAACTGGCTGTTACCGGCCACGCGTTGCTGAGCCACAGCAACTCTCCCCCGCCGCCCCCGGCCTCCCCAACCATTCCCCACTCCCCCATCCCCTGGTCCTCCCAACCATTCCCCCCCTCCCCTGTCCCCTCGTTCTCTCCACCATCCCCCCACTCCCCCCGCCGTGGTGCTGCTTTTACGTCTAACAGATGGCGCTGTTTTTCAAAAAAGCATGTTTTTACCTGTCACAGGTGTGTGGCATCTGTATAGTAGGTATATAAAAACACGCGTGTATTTGAGTGGAACGTTGTGTCAAAATTTCAAAGCAATCGGTGAAGAACTTTCGGAGATTACAGCATGTGTTGCTTTTAAGGCCAATAAATGGTGCCGTTTTTCAAAATAACATGTTTTACCTGTCACAGGTGTGGCATCTATATAGTTAGTATATTAAAACATTCGCGTTCAAAGCAATCGGTGAAGAACTTTTGGAGAGAAGCAATTCTGAACAAAAAATACATATCCATTTTCATTTATATAGATAATTTGCTCAGTACTCTACTGAGTACTGAGTACTGAGTACTGATACTTGTGAGTATAGTTACTCACAACTCAACTAGCAAGAGTCAGCTATTAAGAGGAAGGTTATCTTGAGATGATTTCGGGCTTTTTAGTGTCCCCGCGGCCCGGTCTTCGACCAGGCCTCCACCCCCAGGAAGCAGCCCGTGACAGCTGACTAACACCCAGGTACCTATTTTACTGCTAGGTAGCAGGGGCATTGGGTGAAAGAAACTCTGCCCATTGTTTCTTGCCGGCGCCCGGGATCGAACACCGGGACCACAGGATCACAAGTCCAGCGTGCTGTCCGCTCGGCCGACCGGCTTCCAAAAGGAGGAAGGAAGCTTAGGAAGCTCTTATTAGGAAGCTAATAAGAGTCAGTTATATAGCAACAACTAATTTAAGTCACCTAGTAAAAGTCAGTTAACGAAAGTCTGCTACTAGGGGGAGCCGGTCGGCCGAGCGGACTGCACACTGGACTGTGATCCTGTGGTTTCGGGTTCGATCCCAGGTGCCAGCGAGAAACAATGGGCAGAGTTTCTTTCACCTATGCCCCTGTTACCTAGCAGTAAATAGGTACCTGGGTGTTAGTCAGCTGTCACGGGCTGCTTCCTGGGGGTGGAGGCCTGGTCGAGGACTGGGCTACGGGGACACTAAAGCTCCGAAATCATCTCAAGATAACCTCAAGATACGAAGCTAGCAAGAGTCAGCTACTAACGCAGCTAGCAAGAGTCAGCTAACAAGAGTCAGCAAGCCAGAATCAGGTAGCAAAAATCAGCTAGTGAGTGAGCTAGTAAAATTCAGCTTGGAAGAGTCAACAAGCAAGAGTCAGCTAACAAGAGTTGAAGCAAAATCTAACACATATGGAAGCATGAGAGAGAGAGAGAACCAATAAGAGAACCATAACTCGAGACAGAGGAGTGTGCAACTGTGCAACATCATGTACATGAAGAACAGAGCCATACCAAATAAGGTTGCAACATAGACCTACGCACTTAGATATGACGAAGACAACATTGCACTTGCACCATGAGGGCAACCTAGGGAACGACAACTGACTTTTCTCTCTCCGGAGAAGTATGCAGTGAATAAGTTACAAAGTTACTATTCTAACTCCACACATGAAGACACAATTGTACCAGTTGATTGACAGTTTAGAGGCGGGACGAAAGAGCCGAAGCCCTACCCTTAGAAGCACAAAAAGGAGAGTACCTATTCAACTGGGCGGCAGTTAAACAGTCATGTGCATGCTGCACCCACAATAAGCAACCGTTGGATACTTGGCAAACATTTCAGGAAGTCAATTATGAATGAAGTACTTATACGGGTTTTGAACTCCATTGCTACTGCTATTTCTGAATTTTACAATTTTTCACATTCAATTATACAGTGAATGTGAAATGTGATTAGTTGAGGCTGACAAATTTTACATTCTCTCAAGTCTATGTCAGCTTGTAGTGCTTCCAGTGGTTCTTCTAGCCAAGCTTAAGCCTAGCAGTGGTAGGCTTAGGCTCTAGAAGTCTCGTAACCTTTCTGGGTGACCAGTAGGGTTGCAGATAGATGTTCTTCCTGTATATTAGAATCATGATAGATGGAGTAACTGGTCAGAATTTCAGTTTGCCTAAAGTCTACTGGATTGTGTTGCTGTTCCCGAAATACTGCTGCCCTCAGGCTGCTCAGAGGCACGTCCCTGGTGGCAATCAATTCCCTCTTTAAGAATAAATTTTATAACTAACACAACACTTTGCTTGCTTACCTAAACTAGGGCTCAGTTCCTAACTCCATTATGTGCCTCTGTGGCCCTTTCCACCACCGCCCACGGGATGGGTATGGGGTCCACCACCGCTCACAGGATGGGTATGGGGTCCACCACCGCAAACGGGATGGGTATGGGGTCCACCACCGCCCACGGGATGGGTATGGGGTCCACCACCGCCCACGGGATGGGTATGGGGTCCACCACCGCCCACGGGATGGGTATGGGGTCCACCATCGCCCACGGGATGGGTATGGGATCCACCACCGCTCACAGGATGGGTATGGGGTCCACCACCGCCCATGGGATGGGTATGGGGTCCACCATCGCCCACGGGATGGGTATGGGGTCCACCACCGCTCACAGGATGGGTAGTGATGGATCCCATAGAGAGTGGAACTCTCTCTCTCTCTCTCTCTCTCTCTCTCTCTCTCTCTCTCTCTCTCTCTCTCTCTCTCTCTCTCTCTCTCTCTCTCTCTCTCTCTCTCTCTCTCTCTCTCTCGCTGTCTTCCCTTGAGCGACCCACTCACACAGTCTCAGTCTTAGGTTGGAAAGATCAATAAGATCTACAGCTGGCAGTCCAAGACACGATATACACCCCTATCGTCGTGTATGGCTTCAGTGTACACTGCTATCGTTGTGTGTGGCTTCAGTGTACACTGCTATCGTCGTGTATGGCTTCAGTGTACACTGCTATCGTTGTGTGTGGCTTCAGTGTACACTGCTATCGTTGTGTGTGGCTTCAGTGTACACTGCTATCGTTGTGTGTGGCTTCAGTGTACACTGCTATCGTTGTGTGTGGCTTCAGTGTACCCTGCTATCGTTGTGTGTGGCTTCAGTGTACACTGCTATCGTTGTGTGTGGCTTCAGTGTACACTGCTATCGTTGTGTGTGGCTTCAGTGTACCCTGCTATCGTTGTGTATGGCTTCAGTGTACACTGCTATCGTTGTGTATGGCTTCAGTGTACACTGCTATCGTTGTGTGTGGCTTCAGTGTACACTGCTATCGTTGTGTATGGCTTCAGTGTACCCTGCTATCGTTGTGTATGGCTTCAGTGTTCACTGCTATCGTTGTGTGTGGCTTCAGTGTACCCTGCTATCGTTGTGTATGGCTTCAGTGTACCCTGCTATCGTTGTGTGTGGCTTCAGTGTACACTCCTATCGTTGTGTATGGCTTCAGTGTACACTGCTATCGTTGTGTGTGGCTTCAGTGTACCCTGCTATCGTTGTGTGTGGCTTCAGTGTACCCTGCTATCGTTGTGTGTGGCTTCAGTGTACCCTGCTATCGTTGTTTATGGCTTCAGTGTACACCCCTACCGTTGTGTATGGCTACAATATACACTCCTCCATCGCTGTATAGGGCCTTAGCACAAACACTGAGGCAACAGCCTGTTCCACATTTGTAAAGACTGGCAATATTGTCCATTTTCAACGCTTATATTACACTATTATTGACCTAAGTTCATTGTTACAACTGTCTTGCCTCGACAGCACTTCCCCCCCTCCTCTCATGACGCAAGAACACCCCCAACACCTTCCCCTCCCCCTCCCCCCCTTAGTACAACCCACACACACCCCCTCCCTGACTGGGGTTATTGAGAACGTCGCTGTTACGTAAACCCGGGGTTGTGGAGGAGTGGTGGATGGGTGGGGGATGGTGATTGGTGGGGGGGGGAGGGAGTGATGGATGGGGGGGTTGATGGATAGGGGGAAGGGGTGAGTGTGGGGGGAGGGGGTGAGGCGATGCCACCTCCTCCTCACCACCGAGCCTAGAGAGTGTGAGTTCTACTGAGGAATGTATAGCCTATTCAGCCCCTTGTACTGTACACCGGCGCTCTCATTCCGTGTGTGGGTGTTCCACCGGCCCAGTTATCGTGGAGATGGGCCGGGTACTTGAGAACTATGGGTCTAATAGATACCTTGGTGGCCCCATTAACGTCCCTGGGTACGTTCGTGGCCCCATTAACGACTTTGGGTACTTTGGGAGCTCCATTAACGACCCTGGGTACCTTGGTTTGTCCCTATTAACGACTCTGGGTACCTTCGTGGCCCCATTAACGACTCTGGGGACCTTGGTGCCCCCATTAACGACTCTGGTACCTTGGTGTCCCCATTAACGACCCTGGGTACCTTTGGGGGCCCCATTAACGACTCTGGGTACCTTGGGGGCCCCATTAACGACCCTGGGTACCTTGGTGGGCCCATTAACGACTCTGGGTACCTTGGGGGACCCCATTATCGTCTCTGGGGATCTTGGTGACCCCATTAACGACTCTGGGTACCTTGGTGACCCCATTATCGTCTCTGGGTACCTTGGTGACCCCATTATCGTCTCTGGGGACCTTGGTGCCCCCATTAACGACTCTGGGGTATCTTGGGGGCCCCATTAACGACCCTGGGTACCTTGGTGGCCCCATTAACGACCCTGGGTACCATTAACGACCCTGGGTACCATTAACGACCCTGGGTACCATTACCGATCCTGGGTACCATTAACGACCCTGGGTACCATTAACGACCCTGGGTACCATTAACGACCCTGGGTACCATTAACGACCCTGGGTACCTTTCTTCTCTCAAGAGGAGACTGTGGGAGAGATTAAAGCCCTTGCGGGTCCTTGTTGGTGTCAATCATGGACTTAACGTGAGACTTGCTAGAATGTTTTATGTATCATTTATACGCTCTGTGATGGGAACCAAATCCAATTTGAAAACGAATTTGAACAATCTTCTCTCGTACATACAGCAATGAAGCGCGTCAATGACTGGGCAAGTACAACTCAAACCGAACTTGCAGGCATATACCTTGCCACTGAATTTTTAAAAGACAAAGGCAGTGGACTTATATACTGTGACTCGCAGAGTGCACTCCTGGCACTGAACGCACATAGTAGTAACACCCAGAAAATAGTCAGTGATATTCGAATGAATGTTTTAGCTGCTAAAGAAAACAGATTTGAAATTAAATTCCTATGGATACCATCACATGTTGGCATCTCAAGGCATGACACTGTTGATATGCTTGCAAAGACAGCCCGTAGAAAACCAGTGATAGAAATTGATATGGGTGTTTCATTAGCAGTGACAAAGAGAATACTTAAACAAATATCTAATGAAGATCTCACCTACCTAACAAATTCACAAAGACCTGAAAGTTGTAGCATTAAATATTATGATAGATATCGTGAGGAGACATTCACATATGGGACTAATAGAACAAGAACCCGGCAATGTGATGTTATAGTGGCCAGAATACGCCTGGGATATAGACGTATCTGGCAGCTTTCTCAAAACCCAAATGTCGAGTACACAATGTGTCAACTTTGTGAAAGAGAAAACATGCACTCTCTTGAACATTATATTGTAGAATGTCCCATACTGACTGACTTTCGCCCTCCTGGGCTAAGGTATGCTGAACTCTGTAGTTACTATATGAGTACTGGAACACTTGATGATATATTGGACTTGTGCCCAAGATTAACCATGTAATGTATCAATTATACAATGTATGTATGTGATGTAACTATATAACCTGAGCTTGTAAAAGCACCTTAATCACCTTCAGTGATTAAGTGCTTAATACCACACTAGTTTCTATAACAGCTAGCTTACCCTGTAAAATATATATATATATATATATATATATATATATATATATATATATATATATATATATATATATATATATATATATATATATATATATATATATATATATGTTAGCTTGATTATCATTTTAAAATACTATAATAACTTTCTGTAGTTACTTTCTTGTAGTTGTCCAATAAATCACTGAACTATATGTTTACCAGGACTCTAACCCTGTCCATAGAAGACAGAAGAAAATGTAAATATGCTGGTTAGCATTGTAAATGTCTGGCCACGTCTGTGGTAGAACATAAAAATGAAAAAAAAAAACTTGCCTCACTTCCCACACGTTAATTTCTATGACCCCCCCCCCCCCCCCGCACCCCCACCCTTTTCCATCCTCCCCCCCACCCCTCTTCCCTAACCCCTGAAGCACCCCAGATGCCCACACAGGTGTGTTCCCTGAGGTAGGAGCGGCCCCTGAAGTACACAGGTGCGTAGGGAACAGCTTGTCACCTAGCTGCGTCTCCCCCCCCCCCCTCAAGACGTTCATTCAAGGACATGGCCCCAGAAGCCTCCCTTCCCCCCCCCCCAACCCCCCATGTCTCCTCCAGCCCCACGCTCCCCCCCACAGCTCCCCTACCCCCTCACCCCTCCCTACACACGCCCAGCAACCCACTCCAATTGGAGGGGAGGGGGGGGGGGTGAAGAGGAAGGAGAGGCATAGGTGAAGGGAAGTATAGAAGTGGGAAATACAGTGAGAGGTATGAAAGCAGGCGGGCTGTCCGCCTTGCTGACACGATGTGTGGGTGTTGGCAGCTAAGCTAAGCTGGCTCCCTCTTGTCAGGGAGCTGTGAGTGTGTGAGAGGTTCTTCACATGTGTTTCACCATATATGGATGTCTATAGATGAATACTGTGTAGCATTCATATGTATACACTCCGATGCTTCCACACATGTTTTGTTTAAGGCTCTTTATTTTATTATTATTTATTGATTTATATATGTATATGTATTTCATCTGGGAATTATATACTAAGGGGCTGGGTTTTCATCTAGTAAATCAAGGCTCTTGGGCCACCAACTGTGGGAGCGGGGCGTCTCATCTTGGAGTAATCTTTCTAACATTGGGTCCTGTAAATATCGATGGTGTTCCACACCCTGATGGCTTGGTGCTGCAGTCTGATGTTTAGTGGCTGTGTGTTCAGGAGTTCGTGGAGCTCCTGGATTGTCTGATCATATGGTGGACGGTGTTTGGCTGCTCTCCTTAGCGCCTTATTTTGTACTGCTTGCAGTTTCTGCATGTTAGTTTTCTTTATGGCGTGTAGTGGTACTGGGGGATACTCTAGATGCGGCCCAACTAGAGCCTTATATAGGTGGATCTGAATGTTAGTAGTGAGGTTTTATCTCATGGGCCCCAACCCAACCCACTCCTCATGGCCCTCCTCCTGACACTGTGAGGACACGAACCCAACCGGAAGCGAGGTGCTTCCTCACTACACCTGTAATTTTTGGTCCAGCGCCTCACAGTGAGGATAATTGATGCAAACAATCATCAACAACCTCATCAATCAACAATCATGTATATGACTGTTGCCTTTTCTTGCACAATCACTACATTCATTTCCCTTATGAAAGAGAATGTATGGTGAAGGGAGAGATAATTCACGCGTTGGGACCTCCCTTTGTATGGTCGTCGTTCAAGGGTTAAAAATAGCTCTCATAACATTAAGGCAGGTCCCACCCCCTTACACCCCTTGGGGTGGCCCACCCTCCCCTACACCCCTTGGGGTGGCCCACCCTCCCCTTACACCCCTTGGGGTGGCCCACCCTCCCCTTACACCCCTTGGGGCGGCCCACCCTCCCCTACACCCCTTGGGGTGGCCCACCCACCCTCCCCTACACCCCATGGGGGGGCCCACCCACCCCTACACCCCTTGGGGTGGCCCACCCACACCAGATGGGGTGGCCCACCCACCCTCCCCTACACCAGATGGGGTGGAACTACACCCCTTGGGGTGGCCCATCCACCCTCCTCTACACCAGATGGGGTGGCCCTACCCACTCATCCTGTGAGTGGACACACCGCCATAGTGACAGTATTAGACAGCCTTTCGTCATGTTGTCTTCTAGCAGGAAGAGAACGATTCTATCAACTTTTCTCTTCGGTATCTTGTACGTCGTGATTATGTCTCCTCTGTATGACCAGGAAGGCCATTCAACACCTCACACAGGTCCTGGTCGCCTGGTTCCAATTGGCCGGGCTCCACTAGGCTCTGGGGAGACATACACTCTCAAATACCCACATATAAGTGGGGGAGGTAGACTCGTTACGGACCCCAAAGACCACCAAAGAGACCAGTTTCCCGGCCAGCAGCCTAGTGATTGAGCCTACAGTGGCCAGCCACGAGGAAAAAAAAATTCAAATGCTACAGAACTTCTGTTATGTATTCCGTAAACTCCTGTATTATGTAAACCCCATCCCGTGAGGGGGGGGGGGGGTGTTACAGACACACATAATGGGTTCAGGAAGTTATGTAATCTATGATACATATGTTCTTGTTGTTGTTGATTGTGTAAATTTTAGTTTCCAAGCTCAAAAACTGTAAAAAACCCACTATGATTAGTGAAAGATATGAAAGTGATCAGAATCGATCACCTGGTTGTAAAGCTGCACTCGGTGACGTTCTAAAGCGATGTTCTCGCTCTCGAGAAACGCACAAGTCAGCTTTTTTGGGGGAGGAGAAAGACAGAACTCCGGAGTTGTAATGCAGTTTCTCGTAACTCAATTTGCCCTCAGAGCTTCCCTGTGGGGGCCTTGGTGCTTGTTCCCTCTGTCTGCCTGGCACCTTCGCTGTCTGTCTGTCTGTCTGTCTGTCTGTCTGTCTGTCTGTCTGTCTGTCTGTCTGTCTGTCTGTCTGTCTGTCTGTCTGTCTGTCTGTGTGCCTCTGTCCAACTATCTCTCTCTCTCTCTGCATCTCTATTAAAACCTCTTTTAATTTTTACTTGAATTTTATAGGATTAGATCATAAGATTTTCTATACAAAGCTTGACCCCCTCACTGTGCCAAGGTTGACCCCCTCACTGTGCCAAGGTTGACCCCCTCACTGTGCCAAGGTTGACCCCCTCACTGTGCCAAGGTTGACCCCCTCACTGTGCCAAGGTTGACCCCCTCACTGTGCCAAGGTTGACCCCCTCACTGTGCCAAGGTTGACCCCTCACTGTGCCAAGGTTGACCCCTCACTGTGCCAAGGTTGACCCCCTCACTGTGCCAAGGTTGACCCCCTCACTGTGCCAAGGTTGACCCCCTCACTGTGCCAAGGTTGACCCCCTCACTGTGCCAAGGTTGACCCCCTCACTGTGCCAAGGTTGACCCCTCACTGTGCCAAGGTTGACCTCCCTCACTGTGCCAAGGTTGACCCCTCACTGTGCCAAGGTTGACCCCCTCACTGTGCCAAGGTTGACCTCCCTCACTGTGCCAAGGTTGACCCCCTCACTGTGCTAAGGTTGACCCCCTCACTGTGCCAAGGTTGACCCCTCACTGTGCCAAGGTTGACCCCCTCACTGTGCCAAGGTTGACCCCTCACTGTGCCAAGGTTGACCCCCTCACTGTGCTAAGGTTGACCCCTCACTGTGCCAAGGTTGACCCCCTCACTGTGCCAAGGTTGACCCCCTCACTGTGCTAAGGTTGACCCCCTCACTGTGCCAAGGTTGACCCCCTCACTGTGCCAAGGTTGACTGTGCCCCCCTCACTGTGCTAAGGTTGACCCCCTCACTGTGCCAAGGTTGAACCCTCACTGTGCCAAGGTTGACCCCCTCACTGTGCCAAGGTTGACCCCTCACTGTGCCAAGGTTGACCCCTCACTGTGCCAAGGTTGACCCCCTCACTGTGCCAAGGTTGACCCCCTCACTGTGCCAAGGTTGACCCCCTCACTGTGCTAAGGTTGACCCCCTCACTGTGCCAAGGTTGACCCCTCACTGTGCCAAGGTTGACCCCCTCACCCCCTCACTGTGCCAAGGTTGACCCCCTCACTGTGCTAAGGTTGACCCCCTCACTGTGCCAAGGTTGACCCCTCACTGTGCCAAGGTTGACCCCTCACTGTGCCAAGGTTGACCCCCTCACTGTGCCAAGGTTGACCCCCTCACTGTGCCAAGGTTGACCCCCTCACTGTGCCAAGGTTGACCCCCTCACTGTGCCAAGGTTGACCCCCTCACTGTGCCAAGGTTGACCCCTCACTGTGCCAAGGTTGACCCCCTCACTGTGCCAAGGTTGACCCCCTCACTGTGCCAAGGTTGACCCCCTCACTGTGCCAAGGTTGACTGTGCCAAGGTTGACCCCTCACTGTGCCAAGGTTGACTGTGCCCCTCACTGTGCCAAGGTTGACCCCCTCACTGTGCCAAGGTTGACCCCCTCACTGTGCCAAGGTTGACCCCCTCACTGTGCCAAGGTTGACCCCCTCACTGTCACTGTGCCAAGGTTGACCCCCTCACTCAAGGTTGACCCCTCACTGCCAAGGTTGATGCCAAGGTTGACCCCCTCACTGTGCCAAGTTGACCCCTCACTGTGCCAAGGTTGACCCCTCACTGTGCCAAGGTTGACCCCCTCACTGTGCCAAGGTTGACCCCCTCACTGTGCCAAGGTTGACCCCTCACTGTGCCAAGGTTGACCCCCTCACTGTGCCAAGGTTGACCCCCTCACTGTGCCAAGGTTGACCCCTCACTGTGCCAAGGTTGACCCCTCACTGTGCCAAGGTTGACTCCCCTGACCCCCCACTGTGCCAAGGTTGACCCCTCACTGTGCCAAGGTTGACCCCTCACTGTGTGACCCCTCACCAAGGTTGACCCCTCACTGTGCCAAGGTTGACCCCCTCACTGTGCCAAGGTTGACCCCCCACTGTGCCAAGGTTGACCCCTCACTGTGCCAAGGTTGACCCCCTCACTGTGCCAAGGTTGACCCCCTCACTGTGCCAAGGTTGACCCCTCACTGTGCCAAGGTTGACCCCCTCACTGTGCTAAGGTTGACCCCCTCACTGTGCCAAGGTTGACCCCTCACTGTGCCAAGGTTGACCCCTCACTGTGCCAAGGTTGACCCCTCACTGTGCCAAGGTTGACCCCTCACTGTACCAAGGTTGACCCTTCACTGTGCCAAGGTTGACCCCTCACTGTGCCAAGGTTGACCCCTCACTGTGCCAAGGTTGACCCCTCACTGTGCCAAGGTTGACCCCTCACTGTGCCAAGGTTGACCCCTCACTGTGCCAAGGTTGACCCCTCACTGTGCCAAGGTTGACCCCTCATTGTACCAAGGTTGACCCCTCACTGTGCCAAGGTTGACCCCTCACTGTACCAAGCTTGACCCCCTCACTGTGCCAAGGTTGATCCCTCACTGTGCCAAGCTTGACCCCTCACTGTACCAAGCTTGACCCCCTCACTGTGCCAAGGTTGACCCCTCACTGTACCAAGCTTGACCCCCTCACTGTGCCAAGGTTGATCCCTCACTGTGCCAAGCTTGACCCCTCACTGTACCAAGCTTGACCCCCTCACTGTACCAAGCTTGACCCCCCTCACTGTACCAAGCTTGACCCATCACTGTACCAAGCTTGACCCCTCACTATACGAAGCTTCACCCATCACTGTACCAAGCTTGACCGACCTCTAGGGTAAGCTTAGCTACACACGTGTGTCTGTTGTTATTAATTTCAACATTTAATAACTCGTTTGTTGCGAAAGTCAGCCAACAGGTCCATATGGCAGACTCGGCTCTAATTGTCGCGGTGCCATATGGCAACATGGGCGTGGTTGGGGGGGGAGGCCAGGGAACATGTTGAGCCTGTCTGTCTGTCTGTCTGTCTGTCTGTCTGTCTGTCAATCTCTTGGCCTATATATACCTGTCTCCACCACTGCCGTAATCTGCGTGTGTGTGTGTGTGTGTGTGTGTGTGTGTGTGTGTGTGTGTGTGTGTGTGTGTGTGTGTGTGTGTGTGTGTGTGTGTGTGTGTGTGTGTGTGTGTGTGTGTGTGTGTGTGTGTGTGTGTGTGTGTGTGTGTGTAACGTAACAAATTCTGAAACCTGACAGTTACTGTATCAACACCGTCGCGGGAGTGTGGAGTGGCGATTTCTGCGCCATCTATGGACCTACACTCCAACTCCCTGGAATTTGGTGTAACGCAGACAGCGCCATCTGTTGGTGGTGGCGTGGCATCGGTGAAAGGCTCTGGTTTCCTGCCTTAGTTAGAAGGTGTGGTCGATGATGATGACCTCTGGTGGGTGGCGTATTGAGACCAACGCCATCTAGGTGGCGGCTACAATTACATTTTCAGTTTCCCGGTGGAAGGGTGTTATCCTAAGGTCACCCAGTATACTGTCTGTCTAGCTAATGATGTTTTATGTTCACAGAGCTGACATAAGGAGGCAATTGTGCTGAGGAAGGCAGTTCACCTTGAGCAGTCCAAGAACTCTTGACTCGGTCCTGTGAGAGGACAAAGTGGCCGCCGTCGGTAGTAGCAGTGTTGTATGGACCAACGGACCCGTCGGATTGGCCAGGAAGAATTACGTGACGACAGTGGTGCGTCTGTTCAGAAGTGTTGCTAGTGTGTTGCTAGAGACTTCTGCCAGGGTGTTAGCTACCCCTGTATGAATTGTTTGAGACCCCTGTCAGCGTCTGGCTGAAACCCTCTGCCAGTGTGTATCTGGAGAGCAGAGGTGGGGTATTGGCACATCGTGATGATACGGTGTGCGGACTGGCCCATGGTGAGGGTGAACTCGCCGGTGTTTGCCATTAAGTATGGACGACGTGTACCTGGAAAGTGGATTCACCTGGATTTGATGAACACCGCCGCTGTATTGTGTCCTGAGTGAAAGCGACACTTTGTAAATATGTGTAGTAATACTTTATATATATATATATATATATATATTATATATATATATATCTATATATATATATATATATATATATATATATATATATATATATATATATATATATATATATATATATATATATATATATATATTATATATATATATAATTAGTGGTGAAGGTGTTAATATATATTGGTGAAGATGTAATTGCGTATTGTTTATCCCCCCTTTATTCTATGCACTACTACTTGCCACAGCCAGTTCTTGAAAATTTACCACCAACTTGGGGATGGACGAAGAGGTTATAAGATACATTAACAGCAAGAACCCTGGTTACTGGTCCAAAGTGGCCGTAACACTGACTAAACGACAGATTTGCCTCTTATATTTACAGAAAGTGTAAACACCACAACAACATGGTTGTAAATGGTGCCATCTTGTCATGATATCTTCCCGTGTCTCCTCTGGTGACACAAACATCTATGGTGTTTCTCCCTCAGAGAACCAAACGTTGCCAAACCTGTTGATTGGGCTTCGTCTCGTGTAAATATTGGAGCACGAAATCAAAATGCAAAAGTCTGAAGCGCGCGTCTTTATTTTTTTCCATTTCCAAAGTTCTTGAAAGTTCAGCAATTCGCCGTAAACTGACGATCAAACAAAATAAACTATTGTTTGTTTACGAAGATTGTCTAGTCAGAGGACACGTTTATTGACGCCGAAGTAATAGTTATTATAAGAGATTTTGGTATGCAAATATCCTAGTTAAGCCAGCAGATGAATTGCTAGTTAACCACTTTGGCCCCTTGTTCCACTCTGGCCCCTTGTTCCACTCTGGCCCCTTGTTCCACTCTGGCCCCTTGTTCCACTCTGGCCCCTTGTTCCACTCTGGTCCCTTGTTCCACTCTGGTCCCTTGTTCCACTCTGGCCCCTTGTTCCACTCTGGCCCCTTGTTCCACTGTGGTCCCTTGTTCCACTCTGGCCCCTTGTTCCACTCTGGCCCCTTGTTCCACTCTGGCCCCTTGTTCCACTCTGGCCCCTTGTTCCACTGTGGTCCCTTGTTCCACTCTGGCCCCTTGTTCCACTCTGGCCCCTTGTTCCACTGTGGTCCCTTGTTCCACTGTGGTCCCTTGTTCCACTGTGGTCCCTTGTTCCACTCTGGCCCCTTGTTCCACTCTGGCCCCTTGTTCCACTCTGGCCCCTTGTTCCACTCTGGTCCCTTGTTCCACTCTGGTCCCTTGTTCCACTCTGGCCCCTTGTTCCACTTTGGCCCTTGTTCCACTCTGGTCCCTTGTTCCACTTTGGCCCTTGTTCCACTCTGGTCCCTTGTTCTACTCTGGTCCCTTGTTCACACACACACACACACACATACACACACACACACACACACACACACACACACACATTCAGAGGGAAACAGAGCTCAGGGGCAAGACGGCCCAAGACATGATGGACTACATCACGCAGAAGTGTAAGGACGCAGCAAACAAGTTTGTCCTAGTCCAAAAGCAAAACAGTGAAATGAAGATGAGAAACCCATGGTTTAATCAGAGATGTAAGCTAGCTAAGCAGCAAAGTAAAAGGGCATGGAGAAACTATAGGAATAACAGGACACTGGAGAGCAGAGAAAGATACCAGAGTGTCAGGAATGAATACTTCAGGGTGAGAAGAGAGGCAGAAAGACAATACGAAAATGACATCGCAAGCAAGGCAAAGACTCAGCCTAAATTGTTGCATAGCCACATTAGGAGAAAAACAACAGTAAAGGAACAGGTTATGAAATTAAGGATAGGGGCAGAAGGATTCACTACAAACGACAAGGAAGTGTGTGAGGAACTGAATAAGAAATTCCAGGAGGTCTTCACCGTAGAGCAAGGAGAAATTCCAGAGATAAGAGAGGGAATAGCTAACCAGGAACCACTGGAAGAGTTTGAGATTACCAGCGGGGAAGTAAGGAAGTGTTTACTAGAGTTGGATGTGACAAAGGCTATAGGCCCAAATGGAATCTCCCCTTGAATACTAAAGGAAGGAGCAGAAAACTGTGCTTGCCACTCTCCATAATGTATAACAAATCACTGGCAACAGGGGAACTGCCAGAAATTTGGAAAGGAGCTAACGTAGTCCCGATATACAAGAAAGGGGATAGACAGGAGGCACTGAATTACAGGCCAGTGTCCCTAACCTGCATACCATGCAAGCTGATGGAGAAGATTGTGTGAAGAAAGCTAGTGGAGCACCTGGAGCGAAAGAAGTTTGTAACACAGCATCAACATGGGTTCAGGGATGGCAGGTCCTGCCTCACAGGGTTACTTGAATTCTACGACCAGGCAACAAAAATAAGGCAAGAAAGAGAAGGGTGGGCAGATTGCGTATTTTTGGATTGTCAGAAAGCCTTTGATACAATGCCACAAAAGAGGCTAGTGAAAAAGCTGGAGATGCAGGCTGGAGTGAAAGGGAAGGTACTCCATTGGATACAGGAGTACCTAAGCAACAGGAGACAACGAGTCACTGTGAGGGGTGAGGCCTCAGATTGGCGAGACGTTACAAGTGGAGTCCCGCAGGGGTCAGTCCTTGGACCTATACTGTTTCTGATATATGTAAATGATCTCCCAGAGGATATAGAATGGAAACAGGTGGAAACTGAGTACCCACATGAGCCACAGGGACGTTAGAAGGAACTTTTTCAGTGTCAGAGTAGTTAACGGATGGAATACATTAGGCAGTGATGTGGTGGAGGCTGACTCCATACACAGTTTCAAGTGTAGATATGATAGAGCCCAGTAGGCTCAGGAACCTGTACACCAGTTGATTAACAGTTGAGAGGCGGGACCAAAGAGCCAGAGCTCAACCCCCGCAAGCACAACAAGGTGAGTACACACACACACACACTGTATGTGTGTGTGTGTCTATTTAGTCATGTATACAGGAATGTATACATTAATGTATACAGGAATGACCATTGGTGCTCGTAATCAGGAAACAATTAGGCCTAAATCTCAAATTAAATTGTATTGTAACTTTGTTTACAGTTCCCAATATCGGGGTTTAGGGAGGTTGTTAGGCTTACCTCCCCCCCCCCTCCCCCCCAGGATAATAACTGGCCTTTGTCACGATGCATCCCACAACAGCCGCCTAACTCCCGGATCTAACCATTTAATCCCAAGGTGAACAGAGGCATTAGGCGTCAAAGGAGAGACGTAACCAAACGTCTCTCGCCCCTGACATAGAATCGAACCCTGAGGATCACTGAGCAGCGAGCCGAGGGCATAATAACCCCTGCGATGCCGACCATCACAAGCCGGTTGATCAGGGCATTAGTCTAGTGTACCGTATACAACGGCTGCCTGCCTATAACGACCGCTTAATTACTCGGCCTAAATCATTGATACACATTAGGGGAAATCGTCTCTTAACTGCTCCATTGAGAAGCTTCGCGTGGAGTCGTGTCAGCTTTGTTCAAGTGTTCAGCTTGTTCAGTGTTCAACGTGGCGGTGTTCAGTGTTCAACGTGGCGGTGTTCAGTGTTCAACGTGGCGGTGTTCAGTGTTCAACGTGGCGGTGTTCAGCTTGTTTAGTGTTCAACGTGGCGGTGTTCAGTGTTCAACGTGGCGGTGTTCAGTGTTCAACGTGGCGGTGTTCAGTGTTCAACGTGGCGGTGTTCAGTGTTCAACGTGGCGGTGTTCAGTGTTCAACGTGGCGGTGTTCAGTGTTCAACGTGGCGGTGTTCAGCTTGTTTAGTGTTCAACGTGGCGGTGTTCAGCTTGTTCAGTGTTCAACGTGGCGGTGTTCAGCTTGTTCAGTGTTCAACGTGGCGGTGTTCAGTGTTCAACGTGGCGGTGTTCAGTGTTCAACGTGGCGGTGTTCAGTGTTCAACGTGGCGGTGTTCAGCTTGTTTAGTGTTCAACGTGGCGGTGTTCAGTGTTCAACGTGGCGGTGTTCAGTGTTCAACGTGGCGGTGTTCAGTGTTCAACGTGGCGGTGTTCAGTGTTCAACGTGGCGGTGTTCAGTGTTCAACGTGGCGGTGTTCAGTGTTCAACGTGGCGGTGTTCAGCTTGTTTAGTGTTCAACGTGGCGGTGTTCAGCTTGTTCAGTGTTCAACGTGGCGGTGTTCAGCTTGTTCAGTGTTCAACGTGGCGGTGTTCAGTGTTCAACGTGGCGGTGTTCAGTGTTCAACGTGGCGGTGTTCAGTGTTCAACGTGGCGGTGTTCAGTGTTCAACGTGGCGGTGTTCAGTGTTCAACGTGGCGGTGTTCAGTGTTCAACGTGGCGGTGTTCAGCTTGTTTAGTGTTCAACGTGGCGGTGTTCAGCTTGTTCAGTGTTCAACGTGGCGGTGTTCAGCTTGTTCAGTGTTCAACGTGGCGGTGTTCAGTGTTCAACGTGGCGGTGTTCAGTGTTCAACGTGGCGGTGTTCAGTGTTCAACGTGGCGGTGTTCAGTGTTCAACGTGGCGGTGTTCAGTGTTCAACGTGGCGGTGTTCAGCTTGTTTAGTGTTCAACGTGGCGGTGTTCAGCTTGTTCAGTGTTCAACGTGGCGGTGTTCAGCTTGTTCAGTGTTCAACGTGGCGGTGTTCAGTGTTCAACGTGGCGGTGTTCAGTGTTCACGTGGCGGTGTTCAGTGTTCAACGTGGCGGTGTTCAGTGTTCAACGTGGCGGTGTTCAGTGTTCAACGTGGCGGTGTTCAGCTTGTTTAGTGTTCAACGTGGCGGTGTTCAGCTTGTTCAGTGTTCAACGTGGCGGTGTTCAGCTTGTTCAGTGTTCAACGTGGCGGTGTTCAGTGTTCAACGTGGCGGTGTTCAGTGTTCAACGTGGCGGTGTTCAGTGTTCAACGTGGCGGTGTTCAGTGTTCAACGTGGCGGTGTTCAGTGTTCAACGTGGCGGTGTTCAGTGTTCAACGTGGCGGTGTTCAGTGTTCAACGTGGCGGTGTTCAGTGTTCAACGTGGCGGTGTTCAGCTTGTTCAGTGTTCAACGTGGCGGTGTTCAGCTTGTTCAGTGTTCAACGTGGCGGTGTTCAGCTTGTTCAGTGTTCAACGTGGCGGTGTTCAGCTTGTTCAGTGTTCAACGTGGCGGTGTTCAGCTTGTTCAGTGTTCAACGTGGCGGTGTTCAGCTTGTTCAGTGTTCAACGTGGCGGTGTTCAGTGTTCAACGTGGCGGTGTTCAGTGTTCAACGTGGCGGTGTTCAGCTTGTTCAGTGTTCAACGTGGCGGTGTTCAGTGTTCAACGTGGCGGTGTTCAGCTTGTTCAGTGTTCAACGTGGCGGTGTTCAGCTTGTTCAGTGTTCAACGTGGCGGTGTTCAGCTTGTTCAGTGTTCAACGTGGCGGTGTTCAGCTTGTTCAGTGTTCAACGTGGCGGTGTTCAGCTTGTTCAGTGTTCAACGTGGCGGTGGCGGTGGTGTTCAGCTTGTTCAGTGTTCAACGTGGCGGTGTTCAGTGTTCAACGTGGCGGTGTTCAGCTTGTTCAGTGTTCAACGTGGCGGTGTTCAGCTTGTTCAGTGTTCAACGTGGCGGTGTTCAGCGTATGTGCGCTCTCTCCGGGCGCGTGTTCACAGCTTCTACGACACCAGCACCTCCGCATTCATGCGTAACTGCGTCTCTCAGTGCGTCAATTCACTATTGCAATAACCCAAGGGGGGAACTTGACCTTTAATTCACATATACACATGGGCTAGTTTTGCTGCCACCAGGACGTGAGCGTTTATGTGGGAGGGGAAGAGGAGGAGGAAGGGAAGAGGAGGAGGAAGGGAAGAGGAGGAGGAAGGGAAGAGGAGGAGGAAGGGAAGAGGAGCAGGAAGGGAAGAGGAGGAGGAAGGGAAGAGGAGGAGGAAGGGAAGAGGAGGAGGAAGGGAAGAGGAGGAGGAAGGGAAGAGGAGGAGGAAGGGAAGAGGAGGAGGAAGGGAAGAGGAGGAGGAAGGGAAGAGGAGCAGGAAGGGAAGAGGAGGAGGAAGGGAAGAGGAGGAGGAAGGGAAGAGGAGGAGGAAGGGAAGAGGAGGAGTCACACATATAATTAATAATTCCTCTCTTGAAGAGTGTATGGTGAGTGTCACACAAGCTTAATGGAAAAATTCTTGAGTGTGCACGTGTGGCCCGACCTCTTGCATCTTTGGTCTAGGTAGCAACAGCAAATCTCCCCCTGCCCCTTTATGGGGTGTATATATATGGTCCTGTAGCAGACTTAGTTTAGAGAGAGTGCCGGACACCAGGGCCCAGAGTGGGTCTGTGAGGAACATCTCACAGCCAGGGAGAGACAGAGTGAATCCACCGGAGGGAGAGACAGAGGTCTTAAGGTAAAGTGTGATCTCTGAGGGTTTTGTTCCATGTCTAAATTTCTTAACTATTGGCCAGTGTTAGAGTAGGATTTATAGCGGTGAATAGCATAATTTGTTCTCAATAAACGCATGTTAAACTTTCCATCTGTGTCAATTGTTGAATCCTCTTAGCCTCTGGATATAGTATGCTAACAACCATCCCGTTAATGACAGTTAAAGAAAATGGACTCTCCAAGTCAAGCAATGTTTCTTGCCTCGTTGCTTGATATAGTTAATGGTCAAGGCAGATGGTGGCAGCGTAGTTAATCCTGTGTAGCATTTCCTTGGAAGTGCACCTTTGGTTCCGGTTACTCAGTATATATATTAGTATTCCTCAGGCTACTCTCTACTCCCGCTTACTCTTTCCTCCTGTTCCTTCCTACCCCGTCCTCACTATCCCCTTTCTACTCCTCTTCCTCTCCCACCTCCACACTTCCCGTGCGCCCCTCGTTTTCTGTTGCCCCACAGACGAGTTCCCCCTCCCCGTCCACGTTTTCTAAACCTTTCCATCCCTCCATCCCTTAGTCCTACCGTTCTTCCTCTATTTTACTTTTCACCACCAAATATTGCTGAGGATACAATAATATTTTAGTGTACAACTTTAGTAATGTTATATCATTAGTGTTACAAATATAGTAATGTTACAGTCCCTTCAGAACCCAAAGCAATATGGCGGGTATATTGCCTGCCCGAGCAACCCGTCCTCTTTAAAATAACGTCACTTTTCGCTCGTATGCGCACTATGGCCAAATATGGACTTAATTTGAAATGAAATCGACTCACAAAAGTGACGTACTGTTCCGTTTTCTGTTTGAGAGGTCCGGCCTACTCGGTAAGCTTAGAAGAGACAACTTTCCATTAACGTTTTTCATACCGTTTTGAAACTTTGTGAGAATTTCCTGCCCACCTAACCTATCAGAGGACCCTTAACTTACTGTTGTTGGAAAAAAAATCCCAACTTTATTTTCATTTTCAAATTACGTCCATATTCGGCCATACGGACAAACGGCCAAGAGCGACGTTCTTTTTAAGAAGACAGGTTGGCCCGAGAGGGTATGTCTAGAAAAGAGAGGGATTCCTTAAAGTTGAAATGGAGGGATACTTGCTGTAGGCCTTCCTAGGGGGGACAGGAGAGAGGGGTCAACCAGGGACTGAGTGCACCTGTCCCCCCCCCTATCCCTAACCTTCAAAACTCATTACCTTTATTATATATACCATCACTAATCTCAGAGAAGGGATTAGGGGTGACTGGGAGAGGGGATGAGAGAGGGGAAGGGAAGGACTGCAAGAGGAGGGGAGGGAGGGAAAAAATAAACACATAGAGGGGGAAAAAGAGGGGAGATGGATTTAAATAGAAGGGGGCGATGTTTGGGGTAAATCAATAGAGGGAAGGGCCAGCACAGACACCGGCGCTCTAGTGTGGGGTAGGGAGATAGGTAAGTGTGTGCTGGTGTGCGGTGGAGGATAGGTAAGTGTGTGCTGGTGTGTGGTGGAGGATAGGAAAGTGTGTGCTGGTGTGGGGGTGGAGGATAGGTAAGTGTGTGCTGGTGTGTGGTGGAGGATAGGAAAGTGTGTGCTGGTGTGGGGGTGGAGGATAGGTAAGTGTGTGCTGCTGTGGGGGTGGAGGATAGGTAAGTGTCTGCTGGTGTGGGGTGGAGGATAGGTAAGTGTGTGCTGGTGTGGGGTGGAGGATAGGTAAGTGTGCGCTAGTGTGGGGTAGGGGATAGGTAAGTGTGTGCTGGTGGAGGATAGGTAAGTGTGTGCTGGTGTGGGGTGGAGGATAGGTAAGTGTCTGCAGGTGTGGGGGTGGGGGATAGGTAAGTGTGTGCAGGTGTGGGGTGGAGGATAGGTAAGTGTCTGCAGGTGTGGGGTAGAGGATAGGTAAGTGTCTGCAGGTGTGGGGTAGAGGATAGATAAGTGTCTGCAGGTGTGGGGTAGAGGATAGGTAAGTGTCTGCTGGTGTGGGGTAGAGGATAGGTAAGTGTATGCAGGTGTGGGGGATAGGTAAGTGTGTGCAGGTGTGGGGTAGAGGATAGGTAAGTGTGTGCTAGTGTGGGACGGAGGAAGAAAGTAGTGAGGAAGAACCAATAATAAAGAGAGTAGTGGAGACGTGAGAGAGAAACAGCCGTCAACAGCTGATAATTACTGCAAAAATGAAATTAAGGGCGAAAGGGGGTCGAGGGGGGGGGCACGGTAAATAACACATTAACCAGCGGGGGGTGGGGGGGGGGAATGGGGCTGTTAGGGGTGATTATGGAGCTGGAACAAGGGGGGGTGGGGTGGGGTTTGGGGGGTTCCTAACTGGAGTATACCTACAGCTTCTTCAGTTGCACCTATAGTTTACCTGAGAAACAACTACTATAGTAATTCTTACGTTTGGATTATAACTCAAAATAACTTGAATTATTATTTAGTGTCAGGTTATCTTGAGATGATTTCGGGGCTTTAGTGTCCCCGCGGCCCGGTCCTCGACCAGGCCTCCACCCCCAGGAAGCAGCCCGTGACAGCTGACTAACACCCAGGTACCTATTTACTACTAGGTAACAGGGGCATAGGGTGAAAGAAACTTTGCCCATTGTTTCTCGCCGGCGCCTGGGATCGAACCCAGGAGCACAGGATCACAAGTCCAGTGTGCTGTCCGCTCGGCTCCCCTACCGGTGTCTTGGTTATATGAGAAATAATTCTTCTAAATATGCTTGGCTCTCTAACCATTTCCTTCTGGCACATTCACGTTTTGACGTAGGTTCGAACCCTGATTACGGCCCTTGTGGATTAGTTCATGTTGTTCCCGTAGTGCAGACGGCGATGTGAGTCACCCTTCCATCCCAGACTGTTCCATCTGGGAGGGGTAACCCAACCCTTCACTCTCCAGAGTGAGAATCAACACGGGACTTCACTCGAATGCGTCGTTGAGGTGTTGCAAGCACTCAGTGCAAGTGATCTGCAACATACCCATCAACATACTCACAGCGGACCCCAGGGTGCAAGCCCCCAGGTCAACAAGGACTTTCTGTTCAGTAATATCAATGTTAACACTCACAAAGAGGACCCCAGTGGGACCCCATGGCCACACTGGGGGTCAGAAACACCGTCTGGGGTCAGACAACACTTGAGATGACCGACAGACACAATAGATCAGACACAGCCGGAGCACTACACCACAAGCAGCCAGCTCTCACTCAGTATTTCACCTCGGCCTTTGAATATGTTGACAAGAGTCAGCTATAGTCACAGTTAACAGGCAACTTTAACATGATAACACTCATAATAGACAAAAATAACAATAGTTAATTAACTAGAAATCACAAAAGTAAATAAATACCAAAGGCTACTTATAAATGATGATATTAAAGTAAAATTTGGTAATATTCTACAGTGACAATATGGACTAAATGAAAATTACAATTAAAATTTTAAACATTCAAATATTCTATGCAAGAACAAATTAAGTCAATCACTACCAAATTACCAATTCACACATTATATAGAAATCCAAATATTATAAAATAATAAGTACACAAATCTTATATAGTGTAACAATTAAACAGTAAATTATAAGCTCTGTCTTACTTATAAAAAAAGAGCACCAAAAGTATAAATCAACCCGTTCTCGCAAATTTAATAAGTCAATATTGACTTATTAGTTGCGTGCATAGGTGACATACTAAACATAATAGTTTCCCTTGAAAAGCTTCATAGAAAACACCGACCTTACCTAACCTACTTAGTATGTTAAAATAAGCATCTTATAGCTTCGTAATTACAATTGTTACTTAACCTATTATAGGTATAGGTTAGGTAATAATTGTAATTACGAAGCAATAAGATGCTTATCTTAACATACTAAGTAGGTTAGGTAAGGTCGGTGTTTTCTATGAAGCTTTTCAAGGGAAACTATTATGTTTAGTATGTCACCTATGCACATATTTAATAAGTCAATATTGACTTATTAAATTTGCGAGAACGGGTTGTATAAATCAAGGGGTAACTAAAGAATTAAAGAATCTACTGACTAGCAAATAAAACATACGCGGAACAAACACTTTCACCAGTTGATTGACAGTTGAGAGGCGGGACCAAAGAGCCAAAGCTCAACCCCCGCAAGCACAACTAAGCGAGTACTTGATGATTTATTTTAAATTACGAACACTTTAAAATAATTTGCGTTAGTTACAGTTCAAAATCACACAATATATCATTTGATTTAGATTTCATTTGAGTTATAACTAAAGTAGAAATGACCAAACCTAACCTAACTAAGTCATGTTCTTAATATAGTGTAATAACATTAATTAAAATAAATTAATTAGAATTTTTATTTAACTATCAAAAATCACTCTGCCTATTATGCTAATAGAGCATTGCATACTAGCCCAAGTAGTGCGTTGGGGACTCACGGTGAAAATATAAATTTAGCTCAGAAGAAAACGTTGATGGCTGGAGTAATGCTATTAATAGGTGAGTTTGTTGTCCTGAGCTGCTCTTGGCTCTCTACTATGTTAGACCTGACTGTAGCTCATGAGAAGCACCGCCGTTGTATATAATAATTATTCCATCTGCATCTCTTCGGCGCTGAGGGATTTGTTGATGTATTTGGTCGTGTCTGGCCCGAAGGAATCATAGATCTATCGATCTATCTCTCTTTCTCTTTCTTTTGGGAAGACCCAACAGTACCTGGTTGAAAACATTTCCCTGAACTGATGAACATAAAGTACTAGAAATTTTACTGAATACAGATGAACAACAAGGCCACTACGGGCTCACCATAGCCCGTGCTACTTGGAACTTTTTATTGCAAGTAGCGAATCTTAAACAACAACAACAACGCCGGTAAAGTCTCTTGAGAAACGAACACGAAAAGTGACAAGGTATTTTGCCATCGTCTTGGGGGGATAGGGGGCCCTAAAAAAAAAAAGAACTTTTTAAAATTGTCGGGAAGAAGCATAAATTGGCAAATTAGGCTATATATATCTTTTTATAGTTGAGAGCTAACCATGTTGTTAAACATTCGCTATCTGAACAAAAAGTTCCAAGTAGCACGGGCTATGGTGAGCCCGTATTTTTAAAGCTGACCAGTGCTGGGAGTCGATCGAGAAAAATCTTGCTGTTACCGTGAGATTTGCTGAAGAAACAGTATCGTCTAAGTGCCTCCTGGCTTGAGGAAGCAGCCCGTGACAGCTGACTAACTCCCAGGTACCTATTTACTGCTAGGTAACAGGGGGCATAGGGTGAAAGAAACTCTGCCCATTGTTTCTCGCCGGCGCCCGAAATCGAACCCATGATCACGCGCCCAGTGTTCTGTCCGCTCAGCCACCGGCTTCCCAATTATGTATCATACATAGCCTATTTTGTACATAGCCAATTATGAATCAAACCATTATCTAACCTACTAGCACCAATTTCCTTGCACAGTATCCTTACCTTTCACCAACAGTCTAATGAATCAACCTATTATCTCTTGCCTAGATCTACCTTTTTTTGGTAATAGAGTTAGACCTTTAGAAAACTGAGGAGTTCCGGTGCCACTCTTGGAGAGAGTGTCAGCGGTTCCTGACCGAGCGAGCCACTGTCAGACTTCCAGCTACAGCTGCCAAAAAGCTTTCGTCGCGGCCTGATTTAGGAAATTTGGATCACACCCATGACAGGGCAGTTTGGCAGCCACAGATTATTACAGTCAATTTCGCTTTTTGGCAGTTGGAGGAGAGGCTACAGTCAGCTCTAACTGACAGAGCTGCAGTCAGCTCTAACTGACAGAGCCTGTGTAACACCCAGGACCTCCCCCCCCTTAGAGTTCACACCCAGGGAAGCCTTCTCCAAGAGGTCAGCCCAGATGACCTCCAGTTTATCTTGTATATTGATTAAAAATTCCTGGGTTAGTCTTAGTCAGCATAGTTTCAAGTATGTAATATTTCATGCAAGGAAATTAGACTCCAGATTCTTATGTGTAAACATCCCTGGATCTCCCCCTTTTGGCCAGGTCAGAGGTCAGTCACACACGTAATTAATAACTCCTCTCTTGAAGAGTGTATGGTGAATGTCAAACAAGCTTTTTGAAATATTTCTTGAGTGTTTGTACACTTTTGGTCTAGCAACAGCAGATCTCCCCCTCCCCCTGTGGAAGTTGTATATAGAGGGCCTGTAGGAATATAGGAGAGGCAGAGTGCGATACACCGGGATCGAGAACGGGTCTGTGAAGAACATCTCAGCCCGGGAGAGACAGAGGTCTTAAGGTAATGTGTGTGATCTCTGAGTTTTTGTTCCATGTCCAAATTTCTTAACTTTTTGCCAGTGTTAGTGTAGCAGTTATAAGTAGTGATTGACATAATTTTGGTCTCAATAAACTCGTTAAATTTCCCGTCTGTGTCAATTGTTGAATCCTCTTAGCCTTTTGGATATAGTGGCTGACAACCGTTTTCAAAATTAATGACAGTCATAGAAAGTACTCTCCAAGTCAAGCAATGTTTCTTGCCTCGTTGCTTGATATAGTTTCAATGGTCAAAGGCAGATGGTGGCAGCGTATTTAATCCTTGTGTTAGCATTTCCTTATTGGCAGTGTACCTTTGGTTCCGGTGTAACCATCATATGTCAGCTCATAACAGTGTTATCAAGTGCAACCGATGAGGAAGTGTTACTCAGGATAGTTAGTGTTCCATTATAGTGGTACATTTTAGGGGGGTGTTACAATAGAGTGGTGTTACAATGGTGCTAGCGGTGGTCCAATAAATTGTGGGTGTGTTCACACTTTATTGGAGTCCTGCGCGCCGGCGGCTGCTCAGTTGGCCACGTCGTTGTTTGTTAGTTTAGGCGGGCTCGCGATTTCGTTGCTCGGGGCCACACGTATTTTAAGTGTTATGATTAGTGCGACATACGGGAAACTAGAGAAAGTTTGGGGTATGCGCTCCGCTCTGAAATCTATGGACAGAAATTAGTTCTCGTTTCTCTGCATAGCTTCCAGGGTGTACAACCCAGTTTTAGGTTGTACAGCAATCTGTTCGGCAGGTTGTCTGGGAAATTGTCAGTGAAGGACGCTTACTGATATATTTCTGAGGTACATGGAGTTGCCTCGAGTTCTAGATCTTAACGATAAGGCCGCAGACGGTGCTTCGTCACCTAGAGTGTAGCTGAGTTATCATCATAGAGGGGGTCATGTTGGCAGCGAGACTGACCTCAAACATTCTGGTCGTGAATTGTGTCTTAGGAAGGACGGCTGCTAGTGTTGGATGTTTTTCCCAAGGGCGGGTCAGACGTAGTTAGCAGGCGTAGCTTACCGAGGAACAATCGTAGATTTAATCACCACGAGAGTAGTCTTACAATTAGTTAAGGGAATTCATAGTTAAGTAAATTATATCTTGTTATTTTCATTATTTTACTCTGATATTTTTATAAGTGTAAGGAATTTCAGTGACGATAAGGTTGTATGTGCACCTGACCGCCTCTTGTGTGCACATATGTGTACATGTGTTTCTCATGCGACGATCTGAGAGATTGTTTATACTAAGTTATCAACACCTGTTTCATCTTGGGCGCGCGGTCATACTCTCGTCCACTCAGGAAGGTTACTGTCGTATGTCCCTTCATCTTTCTGCAGACGCTCCGCGCGGTGTATAGTGTGTGTACAGCGAGTGTGCGTTTGTTCTGATTTACTTTTTAATGTTCATTCGTTACATAGAACATTGTGTTGAAATTTCACGTTAATATGACGCTCAGTGACAAAGTTACAGATATTGTGTTATTTTGTGGAATTATATCTTTATTGGCAATTTGTTTGATTTTATATGTCCACTCAGATGCTATCAGAATGGAGGGGGTTCAAAATAGGGTTGCAATCCCCCTCTGTTACTTCTCAGTTCCCGCCTCAAGTTACCTACCCCTACCACACCCAGTTCCCTCCCACCCTACCCGCCCATGTTCCCTCCACCCACTCTGCTCCACTTCCTTCCACCGTCCCCACCGTCCCCACTCAAGGTCACTCCACCCACACCTTGCTTGTTCAGCCCCTCCCCTCTCAGTATTGTCCCACTCCACCCGTCCACCCTCACACTCCTTCCCCTCAGTTTCCACTCCTCCCGCCCCACCCCGAGTCGGTGTCACTCCTCCACGCGCCCTCCACTCTCCCTCCACTTCCATCCTCCCCGCCCTGCGCCCAGTCTCTCAACCCCCCAGTAGCCCTCCCCGCCTCCCTCATACCTCCTGCCATATCCTCCCCCTCCGACATTCCCCACCCCCACCCTGCTTCCCCCGCCCATCCCCCCAGTGTTGCCTCCCCGGGGGTAGTTTGTACTTGTGGTAAGATTTCTTACACGTTAAGTAGTATTAGTAAGGAGAAGTGTTGGACCTGTCATGGAAAAGGTCATTTTAGGAAAGCGTGTACGAGTGTTCGGCTTAAGGAAGTGCCGTCACCAGATTACTTTAAGGATGGTCGCCCTACTTTTGAAGTCAAGGTTGAGGGTGAGAGTTTGATTGCGTTCTTGGACACGGGTAGCCAAGCAACACTCATTAAGAGTTCAGCCTTCAGCAAATTCAAACAAGCACGGCTTAAACGTTGTTATAAACAGCTCACAGCAGTTAATGGGGGACAAATTGACATCTTGGGTCAAGCCACAATTAATTTTGAAATAGGTCATGATGGGTCGTACCCTCACACTTGTACAGTGGTTCAGAATCTTGCTTATCCGGGTGATATCTTGATTGGCATGGATTTCTTACACAGGTTTTCATATTCTCTGTCTGCTGAGAAAGGGGCGAGACATTGCCGGTTGAAATTAGGAACTGTATCCTACCCGGTGACATTGACTGACCATCCCCCGGTTGTAGCTTCCATCCAGCGGAAGCAGAAACATCATGCCAATTACGCGAAATTTTTGTTTCAGTCTCCCCCAGACAATAATAAGAAGTCGTGTATTTTACATGCTTTTGACAAGCAGACTTGCCCACCACGATCATTTAGGTTCCTTAGGGTGGCCGTGGGTCGTCATATCCAGCCTGGTACTACCCTTCTGGTGGCCGGCAGGTTTGATAAACTATTAATTCCCCACCACTTAATTGTTGTCCTGGACAAAGGTGCTCTCATACCTGTAGTCAATCTCTCACACAAGACCTACCGCTTCAGAGTGGGTGATCGAGTGTCTCAGGGTATTATCTTAGAGGAGACATCGATCTTTCAATCAGTTCCATCGGAAACTATTACAGACACTAAGCAATGTGGCGCTCTTAATGTTAGAGACACTAGTAAGACTGCTAAGCACGGCACAACGGTGCTCACGCCACCTTGCGATACCAACAATTTGAATAAATTAATATCAGCACTAGACTTACAGCACATTCCACAGTTAGAGAGGAAACGGGTGCGGGAAGTTTTGCGGATGTTCCCCAAATTATTTGCAACGGACGACGATCAAATTGGGTTGTTAGACAGAATTGAGCACACCATTCCAACAGGTGATCACGAGCCCGTGTATACGAGACAGTGGAGGCTCCCGGAACAGGCTAAGAAAACTATCAGAGAGGAGTGTCAGAAGATGTTAAGACAGGGAGTTATAGAACCAAGCACTTCACCATGGTTGTCTCCTGTGGTGCTGGTGCGCAAACCGGATGGTAGTTACCGGTTTTGTGTCGACTATCGGAAAGTTAATGAAATAACAAAGGGGGACGTGTACCCCTTACCTCGGATTCAGGAAATTATAGATCAGTTCGCGGCAGCCAAGTATTTCTCCACTCTGGATGCTAAGTCAGCATATTGGGCCATTCCGGTGGCAGTTAAGGACCGTGAGAAAACAGCATTCTCTGATGGGGTTCACCAGTTTCAGTTTAAGCGCATGCCTTTTGGGCTCAAGACAGCCCCTTCCTCATTTCAGAGGGCTATTAACTACATCCTCAGCCCTGTGCTAGGTAGGCATTCATTAGCATACCTGGATGACGTGGTTATCTACTCTAGGTCGTTTGAGGAGCACCTGCGGGACTTGACTGAGACACTTTCATTGTTAGACAAGGCAGGCTTCAAATTAAACATCAACAAGTGCACCCTGGCATCTCAGAAATTCAAATTTCTGGGGTTCCAGGTGAGCACAGATGGCATCCGCCCTGACCCAGACTCATGCCGCGCCATTGGTGAGATGCCCAGGCCTAGGTCAGCAAGGGATGTGCGCCGGTTTTTGGGAGCAGCCGGATACTTCCGCCGCCATATTGAGGGATTTGCTAGTATAACAGCGCCTTTAATTGACCTTGTAAAGAAGAATGCTAAATTTATGTGGACCTCAGAACACGATGAGGCTTATACTAGGCTCAAAAGTCAATTAATTACCGCCCCAGTATTAGCTGTGCCTGACTTTGATAAGGAGTGGGAGGTGCATACAGACGCTAGTGGTATTGCCATAGGAGGGTGCTTAATGCAGCGTGATTCAGAGAACCATCCTCACCCTGTGGCGTATTTCAGCAGAAAAGTGAAGGGACCTGAAGTTAGATACTCAGCAACAGACAAGGAAGCGCTTGCTGTGGTTGAAAGTGTTCGTTATTTTGAGCCTTACCTATTCCAACGTCATTTTGTTATTTTCACAGATCACAGAGCCCTCACATATATATTTAAAAAGAAAACAAAGTGTCCCCGGATGTCCCGTTGGTCTCATGAGTTGTCAGCTCACTCGTTTCAGATCCTTTATAAGCCTGGACCATCTCATGTTGTGCCAGACACGTTGAGTAGGAACGTCGCGTCAGTTAACGTAAATGTCAACATTGAAACTATTGCAAGTGATAAAATGAGAGAATTTCAAATGGGAGAACAGCGATGGAAGGAAATAATTGAATATTTGGAGGGTGGCCAATACCCTATGAAGAAAGGTAACTTTCCCCTGCAGCATTTTGACCTGCAGAAGGGTGTCCTATATTATGTTAACGACATGAAAGATCGTGCGGTTTACCAGTTAGTCATCCCCGACGTGTTAAGATCATCAGCCGTGAAACTCGCGCATGCATCTAAGATCGCTGGTCACCCTGGGGTCTTTAAGACCTATATGAGAGCTAAAACTTTATTCTATTTTCCTAGGATGTTATCTTATATCACTAAGTTTGTCAGATCGTGTCCGAATTGTCAAAGGAGAAAAGGTACCCCTAAGGTACAGGCGCCACTACAAGAGTTCCCTGACATTTTTGAGCCTTTAGATCGAGTGGGAGCGGATTTGATTGATTTACATAGTAGTCATTCTGGTAATCGCTACGTGTTGGTGCTAGTGGACCATCTGTCCCGGTTCACTACCTTGGTTGCTCTTCCTCGTAAGGACGCACAGACGGTTGCAGACGCTTTCTTAAGTAAATTTGTCACTGTGTTTGGACCACCTAAAGTATTAGTATCTGACAGAGGTCAAGAGTTCGTTGGTAACACTTTTCAAGAGGTTTGTAAAATTTTAGAAACAACAACAGCCCTCACGACTGCTTACCATCCGCAAGCAAACGGTATGACTGAAAGAACCAATCGTACAATTAAGGATATGCTAGCAATTCTTGCAGAGAAAGATGCTGCCACCTGGGATGAACAACTCCCCTATGTTCAACTAGCCTTGAACACTGCCATTCATCAGTCAATTAACACACAACCACTGCTGCGTTTCACGGGGCGCTCATGTAACTTCCCATCAGGTCTGCTTAACAGACACGAGGTTGTGTACGGTGAGGATTATCCTTCAGAAATCCTCTCTAAAATGAGAAATGCTTGGAGGATTGCTGCTGAGGCTTCTAAGACAGCGAGGAGCCGGTATGCGCACTATTATGATAAGAAGGTTCAACCGTTGACACTTAGAGAGGGAAGCTTGGTTATGAGGTTAAATGAAAAGGCTCCTGCCAATCAAAGTAGGAAGCTAGCACCTAGATGGCGTGGATCATATAGAGTAATTAAGAAGCTTGGACCAGTTAATTTTCTGATCAGGGGAATCTTTGACGACCAGGGTGACACAACTATTCATGTCAACAAATTAAAGCGTTACGTTGCCAGGGAGGAACTGGAACTGCCTTCCGCGATTCCCATTCCTGACCCTTCTGAGTTGACTGACCCAGCTGGGCGTACCCAGGATGGAGAGGAGGACCTTCTGTCAACTCTCATTGGCACCCAGGGTCAGCCTTGCCACCCTATGTTAACGAGGTCACGGGCGAGGCAGGGAGAGTTTCAGTAAGCTGTCTCGTCCCTTAGTAGTTGTTTTTTTTTATCAGAGTTTTTAAACTGGCGATAGTTTTGAGATTTTGTCACGGAATGTATTCAGAGAGCATGCCTTACCTACCCTTGGGCTGTACCCTGTCACCAAAGCCCAGGGGAGAGTCCTTGCTTCCGCCAGTCGGAGAGTTATTCTGTCTTCCCCAGGTCTGCTTGTCCACACCGCTCTGTCCCCGGTACCAGCTACTCGTGAACCAACATTGAGGCCAGAGGGGTCACCCCCTCTGGTACAGTGGAGAGGGGGTTACGTTACACCCCACCCCCCTCCCAACACTCCCGGTAACCCCTCCACTCGGTTACCTGGGACGGTGATAATGACACCATTCACCCAGCCGACACCTCCCACCACACGAGGTTGTCCAGGCCAGAGTTCCTGCCAGCAGAGCACAGCTGTCCAGATGTCAACGTACCATGGTGGGCCGCCGTCTTGCAGTTCATCATCAGAGGCACCCACCTGCCTGCTGCGACACACCGTGCAGGCACACCGGAAGTGGAGGCGCGAGGTCAACAACCGGGTATGCCAGCAGCAGTCACCTACCAGTTCCCCCTCGTCCTTGGGGATGCCACATCACTGACTCCACCAAGATGCGCAACGAGGCGGTCACATTCCAACGGCACCTCCCTACTGAGTGTGCTTGACTCGCCAATAGGGTGCACGTTTCGCACCATCGGCCCGAGGTCAGGCACATTAGGGCATGCGCGATAAGGCGTACCGGCTCAGTAGAATGTGACACAAGCAACGCCTGTGTAGTGATGGGCCCCAGGAGCTGAAGTCGGGATCCACCTGGCCTGCCGCCACGCCACCCACGCCCCAACACCTGCACCTGCTTACTTCTGTTGCAAGACATCGTCGACGTCACACTCTCTGCCCTGCTGTCACGACTCCTGCTATGTAGCTGCTGTCACTCATCATCGACCGTCAGCTTCAAGCAACTGGCGGTGAGATGTGCCTCCATACATCTCTCCTAACACCGTTCACTTGTGACCGGCCAAGTCCCCGGCCGCTGTCACTTGCCGCTGCTCTTCACACCACCACCTTCGAGCAGTTTGATAGCTTGACGAGGAGTCTGTTACCAGTAGACTCGCTCTGTCACCAGACGTACCCCCAGAGCTGTTACAAGAAGATCTTAGGGGATATGCAGGCATCATCGACGGGCAGACGCTGGACCAACATCAGGTCTTCTACATCAGGTCTCCAACATCGTCACCAACATCACGTCACCAACATCAGGTCTCCAACATCGCCACCAACATCGGGTCTCCAACATCAGTCCACCTCGCAAGAGTATAACGGATGCACGATAGAAAACGCGTATATAAACACGAACATTAATGTGTCAAGATTTACGAATGATGGTTCAGAGAAATGACTCTATTATTAACGGTGTCAAATAGTTTTGTCTAATTGGATTAAAAGTGTAACATTTATGGGGATGTAAAGTAACTAGGCCTAGAAAAAGTGGTCCTAGACAGTGTTCTTAGCTAGATGACTTCGGTCTCTAGCACAAACTTTATCTTGGAATTTATTACTATTTTATTTCATGTATGTATCTATGTGATAAGTCTGTCCTGGTGATGAGTGTCCAGGTTCCCTATTTGTTACCAGTGTATGGGTACATAATTTTTTTTATATTTGCATGTCTTTTTATTTCATTAAAATGTTGTAATGTTAAGTAATGTTTCTGTTGTGGTGAGAGGTAGTCTTACTATCAGTGTGTGCAGGGTGCATAGAGATTGACCCTGGCACTATTGTCTTGTGCGGTATATGGATTGGCCCACAAGTGTTCTGTTAACGTACGGTTCTATTGATGAGTCTTCATGTCTATTGTTGTATTTTTACCATGTTTTATAACTTGTATAACTCATACGGTTGGCTGTGGGTCATGAGGTACCCAGCAGATGTTTGGGGTACGCCCATTTAGGTATAATGTTTCCTGTTATTTTTAATTACTTAGATTTAAATGTTAGAGTAGGAATATGACATATATTTTTTTTTTTTCATGTTGCTGTTCATTTTTTTTTGTATGTTTTGTTCTTTAGACCTTCTGAGGAAGGCTTGCTAGCCTGCCTAGTGTGCAGGCAGGATATGTCATTGTTTCATAGTATTCGTTATTGCCATGTATTGTCACTCAGGGTTGTATTATGTAGCCTTGTGTTATTCCTTGTATTTTGACATTATATTACTTTTAGTTACTTGTAATTTTCCTGTTCCATTAGGAATTTTTTTTTTATGTCATGCTTGTTTTAAGGCGATTTTTGTTTTGGTCTTCCAGCCTTCTGAGGGAGCCTTGCTGGACTGCCTTGGTGCAGTCGGGATTTGTTTTTTTTCATTGATACTTTATTGTCATATTAGGATATCGGAAGGGTATCATGTGTGACGGTATCATTGCTTGTACTTTTGCCAAGGTATTTTTTTTTACTTTTGTTTCTTTCATTATACATATATGTTTTGTTCTTACTGCAGTATAACTGTATAATGTACTTTGCTTCATGTTAATTTAGTTAGCTTACTTTTATCATTATGTCACTGGCAATTTTTTTTCTTTTTAGGGTTAGTTGTGGTATTTTGGATGAGTTAGGATAAGACAAAATTGGGCTTAATTATCATACACCCGATTTTGTCTTAACTCCGGGGAAAGGGAGCTGTAACACCCAGGACCTCCCCCCCCTTAGAGTTCACACCCAGGGAAGCCTTCTCCAAGAGGTCAGCCCAGATGACCTCCAGTTTATCTTGTATATTGATTAAAAATTCCTGGGTTAGTCTTAGTCAGCATAGTTTCAAGTATGTAATATTTCATGCAAGGAAATTAGACTCCAGATTCTTATGTGTAAACATCCCTGGATCTCCCCCTTTTGGCCAGGTCAGAGGTCAGTCACACACGTAATTAATAACTCCTCTCTTGAAGAGTGTATGGTGAATGTCAAACAAGCTTTTTGAAATATTTCTTGAGTGTTTGTACACTTTTGGTCTAGCAACAGCAGATCTCCCCCTCCCCCTGTGGGGGTTGAATATAGAGGGCCTGTAGGAATATAGGAGAGGCAGAGTGCGATACACCGGGATCGAGAACGGGTCTGTGAAGAACATCTCAGCCCGGGAGAGACAGAGGTCTTAAGGTAATGTGTGTGATCTCTGAGTTTTTGTTCCATGTCCAAATTTCTTAACTTTTTGCCAGTGTTAGTGTAGCAGTTATAAGTAGTGATTGACATAATTTTGGTCTCAATAAACTCGTTAAATTTCCCGTCTGTGTCAATTGTTGAATCCTCTTAGCCTTTTGGATATAGTGGCTGACAACCGTTTTCAAAATTAATGACAGTCATAGAAAGTACTCTCCAAGTCAAGCAATGTTTCTTGCCTCGTTGCTTGATATAGTTTCAATGGTCAAAGGCAGATGGTGGCAGCGTATTTAATCCTTGTGTTAGCATTTCCTTATTGGCAGTGTACCTTTGGTTCCGGTGTAACCATCATATGTCAGCTCATAACAGTGTTATCAAGTGCAACCGATGAGGAAGTGTTACTCAGGATAGTTAGTGTTCCATTATAGTGGTACATTTTAGGGGGGTGTTACAATAGAGTGGTGTTACACCTGCTGTCTGCTCTAACTGTCAGAGCCGCAGTCTACTCTAACTGTCAGAGGCTGTAGTCAGCTCTAACTGACAGAGGCTGTAGTCAGCTCTAACTGTCAGAGCCGCAGTCAGCTCTAACTGACAGAGGCTGCAGTCAGCTCTAACTGACAGAGCCGCAGTCACCTCTAACTGACAGAGGCTGTAGTCAGCTCTAACTGACAGAGCCGCAGTCAGCTCTAACTGACAGAGGCTGCAGTCAGCTCTAACTGACAGAGGCTGCAGTCAGCTCTAACTGACAGAGGCTGTAGTCAGCTCTAACTGTCAGAGGCTACAGTCAGCTCTAACTGACAGAGGCTACAGTCAGCTCTAACTGACAGAGGCTGCAGTCAGCTCTAACTGACAGAGGCTGTAGTCAGCTCTAGCTGACAGAGCCGCAGTCAGCTCTAACTGACAGAGCCGCAGTCAGCTCTAACTGACAGAGCCGCAGTCAGCTCTAACTGACAGAGGCTGTAGTCAGCTCTAACTGACAGAGCCGCAGTCAGCTCTAACTGACAGAGGCTGCTGTCTGCTCTAACTGACAGAGCCGCAGTCAGCTCTAACTGACAGAGGCTGCAGTCAGCTCTAACTGACAGAGGCTGCAGTCAGCTCTAACTGACAGAGGCTGCAGTCAGCTCTAACTGACAGAGGCTGCTGTCAGCTCTAACTGACAGAGGCTGCAGTCAGCTCTAACTGACAGAGGCTGCTGTCTGCTCTAACTGACAGAGGCTGCAGTCAGCTCTAACTGACAGAGGCTGTAGTCAGCTCTAACTGACAGAGGCTGTAGTCAGCTCTAACTGACAGAGCCGCAGTCAGCTCTAACTGACAGAGGCTGCTGTCTGCTCTAACTGACAGAGCCGCAGTCAGCTCTAACTGACAGAGGCTGCAGTCAGCTCTAACTGACAGAGGCTGTAGTCAGCTCTAACTGACAGAGGCTGTAGTCAGCTCTAACTGACAGAGCCGCAGTCAGCTCTAACTGACAGAGGCTGCAGTCAGCTCTAACTGACAGAGGCTGCAGTCAGCTCTAACTGACAGAGGCTGCAGTCAGCTCTAACTGACAGAGCCGCAGTCAGCTCTAACTGATAGAGGCTGTAGTCAGCTCTAACTGACAGAGGCTGCAGTCAGCTCTAACTGACAGAGGCTGCAGTCAGCTCTAACTGACAGAGGCTGCAGTCAGCTCTAACTGACAGAGGCTGCAGTCAGCTCTAACTGACAGAGGCTGCAGTCAGCTCTAACTGACAGAGGCTGCAGTCAGCTCTAACTGACAGAGGCTGTAGTCAGCTCTAACTGACAGAGGCTGTAGTCAGCTCTAACTGACAGAGGCTACAGTCAGCTCTAACTGACAGAGGCTGCAGTCAGCTCTAACTGACAGAGCCGCAGTCAGCTCTAACTGACAGAGCCGCAGTCAACTCTAACTGACAGAGGCTGTAGTCAACTCTAACTGACAGAGGCTGTAGTCAGCTCTAACTGACAGAGCCGCAGTCAGCTCTAACTGTCAGAGGCTGTAGTCAGCTCTAACTGACAGAGGCTGCAGTCAGCTTTAACTGACAGAGGCTTCAGTCAGCTCTAACTGACAGAGCCGCAGTCAGCTCTAACTGACAGAGGCTGCTGTCTGCTCTAACTGTCAGAGGCTGCAGTCAGCTCTAACTGACAGAGGCTGCAGTCAGCTCTAACTGACAGAGCCGCAGTCAGCTCTAACTGACAGAGCCGCAGTCAGCTCTAACTGACAGAGGCTGCTGTCTGCTCTAACTGACAGAGGCTGCAGTCAGCTCTAACTGACAGAGGCTGCAGTCAGCTCTAACTGACAGAGGCTGCTGTCTGCTCTAACTGACAGAGGCTGTAGTCAGCTCTAACTGACAGAGGCTGTAGTCAGCTCTAACTGACAGAGGCTGCAGTCAGCTCTAACTGACAGAGGCTGCAGTCAGCTCTAACTGACAGAGGCTGCTGTCTGCTCTAACTGACAGAGGCTGCTGTCAGCTCTAACTGACAGAGGCTGCTGTCAGCTCTAACTGACAGAGGCTGCAGTCAGCTCTAACTGACAGAGGCTGCTGTCAGCTCTAACTGACAGAGGCTGCTGTCAGCTCTAACTGACAGAGGCTGCAGTCAGCTCTAACTGACAGAGGCTGCAGTCAGCTCTAACTGACAGAGGCTGCAGTCAGCTCTAACTGACAGAGGCTGCAGTCAGCTCTAACTGACAGAGGCTGCAGTCAGCTCTAACTGACAGAGGCTGCTGTCAGCTCTAACTAACAGAGGCTGCTGTCAGCTCTAACTGACAGAGGCTGCTGTCAGCTCTAACTAACAGAGGCTGTAGTCAGCTCTAACTGTCAGAGGGTGTAGTCAGCTCTAACTGACAGAGCTGCAGGTCATCAACTGCCTTTTGTCCAAACTGGTTTATGGTAATGAGCCAGTTGCTGAGCTGGCTCTATTGTTCTGTGTGGGGCTCTATTGTTCTGTGTGGGGCTCTATTGTTCTGTGTGGGGCTCTATTCCTCTGTGTGGGGCTCTACTCCTCTGTGTGGGGCTCTATTGCTCTGTGTGTGGGCTCTACTGCTCTATGTATGGCTCTACTGCTCTGTGTGGATCTCTACTACTCTGTATGGGCTCTACTGCTCTGTGTATGGCTCTACTGCTCTGTGTATGGCTCTACTGTTCTATGTATGGCTCTACGGCTCTGTGTATGCCTCAACTGCTCTGTGTATGGCTCTACTGCTCTGTGTATGGCTCTACGGCTCTGTGTATGGCTCTACTGCTCTGTGTATGGCTCTACTGCTCTGTGTGGGGCTCTACTGCTCTATGTATGGCTCTACTGCTCTGTGTATGGCTCAACTGCTCTGTGTGTGGCTCTGTGTATGGCTCTACTGCTCTGTGTATGGCTCTACTGCTCTGTGTATGGCTCTACTGCTCTGTGTCTGGCTCTACTGCTCTGTGTTTGGCTCTACTGCTCTGTGTGGGGCTCTACTGCTCTGTGTATGGCTCTACTGCTCTGTGTATGGCTCTACTGCTCTGTGTGTGGCTCTACTGCTCTGTGTATGGCTCTACTGCTCTGTGTGTGGCTCTGTGTATGGCTCTACTGCTCTATGTATGGCTCTACGGCTCTGTGTATGGCTCAACTGCTCTGTGTGGGGCTCTACTGCTCTATGTATGGCTCTACTGCTCTGTGTATGGCTCTACTGCTCTGTGTATGGCTCTACTGCTCTGTGTATGGCTCTACTGCTCTGTGTATGGCTCTACTGCTCAGTGTATGACTC
>NC_059606.1:350000-457500 GCF_020424385.1 Procambarus clarkii | reverse complement strand
CCCGCTCCCCCCAGCACCTCCCCGCTCCCCCCAGCACCTCCCCGCTCGCCCGCAGCACCTCCCCGCTCCCCCCAGCACCTCCCCGCTCCCCCAAGCACCTCCCCGCTCCCCCCAGCACCTCCCCGCTCCCCCAAGCACCTCCCCGCTCCCGCAAGCACCTCCCCGCTCCCCCCAGCACCTCCCCGCTCCCAAAAGCACCTCCCCGCTCCTCCAAGCACCTCCCCGACCCCCAGCCCCTCGCCGCTCCCCCAAGCACCTCCCCGCTCCCCCAAGCACCTCCCCGCTCCCCAAGCCCCTACCCGCTCCCCCAAGCACCTCCCCGCTCCCCCAAGCACCTCCCCGCTCCCCCAAGCACCTCCCCGCTCTCCTCACCCGAAGACACTTTCGTCCTGGTGGTCCAGTACTGTCTGCCAGTACTTGCACTGGTATTGCCACGGGGATGGTGCCACGCAGGACGGTCAACAAGTGGAACAAGACAAAGCAGTAATGCAGCGTCAGTGGTTAGACTTAGAGAGCTTTGTTTGGTGCTAGGATTAGGTCCTATTAAGGACCATTATTAGGACCTATTATTAGGTCCCAACCCTTTGGAGGGTTGTTAGGGCCGCAACAATAGTTTCCAGACAATATATATAAAATATATATATATATATATATATATATATATATATATATATATATATATATATATATATATATATATATATATATATATATATATATATATATATATATATATATATATATATATATATATATATATATATAAATATTATTAAATATGACCGAAAAAGTAAGATTAATAATTCTAACACGAATTTTCTCGATCTTTCGTACGTTTCTTTTCACTGTTGGTGGTAATTCAAAAATCAATTCTCCAAAATTCATTTTTATTTCTAGTCTGACACGACACTTGAGCGCGTTTCATAAAACTTATTACATTTTCAAAGACTTTAGTTTACACATACACAACTGAATAGAACTTACACATCTCTGATTTGTTTATATCTACATTTGAGTGAGGTGGATGGGGTGAGGTAGTATTAATAGGGTATTAAATTCCTAAACACAAGACAGAACACAAACAATGGGTATTGAATGGAAGTGATTTGTAGAAAGCCTATTGGTCCATATTTCTTGATGCTACTATATTGGAGCGGAGTCTTGAGGTGGGTAGAATATAGTTGTGCATTAATTGGCTGTTGATTGCTGGTGTTGAGTTCTTAATGTGTAGTGCCTCGCACACGTCAAGCCGCCTGCTATCGCTGTATCTATCGATGATTTCTGTGTTGTTTACTAGGATTTCTCTGGCGATGGTTTGGTTGTGGGAAGAGATTATATGTTCCTTAATGGAGCCCTGTTGCTTATGCATCGTTAAACGCCTAGAAAGAGATGTTGTTGTCTTGCCTATATACTGTTTTTTTTTTGGAGCTTACAGTCCCCAAGTGGGCATTTGAAGGCATAGACGACATTGGTCTCTTTTAAAGCGTTCTGCTTTGTGTCTGGAGAGTTTCTCATGAGTAGCCTGGCCGTTTTTCTGGTTTTATAGTAAATCGTCAGTTGTATCCTCTGATTTTTGTCTGTAGGGATAACGTTTCTATTAACAATATCTTTCAGGACCCTTTCCTCCGTTTTATGAGCTGTGGAAAAGAAGTTCCTGTAAAATAGTCTAATAGGGGGTATAGGGTACTAAGACTTTTTGCTCGATGGTACCCATGTAGAAGTTTGCAAACAGGACACCTAGGGGGGAACCCATGGCGACCCCATCTACTTGCTTATACATGTGCCCATCCGGGCTCAAGAAGGGTACCATCGAGCAAAAAGTCTTAGTCGACATGAACTTGAAACCGGCCATATACTGCAGGTATGTTGACGACATTTTTACACAGGTACCTGACGTCAGACATCTGCAGGAGCTGAAGGAGGCATTTGAGCAGAGTTCTGTGCTGCGTTTCACTTACGAGATGGAAAAGGATGGGAAGCTGCCCTTTCTAGATGTAACAGTCATGGAAAAGAGCGGAGGTTTCCACACTGCAGTCTACACTAAGGAAACGAACATAGGAATGTGCCTAAATGCCAACAGCGACTGCCCAGACAGGTACAAGAGGAGTGTTGTTAACACTTATGTCGACCGTGCTCTCAGCCACAGCTCAGAATGGAAGCATAACATATATATATATATATATATATATATATATATATATATATATATATATATATATATATATATATATATATATATATATATATATATATAATTAATCATACTGTGTAATTCATCGTGACAATACAATACTGGTTTAGCGCGTAATACTGTAAGCTGCCGCCCAGTTGGGTGGGTGTGGAGCACATGACTGTAAAGCTGCCGCCCAGTTGGGTGGGTGTGGAGCACATGACTGTAAAGCTGCCGCCCAGTTGGGTGGATGTGGAGCACATGACTAAAGCTGCCGCCCAGTTGGGTGGGTGTGGAGCACATGACTGTAAAGCTGCCGTCCAGTTGCTTGGGTGTGGAGCACGTGACTGTAAAGCTGCCGCCCAGTTGGGTGGGTGTGCAGCAAGACTAGTAACTGTGTGATTCACCATAGATGTAAAGTGCCTTGTATAGTGACTGTTGTGAGCCTCTTGTTGATCACTTGTGACACAAAAGATTATTGATGTGTATATTTGTGTAGGTGATTGAATATGTATGTGTATGTTTATATGTATACGTATGTATATGTACATGTATGCATGAGTATGTATACATGTATACATACCATTAATAATTGTGTAACTAGGGTCAAAAGATTGTTATTTGCTTAGCTAAACGAACTAGAGGGCACCACCGCCCACTAGATTGGTATGGGGTGCATGATAAAGCAATTGAAATTGTTTAGCGCGATAACCTCATGATTACCTTACCTCAGGAATCTTCTATGTCCTAATCATGTCTCTACATGATGCCTCAACCACGTAAACTGTCATATGCCTCAACCATTTCTCAAGCATGTTTCAATCATGTCTTAATCAACCCTTCCTCCTCCTCCTCCCTACCCTTTCATCTGCTGTAGCCAAGCAAACAACGCTGATATGTCAACTATGAACTAACGTTGTTTGAATGATTTTGTGACGTTGATTTGACGTTGATTTGACGTTGATTTGACGTTGATTTGACGTTGATTTAACGTTGATATGACGTTGATTTGACGTTGATTTACGTTGATATGACGTTGATTTGACGTTGATATGACGTTGATTTGACGTTGATTTAACGTTGATATGACGTTGATTTGACGTGGATTTGACGTGGATTTGACGTTGATATGACGTTGATTTGACGTTGATTTGACGTTGATATGACGTTGATATAACGTGTATTTGACGTTGATATAACGTTGATATGACGTTGATTTGACGTTGATATGACGTTAATATAACGTGTATTTGACGTTGATATAACGTTGATATAACGTTGATTTGTCGTTGATATGACGTTGATATAACGTTGATATGACGTTGATATAACGTTGATTTGACGTTGATTTGACGTTGATATGATGTTGATTTGACGTTGATTTGACGTTAATATAACGGTGATATGACGTTGATATAACATTGATTTGACGTGGATTTGACGTTGATATGATGTTGATTTGACGTTGATTTGACGTTAATATAACGGTGATTTGACGTTGATATAACGGTGATTTGACGTTGATATGACGTTGATTTAACGTTGATATGACGTTGATTTGACGTTAATATAACGTTGGTTTGACGTTGATTTGACGTTGATATAACGGTGATTTGACGTTGATATGACGTTGATATAACGTTGATATGACGTTGATTTGACGGTGATATGACGTTGATATAACGTTGATTTGACGTTGACATATGACACTGAGTTAACCTAGATATGAGATTGGTTTAACATTGACAGGACGAAGTAAATCATACAATCGGGTGATTTAACCCCTGGACTCCCCCTCCCTTCCCCCTCAAGAAGTTAACGAACTCTGACTCTAGCGCACAGAGTCTTGACACCAGAGTACCACTAGAGCATAGCAGGTTGGAGAGGTCCTCTAGAGTACACGAGAGGTCATAAATATTCTCAAGTGACACTCCAGCCGCTAATGAGATGAGATTGTTTGAAGTGCCTCACAAGGGCGAGGTAGAGACATTTAACAAGTCTTAGATCAACTAGACGATTCTCGAAATCAAAATGATCCCTCGAAGGATTCGAACCCAGGCCGACAGGGAATAGCAGCCCAATCTTACATCTACTCCGCCATCAATAGCGTATATATATATATATATATATATATATATATATATATATATATATATATATATGTCGTACCTAGTAGCCAGAACTCACTTCTCAGCCTACTATGCGAGGCCCGATTTGCCTAATAAGCCAAGTTTTACTGAATTATTATATTTTCTCTAATTTTTTTCTTATGAAATGATAAAGCTGCCCATTTCATTATGTATGAGGTAAATTTTTTTTAATTGGAGTTAAAATTAACGTAGATATATGACCGAACCTAACCAACCCTACCTAACCTAACCTAACCTATCTTTATAGGTTAGGTTAGGTTAGGTAGCCGAAACGTTAGGTTAGGTTAGGTTAGGTAGGTTAGGTAGTCGAAAAACCATTAATTCATGAAAACTTGGCTTATTAGGCAAATCGGGCCTTGCATAGTTGGCTGAGAAGTGAGTTCTGGCTACTAGGTACGACATATATATATATATATATATATATATGTCGTACCTAGTAGCCAGAACTCACTTCTCAGCCTACTATTCAAGGCCCGATTTGCCTAATAAGCCAAGTTTTCCTGAATTAATATATTTATTATAAATTTTTTCTTATGAAATGATAAAGCTACCCTTTTCACTATGTATGAGGTCAATTTTTTTTATTGGAGTTAAAATTAACGTAGATATATGACCGAACCTAACCAACCCTACCTAACCTAACCTAACCTATATATATAGGTAAGGTTAGGTTAGGTAGCCAAAAAAAGCTAGGTTAGGTTAGGTTAGGTAGGTTAGGTAGACGAAAAAAAAACATTAATTCATGAAAACTTGGCTTATTAGGCAAATCGGGCCTTGCATAGTAGGCTGAGAAGTGAGTTCTGGCTACTAGGTACGACATATATATATATATATATATATATATATATATATATATATATATATATATAATATATATATATATATATATATATATACACTGTCAATACCTGCTACACGTGTGTGGGTGGTAGTGAGGATGTTAGCACTAACGAGGTCGGGAGAAGCCGGGTTGCTGCAGTAACTGAGGCGGAGAAAGTGTTATTGATTATGATAGTGGTAGAGGCAGCGATGGTGGTAGAGGCAGTGATGGTGGTAGAGGCAGTGATGGTGGTAGAGGCAGTGATGGTGGTAGAGGCCGTGATGGTGGTAGAGGCAGTGATGGTGGTAGAGGCAGTGATGGTGGTAGAGGCAGCAATGGTGGTAGAGGCAGCGATGGTGGTAGAGGCAGCGATGGTGGTAGAGGTAGCGATGGTGGTAGAGGCAGCGATGGTGGTAGAGGCAGCGATGGTGGTAGAAGCAGCGGTGGTGGTAGAGGCAGCGATGGTGGTAGAAGCAGTGATGGTGGTAGAGGCAGCGATGGTGGTAGAAGCAGTGATGGTGGTAGAGGCAGCGATGGTGGTAGAAGCAGCGATGGTGGTAGAGGCAGCGATGGTGGTAGAGGCAGTGATGGTGGTAGAGGCAGTGATGGTGGTAGAGGCAGTGATGGTGGTAGAGGCAGCAATGGTGGTAGAGGCAGCGATGGTGGTAGAGGCAGCGATGGTGGTAGAGGTAGCGATGGTGGTAGAGGCAGTGATGGTGGTAGAGGCAGCGATGGTGGTAGAAGCAGCGATGGTGGTAGAGGCAGCGATGGTGGTAGAAGCAGTGATGGTGGTAGAGGCAGCGATGGTGGTAGAAGCAGTGATGGTGGTAGAAGGCAGCGATGGTGGTAGAGGCAGCGATGGTGGTAGAGGTAGCGATGGTGGTAGAGGCAGCGATGGTGGTAGAGGCAGCGATGGTGGTAGAAGCAGCGGTGGTGGTAGAGGCAGCGATGGTGGTAGAAGCAGTGATGGTGGTAGAGGCAGCGATGGTGGTAGAAGCAGTGATGGTGGTAGAGGCAGCGATGGTGGTAGAAGCAGCGATGGTGGTAGAGGCAGCGATGGTGGTAGAGGCAGTGATGGTGGTAGAGGCAGTGATGGTGGTAGAGGCAGCGATGGTGGTAGAGGCAGCGATGGTGGTAGAGGTAGCGATGGTGGTAGAGGCAGCGATGGTGGTAGAGGCAGCGATGGTGGTAGAAGCAGCGGTGGTGGTAGAGGCAGCGATGGTGGTAGAAGCAGTGATGGTGGTAGAGGCAGCGATGGTGGTAGAAGCAGTGATGGTGGTAGAGGCAGCGATGGTGGTAGAAGCAGCGATGGTGGTAGAGGCAGCGATGGTGGTAGAGGCAGTGATGGTGGTAGAGGCAGCAATGGTGGTAGAGGCAGCGATGGTGGTAGAGGCAGCGATGGTGGTAGAAGCAGTGATGGTGGTAGAGGCAGCGATGGTGGTAGAGGTAGCGATGGTGGTAGAGGCAGCGATGGTGGTAGAGGCAGCGATGGTGGTAGAAGCAGCGGTGGTGGTAGAGGCAGCGATGGTGGTAGAAGCAGTGATGGTGGTAGAGGCAGCGATGGTGGTAGAAGCAGTGATGGTGGTAGAGGCAGCGATGGTGGTAGAAGCAGCGATGGTGGTAGAGGCAGCGATGGTGGTAGAGGCAGTGATGGTGGTAGAGGCAGTGATGGTGGTAGAGGCAGTGATGGTGGTAGAGGCAGCAATGGTGGTAGAGGCAGCGATGGTGGTAGAGGCAGCGATGGTGGTAGAGGTAGCGATGGTGGTAGAGGCAGTGATGGTGGTAGAGGCAGCGATGGTGGTAGAAGCAGCGATGGTGGTAGAGGCAGCGATGGTGGTAGAAGCAGTGATGGTGGTAGAGGCAGCGATGGTGGTAGAAGCAGTGATGGTGGTAGAGGCAGCGATGGTGGTAGAAGCAGCGATGGTGGTAGAGGCAGCGATGGTGGTAGAGGTAGCGATGGTGGTAGAGGCAGCGATGGTGGTAGAGGCAGCAATGGTGGTAGAGGCAGCAATGGTGGTAGAAGCAGTGATGGTGGTAGAGGCAGTGATGGTGGTAGAGGCAGCAATGGTGGTAGAGGCAGCGATGGTGATAGAGGCAGCGATGGTGGTAGAGGCAGCGATGGTGGTAGAGGCAGCGATGGTGGTAGAGACAGCGATGGTGGTAGAGGCAGCGATGGTGGTAGAGGTAGCGATGGTGGTAGAAGCAGCGATGGTGGTAGAGGCAGTGATGGTGGTAGAGGCAGTGATGGTGGTAGAGACAGCAATGGTGGTAGAAGCAGCGATGGTGGTAGAGGCAGTGATGGTGGTAGAGGCAGTGATGGTGGTAGAGGCAGCGATGGTGGTAGAGACAGCGATGGTGGTAGAGGCAGCGATGGTGGTAGAGGTAGCGATGGTGGTATAAGCAGCGATGGTGGTAGAGGCAGTGATGGTGGTAGAGACAGCAATGGTGGTAGAGGCAGCGATGGTGATAGAGGCAGCGATGGTGGTAGAGGCAGTGATGGTGGTAGAGACAGCAATGGTGGTTGAGGCAGCGATGGTGATAGAGGCAGTGATGGTGGTAGAGGCAACGATGGTGGTAGAGGCAGTGATGGTGGTAGAGGCAGCGATGGTGGTAGAAGCAGCGATGGTGGTAGAGGCAGCGATGGTGGTAGAAGCAGCGATGGTAGTAGAGGCAGCGATGGTGGTAGAGATAGCGATGGTGGTAGAAGCAGCGATGGTGGTAGAGGCAGTGATGGTGGTAGAGGCAGTGATTGTGGTAGAGGCAGTGATGGTGGTAGAGGCAGCGATGGTGGTAGAGGCAGCGATGGTGGTAGAGGCAGCGATGGTGGTAGAGGCAGCGATGGTGGTAGAGGTAGCGATGGTGGTAGAGGCAACGATGGTGGTAGAGGCAACGATGGTGGTAGAGGCTGCGATGGTGGTAGAAGCAACAATGGTGGTAGAGGCAGCGATGGTGGTAGAGGCAGCGATGGTGGTAGAGGCAACGATGGTGGTAGAAGCAGCGATGGTGGTAGAGGCAACGATGGTGGTAGAAGCAGCGATGGTGGTAGAGGCAGCGATGGTGGTAGAGGCAGCGAAGGTGGTAGAGGCAGTGATGGTGGTAGAGGCAGTGATGGTGGTAGAAGCAACGTTGGTGGTAGAGGCAGCGATGGTGGTAGAGGCAGCGATGGTGGTAGAGGTAGCGATGGTGGTAGAGGCAGTGATGGTGGTAGAGGCAGCGATGGTGGTAGAAGCAGCGATGGTGGTAGAGGCAGCGATGGTGGTAGAAGCAGTGATGGTGGTAGAGGCAGCGATGGTGGTAGAAGCAGTGATGGTGGTAGAGGGCAGCGATGGTGGTAGAAGCAGCGATGGTGGTAGAGGCAGCGATGGTGGTAGAGGTAGCGATGGTGGTAGAGGCAGCGATGGTGGTAGAGGCAGCAATGGTGGTAGAGGCAGCAATGGTGGTAGAAGCAGTGATGGTGGTAGAGGCAGTGATGGTGGTAGAGGCAGCAATGGTGGTAGAGGCAGCGATGGTGATAGAGGCAGCGATGGTGGTAGAGGCAGCGATGGTGGTAGAGGCAGCGATGGTGGTAGAGACAGCGATGGTGGTAGAGGCAGCGATGGTGGTAGAGGTAGCGATGGTGGTAGAAGCAGCGATGGTGGTAGAGGCAGTGATGGTGGTAGAGGCAGTGATGGTGGTAGAGACAGCAATGGTGGTAGAAGCAGCGATGGTGGTAGAGGCAGTGATGGTGGTAGAGGCAGTGATGGTGGTAGAGGCAGCGATGGTGGTAGAGACAGCGATGGTGGTAGAGGCAGCGATGGTGGTAGAGGTAGCGATGGTGGTAGAGGTAGCGATGGTGGTAGAGGCAGTGATGGTGGTAGAGACAGCAATGGTGGTAGAGGCAGCGATGGTGATAGAGGCAGCGATGGTGGTAGAGGCAGTGATGGTGGTAGAGACAGCAATGGTGGTTGAGGCAGCGATGGTGATAGAGGCAGTGATGGTGGTAGAGGCAACGATGGTGGTAGAGGCAGTGATGGTGGTAGAGGCAGCGATGGTGGTAGAAGCAGCGATGGTGGTAGAGGCAGCGATGGTGGTAGAAGCAGCGATGGTAGTAGAGGCAGCGATGGTGGTAGAGATAGCGATGGTGGTAGAAGCAGCGATGGTGGTAGAGGCAGTGATGGTGGTAGAGGCAGTGATTGTGGTAGAGGCAGTGATGGTGGTAGAGGCAGCGATGGTGGTAGAGGCAGCGATGGTGGTAGAGGCAGCGATGGTGGTAGAGGCAGCGATGGTGGTAGAGGTAGCGATGGTGGTAGAGGCAACGATGGTGGTAGAGGCAACGATGGTGGTAGAGGCTGCGATGGTGGTAGAAGCAACAATGGTGGTAGAGGCAGCGATGGTGGTAGAGGCAGCGATGGTGGTAGAGGCAACGATGGTGGTAGAAGCAGCGATGGTGGTAGAGGCAACGATGGTGGTAGAAGCGGCGATGGTGGTAGAGGCAGCGATGGTGGTAGAGGCAGCGATGGTGGTAGAGGCAGCGAAGGTGGTAGAGGCAGTGATGGTGGTAGAGGCAGTGATGGTGGTAGAAGCAACGTTGGTGGTAGAGGCAGCGATGGTGGTAGAGGCAGCGATGGTGGTAGAGGTAGCGATGGTGGTAGAGGCAGTGATGGTGGTAGAGGCAGCGATGGTGGTAGAAGCAGCGATGGTGGTAGAGGCAGCGATGGTGGTAGAAGCAGTGATGGTGGTAGAGGCAGCGATGGTGGTAGAAGCAGTGATGGTGGTAGAGGCAGCGATGGTGGTAGAAGCAGCGATGGTGGTAGAGGCAGCGATGGTGGTAGAGTTAGCGATGGTGGTAGAGGCAGCGATGGTGGTAGAGGCAGCAATGGTGGTAGAGGCAGTGATGGTGGTAGAGGCAGTGATGGTGGTAGAGGCAGTGATGGTGGTAGAGGCAGCAATGGTGGTAGAGGCAGCGATGGTGGTAGAGGCAGCGATGGTGGTAGAGGCAGCGATGGTGGTAGAGGCAGCGATGGTGGTAGAGACAGCGATGGTGGTAGAGGCAGCGATGGTGGTAGAGGTAGCGATGGTGGTAGAAGCAGCGATGGTGGTAGAGGCAGTGATGGTGGTAGAGGCAGTGATGGTGGTAGAGGCAGCGATGGTGGTAGAGGCAGTGATGGTGGTAGAGGCAGTGATGGTGGTAGAGGCAGTGATGGTGGTAGAGGCAGCGATGGTGGTAGAGGCAGCGATGGTGGTAGAGGCAGCGATGGTGGTAGAGGTAGCGATGGTGGTAGAAGGCAGCGATGGTGGTAGAGGCAGTGATGGTGGTAGAGACAGCGATGGTGGTAGAGGCAGTGATGGTGGTAGAGGCAGCGATGGTGGTAGAAGCAGCAATGGTGGTAGAGGCAGCAATGGTGGTAAAGGCAGTGATGGTGGTAGAGGCAGTGATGGTGGTAGAGGCAGTGATGGTGGTAGAGGCAGCGATGGTGGTAGAGGCAGCGATGGTGGTAGAGGCAGCGATGGTGGTAGAGGCAGCGATGGTGGTAGAGGCAGCGATGGTGGTAGAGACAGCGATGGTGGTAGAGGCAGTGATGGTGGTAGAGGCAGCGATGGTGGTAGAAGCAGCGATGGTGGTAGAGGCAGTGATGGTGGTAGAGGCAGTGATGGTGGTAGAGGCAGTGATGGTGGTAGAGGCAGTGATGGTGGTAGAGGCAGCGATGGTGGTAGAAGCAACAATGGTGGTAGAGGCAGCGATGGTGGTAGAGGCAGCGATGGTGGTAGAGGCAACGATGGTGGTAGAAGCAGCGATGGTGGTAGAGGCAACGATGGTGGTAGAAGCAGCGATGGTGGTAGAGGCAGCGATGGTGGTAGAGGCAGCGAAGGTGGTAGAGACAGTGATGGTGGTAGAAGCAACATTGGTAGTAGAGGCAGCGATGGTGGCAGAGGCAGTGATGGTGGTAGAGGCAGCGATGGTGGTAGAGGCAGCGATGGTGGTAGAGGCAGTGATGGTGGTAGAGGCAGCGATGGTGGTAGAGGCAGCGATGGGGGTAGAGGCAGCGATGGTGGTAGAAGCAACGTTGGTAGTAGAGGCAGCGATGGTGGTAGAGGCAGCGATGGTGGTAGAGGCAGTGATGGTGGTAGAGGCAGCGATGGTGGTAGAGGCAGCGATGGTGGTAGAGGCAGCGATGGTGGTAGAAGCAACTTAATTGTCTTAATGTTGGCTTAATTGTCTAGGCCGCCTATTACACAGGTGAGAAAATTACCTCGTCTTGGCCGCCATATTGTACAGGTGAGATGGTTACCTGACGTGACAATCAGCTAATGAATCACCTTAACATTGACCAATTACAGGAGGTAAGTGGTCATTAGGTGTGACTAAGCATGACTTACGGTGTGAGGCGGGGACCACAGCGGGCCGGCCGGCCTCCCCATTATGCAAGAGTGACCCCCTATTATTGCCAGTATCCGCACACCTTCCGTTTTCTTTACACCAGTTGTCGAATATTGAGGGTGTTGAGGGCATAGCGTACCCGGTAGTGCCCGGGGGCCCCTCTCTTCTCCCTTCTCTCCTCCTCTTTTCCCCCTTTCTCCCCACCTCTCTCTTCTCAGTGGGTGTGATGAACAAGGACCAGTGAATGAATACCAGCACTATACAGAGTGTTAGTTTGTACCCAAATATTATGGTCCAATGGTGGGTGGCATTGGCGTCTGGCCAGCCCTCTCCTCCCCCCCCCCCCCCCTCAATGGCAGGGGTGGTGGCTCAGTATTTTGGTCCCTCTGCGAGCTCTTGTTATGACTCACATTGCATCATTTTGAACACCCTCAATGTTTGCTCGCTGGCCAGGAGAAAGAGTGAGGCAGGTGATGCTTGTGGTGGTGGTGGTGGTGGTGGTGGTGGTGATTGTGGCGGTGGTGGTGATTTTATATTAAGCTGAGAGGATAGTGGGTATGGGAGATGAATGCACCTAAATCTAACCTATCGAGGACGATGTATAGAAAACGTAAATAATATGGTGCTTTAATTTCATTTATATGAATTTCTTTGTGTGGTAATGATAGTGTGCATACATATGGTGCATGATTATGATTGGCTTAGTGTTGGACTTAAGGCCTATCTATCTCTAAAGGGGTTATTAAGGCCTCTAAACCTCGGGAGGGTTATTAATGCCTCTAAAGCTCTGGAGGGTTATTAAGGCCACTAAACCTCTGGAGGGTTATTAAGGCCTATCAACGTCTGGAGGGTTATTAAAGCCTAGCAACATATCAAGGGGTTACAATTAAGGCCTATCAGCCTCTGAAGGGTTGTTAAGATTACACCAATTCACTAACAAACCAGCAAGCATACATTAACCCAAACACACAGCCCACAACAAAAGTAACGTCTCTTATTCACGGAAAATCTTGAGATATTACACCTCTGCGAGTTTACCTCAGAGCGCAGCGCCCATCTCTCTAGTGGCCTGTAAACTTTATAACTGGCGTACAAAACCTAAAATATTTAATAACTCTGTAAATTTAGTTTCCCGCTCGTCAGCCAGTCACGACTTCTGTGGTCCTTCGAGCCGAAGCGGTCGTGCGTGACTTAGGCAGCGAAGAACTCGCAGAAGAAATATTACCTGAGACTTCGGCAGCCGTCCGAACCAGCCGAGCGAAACGGAGGTTAGAAACGCGTGGATAATTGAAGGTTTATATAGGAGTCTCTCACGGGTTTATATAGGAGTCTCTCACGGGTTTATATAAGAGTCTCTCATGGGTTTATATAGGCGTCTCTCACGGGTTTATATAGGAGTATCTCACGAGCCTTTACAGTGTGGTCCAGTCCTATGATATGATACTGGGAAGTGTTATTAAATTATTAAAAAAATGACGTTTTGGATGGAGAATGGAGAGTAATTAATTGTTTTCGATGGAGAATGGAGCGTAATTGATTGTTTTGGATGGAGAATTCTCCATCCTATAGACATTTTAAGAGGTCGAGGAAGAGAAATAAGAAAGACGTTCTCGGATATAAAAAAAAAAGAGACTATGGATTTTCTTGCCAATCAATAACAAAAAAAAAGTTACAAGAGCTACTAATCCCCCTCGTGTGGCCCTTAAATAAAAAAAAAACAAGCAAAAAAACACCCCTAGGTAGACAATGACTCGACAGGAATGGTTGCCATGGCGACGGATTGCCTTCTGTAGTAGAAAAAATATATTGAAAACAACCCCCCACCTAATGGAGGATACGATGTAAAAATATATCGAAAATATATCAAATCAATATAGCAATTTGGTTGCTATAGCAACCAAATAAGCCTAAAAATACCCAATGAACCTTTTGTACCGTGCGTCCCTTTAGGCTTAGTGGGGGTGGGGGGGGGGGGGGTATTAGGCCTAATACGTGGCTCCGATCGTTAGATGAACTCCAAGTTAAAGGTATCCAACCCCCTTCCCTCACCCCCCCCCCCTTAACCCCCCTTAACCCCCACCCCCCTTCACTAACCGGTTTTTCATACACACGGACTCTGTGTATACTGTATGATTATGCCCCTCTCTGTGTATAGCGTATGTATCGCGCACACCATCTCTCTGTGTAGTGTACGTATACATACATACACCCCACCTTGCGTGTATACTATATGTATATACTCACATACACATTCTGCGTATACTGTATGTATATTCACATAAACTGTTTATGTGTATATGGTGTATATATCCTCAAATACACATTCTATGAATCTACGTGATACAAATGTACTCTCACTATATACTGTGTGTGTATGCACATATACGCTCAGTACATACTGTGTGTATACTTATATACACTATCTGTGTATACTGGACGTATATCCACGCACACATCCTCTCTCTCTCTCTCTTTCTTTATACATTGCATGTATATATATATATATATATATATATATATATATATATATATATATATATATATATATATATATATATATACACACATGTATAGACACAGAAACGATCAAACTAAAGCCGCAAGAATCATACAAAATACAGCAAAGAATACAGAAATAGCAAAGACTCCCCCAATATTTATTCTGAGCCAAAAATCTGGTACAAAACTACATTTAATCCTTGCGCAAGGGGGTGGTGATGGAACTTTCACTTGATGAAAGAAATGAGTGAAATAACTGAGAATAGGGCAAATTCCGCTTTCACCGAGCTTCTGAACGCAACGAAAATCGATAATCCACACGAATTCCTCACATGATTATCATACCAACGGCGAATCACCAATCAGATCCCACATTAACCCCTTACTGGATTTTTACTGTATGCTGCTAATAACGTCGTTAATGACGTTAATAATCTCGTTAATGACTACGCTGTCTGCACCCATAGACAGCACAGTCCACGAGAACTCCTCACCACTACTTCGGGGTCACCATAGCCCGTGCTACTTGGAAGCAGGTAGCGAATCTTTGACAACAACAACATTCTCACCACTGGCCCTGATTCCTGGAATGGTATATTCATCAAGTGTTGCAAATATTGCATTAATATTGTATCATGTATTGTATCATGTATTGTATTATTTAGTATAAGTTTAGATACAGGAGCTGTCGCCGTTACGTATTACTGGAAATATGTTGCATATATTTTTTTATAGCTAATGTAGCCTATAATGTATTATGTTACAGTATACCCGACAATATATATCCTATAATGTAGCCTACAACAAATTCAACAATATATCATATAACATATCCAACGCTATATAATATATATATATATATATATATATATATATATATATATATATATATACATATATATATATATATATATATATATATCATACAAAATTATATTTTGTACGATATATATATATAGATTGTATGATATGAAAGAGAGAGAGAGAGAGAGAGAGAGAGAGAGAGAGAGAGAGAGAGAGAGAGAGAGAGAGAGAGAGAGAGAGAGAGAGAGAGAGAGGAGAGAGAGAGAGAGAGAAAAGAGAGAGAGAGAGAGAGAGAGAGAGAGAGAGAGAGAGACAGACAGACAGAGACAGAGAGAGAGAGAGAGATAGAGAGACAGAGACAGAGACCCAGACAAACAAACAAACAAACACACCTACCTTACAACAACTAACAACTCAACAACTAACCAAACTCATGACCCAAAAAAGGAACTTTACCAAAAAAAATCCAGAAACAATTAACTCCCCACAAAGTGTCTCAGGAAGGCCACAGAGCCGCAACCCGAGGCGAAACAGCATTCATTTGCAAGGAATGCATTAATATTCCAATTTATCCATGCATATTTAGCCAACAAAATGTATCCCTCTCACTGTGGCCGCAGGTACGAAGGGAAAATTGTTAGAAGTATGCAAATGAGGAGGTGTTAAGTCGCCTGAAGGCAGCTCTGGGAACTCTCCACACAAGGGAGGAGAGAGAACAGCCTGAACAACACATCAACACGCCACAAATCATGTCTGTATCATGTCTGTATCATGTCATGTCTCTATACAAATGCCGCTGTATCGTCCACCGCTGATATCATCACTACGGTAATGATGTCGGCAGCTGGGATATTCATCAACCATTTTAAATATACATCAAGGATTGTAAATGTATATAAAGGATTGTAAATATACATTAGGGATTGTAAATATACATCAGGGATTGTAAATATACATCAGGGATTGTATATATATATATATATATATATATATATATATATATATATATATATATATATATATATATATATATATATATATATATATATATATATATATATATATATATATCAAAGATTGTAAATATACATCAGGGATTGTAAATATACATCAGGGATTGTATATATACATCAGGGATTGTATTTATACATCAGGTATTGTAAATATACATCATTATAAATATAAAATATGGGCTAATAGGCCTTCTGCAGTTACTTTCATTCTTATATGCAATATATATACCCATTGATTCGAGTTCTGGCTTTTGTCACCTCACCCCAAAAAAATTGTCATATCACCTCACCCAAAACGAATATAAGCATGAAATGATGTGTGTAATCCTGTCTTTGAAAATGTGAGAAGTCCTTGCGAAACGTTTTTAGGCATCAAACCATAAATAAAAAAAAATGAGAAAATGAACTTTGGAGAGTTAATTTTTCAATTACCCCCGACAGTAAAAAAAACGTAAGAAATATTGAGTAGATTCGTGTTAGAATCATTAAACTTACCCTTTCGGCCATATTCAATATATGTTTACAAGAAAGACTTCATCCAAAATACACAAGTATATATATATATATATATATATATATTATATATATATATTATTAAATATGACCGAAAAAGTAAGATTAATAATTCTAACACGAATTTTCTCAATCTTTCGTACATTACGCTTCACTGTTGGAGGTAAATCAAAAATCAATTCTCCAAAATTCATTTTTATTTCTAGTCTGACGCGACACGGGCGCGTTTCGTAAACTTATTACATTTTCAAAGACTTTAGTTCACAAATACACAACTGAATAGAACTTACGTATATCCGATTTTATATCTACATTTGAGTGAGGTGGAAGGGGTGATGTGGCATTAACACAAGACAGAACAAAATGTGGTATTAATAGGGTATTAATTTCATCAACACAAGACAGAACAAGAGTATTAATAGGGTATTAATTTCATCAACACAAGACAGAACACGAAACAATGGATATTGAATAGAAGTGTTTGTAGAAAGCCTATTGGTCCATATTTCTTGATGCTTCTATATTGGAGCGGAGTCTTGAGGTGGGTAGAATATAGTTGTGCAATAATTGGCTGTTGATTGCTGGTGTTGACTTCTTGATGTGTAGTGCCTCGCAAACGTCAAGCCGCCTGCTATCGCTGTATCTATCGATGATTTCTGTGTTGTTTACTAGGATTTCTCTGGCGATGGTTTGGTTGTGGGAAGAGATTATATGTTCCTTAATGGAGCCCTGTTGCTTATGCATCGTTAAACGCCTAGAAAGAGATGTTGTTGTCTTGCCTATATACTGGGTTTTTTGGAGCTTACAGTCCCCCAGTGGGCATTTGAAGGCATAGACGACGTTAATCTCTTTTAAAGCGTTCTGTTTTGTGTTTGGAGAGTTTCTCATGAGTAGGCTGGCCGTTCTTCTGGTTTTATAGTAAATCGTCAGTTGTATCCTCTGATTTTTGTCTGTAGGGATAACGTTTCTATTAACAATATCTTTCAGGACCCTTTCCTCCGTTTTATGAGCTGTGGAAAAGAAGTTCCTGTAAAATAGTCTAATAGGGGGTATAGGTGTTGTGTTAGTTGTCTCTTCAGAGGTTGCATGGCTTTTCACTTTCCTTCTTATGATGTCTTCGACGAAACCATTGGAGAAGCCGTTATTGACTAGGACCTGCCTTACCCTACAGAGTTCTTCGTCGACTTGCTTCCATTCTGAGCTGTGGCTGAGAGCACGGTCGACATATGCGTTAACAACAATCCTCTTGTACCTGTCTGGGCAGTCGCTGTTGGCATTTAGGCACATTCCTATGTTTGTTTCCTTAGTGTAGACTGCAGTGTGGAAACCTTCGCCCTTTTCCATGACTGTTACATCTAGAAAGGGCAGCTTCCCATCCTTTTCCATCTCGTAAGTGAAACGCAGCACGGAACTCTGCTCAAATGCCTCCTTCAGCTCCTGCAGATGTCTGACATCAGGTACCTGTGTAAAAATGTCGTCAACATACCTGCAGTATATGGCCGGTTTCAAGTTCATGTCGACTAACACTTTTTGCTCGATGGTACCCATGTAGAAGTTTGCAAACAGGACACCTAGGGGAGAACCCATGGCGACCCCATCTACTTGCTTATACATGTGCCCATCCGGGCTCAAGAAGGGTGCCTCTTTAGTACAAGCTTGGAGTAGTTTCCTCAGAATATTTTCTGGTATGTCAAGAGGAGTACAGGCTGGATCACGATACACTCTGTCGGCTATCATTCCGATTGTCTCGTCCACAGGTACGTTGGTAAACAGCGATTCTACGTCCAACGAGGCTCTTATCCCTGTGGCCCGTGTGCCCCGCAGTAAGTCAACAAATTCCTTTGGAGACTTCAGGCTGAAGGCGCAAGGAACATAAGGAGTCAGCAGGCCGTTGAGTCGCTTCGCCAGTCTGTACGTGGGTGTGGGTATCTGGCTAATGATTGGCCGAACTGGGTTTCCAGGCTTGTGCGTCTTGACATTTCCATACGCATATCCAGGTTTATATTCCCCAATGATCTTTGGCAGGTGGAGTCCAGATTTCTTGGCGTTCACAGTTTCGATCAGTTTGTTGACCTTTGCTTTTAATTCGGCTGTAGTGTCCTTCGTTACCCTTTGGAACTTAGTTTGGTCAGAGAGTATGATGTTCATTTTCGCCAGATATTCGTCTTTTTTAAGAATGACATATATTGGCGACTTGTCACCTCTCCTGACAACTATCTCCTTGTTCTCACGAAGGCTTTTGGCTGCCGCTTTAAGCTCGGGGGACAGTATGGTGCTTCTGTAGTTGCCTCGATTCTTTCTTCCTTCTGCAATAAGTTCTGCTTGTAAGGTATCTTTGGTAGTGACCTTCTTTTGTGTCTCGAGGTCGAATATGTCGTCCAACAGAATTTCCAACTCTACTTTCCGGGCCATCTCACTCGGTCTGGACATAACATGACAGTTTATGCCCAGATTTAGGAGAGTGACTTGGTCCTCAGTGAGGTTAATTCCTGCAAGGTTCAGGAAGCCATCTCTTGGTCGTGGAATTGCCATAGGTCCTCCATATAATGTTGTTAGTTTCTTGATAATCCTTGTTTCAGTGCTGAGGTGATGTTGGTCTGTGAGGATGTCGAGGTGTTGTTCAATGCGGGTACGGATACTATCGTCGATGTTGCTATTTCTCCACTCGTTTGTAGCATGAAGTAGTTGCGTTTTGTTGTCTTTGATTTCATTCTCTGCCTTTTCCACAGCTCATAAAACGGAGGAAAGGGTCCTGAAAGATATTGTTAATAGAAACGTTATCCCTACAGACAAAAATCAGAGGATACAACTGACGATTTACTATAAAACCAGAAAAACGGCCAGCCTACTCATGAGAAACTCTCCAGACACAAAACAGAACGCTTTAAAAGAGACTAACGTCGTCTATGCCTTCAAATGCCCACTTGGGGACTGTAAGCTCCAAAAAACCCAGTATATAGGCAAGACAACAACATCTCTTTCTAGGCGTTTAACGATGCATAAGCAACAGGGCTCCATTAAGGAACATATAATCTCTTCCCACAACCAAACCATCGCCAGAGAAATCCTAGTAAACAACACAGAAATCATCGATAGATACAGCGATAGCAGGCGGCTTGACGTTTGCGAGGCAGTACACATCAAGAAGTCAACACCAGCAATCAACAGCCAATTATTGCACAACTATATTCTACCCACCTCAAGACTCCGCTCCAATATAGAAGCATCAAGAAATATGGACCAATAGGCTTTCTACAAACACTTCTATTCAATACCCATTGTTTCGTGTTCTGTCTTGTGTTGATGAAATTAATACCCTATTAATACTCTTGTTCTGTCTTGTGTTGATGAAATTAATACCCTATTAATACCACATTTTGTTCTGTCTTGTGTTAATGCCACATCACCCCTTCCACCTCACTCAAATGTAGATATAAAATCGGAGATACGTAAGTTCTATTCAGTTGTGTATTTGTGAACTAAAGTCTTTGAAAATGTAATAAGTTTTACGAAACGCGCCCGTGTCGCGTCAGACTTGAAATAAAAATGAATTTTGGAGAATTGATTTTGATTTACCTCCAACAGTGAAGCGTAATGTACGAAAGATTGAGAAAATTCGTGTTAGAATTATTAATCTTACTTTTTCGGTCATATTTAATAATATATGTCTACAGGAAAGACTGCTACCAAAATATACTAATATATATATATATATATATATATATATATATATATATATATATATATATATATATATATATATATATATATATATATGTATATATACTAAATGACAGGAATCATTCACAATCTTCAAACCAAGGTCAGGGACCATCAAGTACTTAAGTGCCCCATTACGAAACCTGTTCATCTTTCCTCAATCATGATGGCATAGTTTATATGACTACACATTCCAGGAGCTGCGAAGCGCTGCGGGGTTGTTGATAACAATAATAACCTCGGGTTGTGAAGATTCGGAGTTCGTAAAGTGTTTTCTTCCGCGCCACGATTGAGGAGAGATCTACAGGTTTCGTAAGCGGGCACGAAAATACTTGATGACAGCTGGCTCCAGGTTCATACGTGAGAACGTGGTTGCTGGGGTCCACATGTGAGAACGTGGTTGTTGGGGGGTCCATATGTGAGAACGTGATTGTTGGGGTCCACAGGTGAGAACGTGGTTGTTGGGGTCCACAGGTGAGAACGTGGTTGTTGGGGTCCACAGGTGAGAACGTGGTTGTTGGGGTCCACAGGTGAGAACGTGGTTGTTGGGGTCCACAGGTGAGAACGTGGGTGTTGGGGTCCACAGGTGAGAACGTGGTTGCTGGGGTCCACAGGTGAGAACGTGGTTGTTGGGGTCCACAGGTGAGAACATGGCTGAAAAGAGGGGCTCGAACGAGGCCTGAGAGGCACAGAACCACTGCACCACCACTTCAGTCCTCCTCTAGAACGACCAGAATGAACATCAACCCAGACTGCCACCCACAACAGTCGCCTAACTCCCGGGCACATGTACATTCTGCTAGATAAATAGACACATCAATTCAAACTAAATGTGCCAAACTGTCTCTGTCCCGCCAGGTAATGAAACCCGGGGATCCTCGGTTGCAACCCGAGGATGTAGACCAATGCGCTATGGAACACCCCTCCCACACCCCGAAAAAAAAAATGCGCTGCGAATTTGTAATTTTCTTTCAAGCGTTTATTTGTTACAAAGAACATATATAGTAACTATCTCAGGTTCTATTACTGTTAATGTCTCATAACTCTGCCATGAGAGAGCTTTGTGGTGAGGGACAGATAAATATGAGTGAGGGATGATGAGGGGCCAAGTGAGGCGGCGCTGCCTCAGGTGCTTCTCAGCTTAGTTTATGAGGCGCTTCATATTAACTTCACCCACACACTCACAATTATAATGAAGCAGTTCTCACACTCTGGCCTTCCTCGTGGGGTGATTGTCTGGTTTTGTCTCCCTATTGGGGTGATTGTCTTGTTTGTCTCCCTATTGGGGTGATTGTCTTGTTTGTCTTCCTATTGGGGTGATTGTCTTGTTTGTCTTCCTATTGGGGTGATTGTCTTGTTTGTCTCCCTATTGGGGTGATTGTCTTGTTTGTCTTCCTATTGGGGTGATTGTCTTGTTTGTCTTCCTATTGGGGTGATTGTCTTGTTTGTCTTCCTATTGGGGTGATTGTCTTGTTTGTCTTCCTATTGGGGTGATTGTCTTGTTTGTCTTCCTATTGGGGTGATTGTCTTGTTTGTCTTCCTATTGGGGTGATTGTCTTGTTTGTCTTCCTATTGGGGTGATTGTCTTGTTTGTCTCCCTATTGGGGTGATTGTCTTGTTTGTCTCCCTATTGGGGTGATTGTCTTGTTTGTCTTCCTATTGGGGTGATTGTCTTGTTTGTCTTCCTATTGGGGTGATTGTCTTGTTTGTCTTCCTATTGGGGTGATTGTCTTGTTTGTCTCCCTATTGGGGTGATTGTCTTGTTTGTCTTCCTATTGGGGTGATTGTCTAGTTTGTCTTCCTATTGGGGTGATTGTCTGGTTTGTCTTCCTATTGGGGTGATTGTCTTGCTTTGTCTTCCTATTGGGGTGATTGTCTAGTTTGTCTTCCTATTGGGGTGATTGTCTTGTTTGTCTTCCTATTGGGGTGATTGTCTTGTTTGTCTTCCTCGTGGGGTGATTGTCTTGCTTTGTCTATATCATTTTCATAATTTTTCTCTACTTCTCTTCTCACCCTGACGTACTCATTCCTGGTTCTCTGGTATCTCTCTCTCTGCTTTCTGGTGTTCTGTTATTACGGAAGTTCCTCCACGCCCTTTTGGTCAGTCCCTTTGCTTCCATACATGCCCTATTATACCATGGAGTCTTATTTTGATTTTTCCCTTTGGGCCTTGGATGAACCTGTTTACTGCCTCCTGACACTTTTGGGTGACATAGTCCATCATGTCTTGTACAGACTTAGCTCTGAGGTCTGTGTCCCATAGAATATCCCTTAGGAAACTTCTCATCTCTTCATAATTTCCCTTTCGGTATGCCAGCCTTTTTTTCCCTAGTTCTTTTTTTTGGGGGAGATAATTCCTAGCTCTACCAGGTACTACATAGTAGTCCTGTGGAAACACCGCATTTATTATGGTTCTCGTGAGCTTTGTTTCTATTATGTCTGGGTTTTCTTATAGTACTCATTCACCAAGTTCATTTGCTTTATTTGTAATCCCATCATTGTTAATGTACATTGCCTAGAGACTCACTTTCTTCTGTCCCTTCTCATATCCCTTTCTTGGTGAGTGTTCTGCTGGTGGGGGAAGCTGTTCCATGGGTGTGAGGCTTTGTGAGGTGGATAACAGGGTCTCAGAGGATACTGGGGTGATGGGTGGGGGGGTCAAGGGGGGGGGTCAGGGAGGGTAGTGAAGGGGGGAGGTGTGTGTGTGTGTGTGTGTGGGAGGGTATGGGATGTGTGTGGGGAGGGAAGGTGTGTGTATGTGTGTGTGTGTGTGTGTGTGTGTACTCACCTATTTGTGCTTGCGGGGGTTGAGCTTTGTCTCTTTGGTCCCGCCTCTCAACTGTCAATTAATTGATGTACAGATTCCTGAGCCTACTGGGCTCTATCATATCTACATTTGAAACTGTGTATGGAGTCAGCCTCCACCACATCACTGCCTAATGCAACCCATCTGTTAACTACTCTGACACAGAGAAAGTTCTTTCTAACGTCCCTGTGGCTCGTTTGGGTACTCAGTTTCCACCTGTGTCCCCTTGTTCACATACCACCAGTGTTAAAAAGTTTATCCTGATCTACCCTGTCAATTCCCCTGAGGGAATTCTTATATCCTCATAGTTTCCCTTACGGAATGCCAGCCTTTTGTTTTCAGTACCCCTCCTCGAGTTCAATAACCCTTCCTCAACCAGACACGCAAACACCAGTACACTGTGGTCGCTCATTCCTACTGGGGTCTCAAAGGCTTTTTTCCCTTATGTCAGAGTCACTCAGAGTGAAGACTAGGTCGAGTCTCGCTGGTTCATCGTTTCCTCTCATCCTTGTGGGTTCCCTGACATGTTTGCTTAGAAAGTTTCTTGTTGCCACCTCCATTAGTTTCCCTCTCCATGTATCCTCACCTCCATGCGGTTCTTTGTTCTCCTAGTCTATCTTTCCGTGATTAAAGTCCCCCATGATCAGGCCAGTTAACACTGTTCTCTCAATTATAATGTTAACTGCCATGTTGTTGTTGTCATACTCTTGACTGGGTCTTCTGTCATTCGATGGAGGGTTGTATATCACTTCTACTATAAGAGTCCTCCATTGGGAGGATTCTTGGCCCTCCCAATGTCATGGTGCCTGCTATGTAGTCTCTGAACCTCCTCGCAGCCCGGGATGACCATCTCCTTGAAACTTCATTCCTTTCTCATTAGATGGGCCACTCCGCCTTCTCCCCTTCCTTCCCTGTATTTCCTTATTACAGTTTAGTCCTGGGGAAACACGGCATTCGTTATAAGGCCTGAGAGTTTTGTTTCTGTGAGTTGGATTACATTTGGGTTCACTTCTTATGCTCTTTCCCTGAGTTCACTTTCCTTGCATGTGATCGCATCTATGTTCGAGTACATCACCTTGAAACTGACTCTCTTCTGTCCTTTCTCAGATCCTATTGCTTCCCCTGAAGCAGGGAAACAGGGAGGGACCGGGATGGGAGGGCCTATGAAGGGGGACCTGGGGGGTCTGGGGTGTGAGGGTGCTGGGAGGATCTGGTACGGGGGGGGGGGGGGGGGATGTAGGGGGGGGAGGGTTTGGGGGGTTGGAGAGAAAAGAGGGCTTGGGGGTGGGGGAGGCATGGGGGGTGAGAGGGGGAGGCTTGGGGGTGAGAGGGGGAGGCTTGGGGGTATGGGAGGAGGGAGGGCTTGTAGGAATGGGGGGCTTGGGGGGCAGAAGAGAAAGGAGGGTTTGGGAGGGGTGAAAGGGAGGGCTGAGGGGGATGAGGAAGAAGGGAGGGCTTAGGGGAGTGGGGGATACTGGAGGGTTTAGGGGGAAGGGGGAAGAGGGGAGGGCATAGGGGATTAGGGAGGGCTTGGGGGTCGGGGAGAAGGGAGATCCTAGGAAGGGGTGATCCTGTGTGCGTGTGCGTACGTGCGTGTGTTGCATGCGTGCGTGAGAGTGCGGATAATGCCACGAGTGATCATCTTCAGTATCAATTAATGTTATCAACGAGCAATAACTCGCTTGAGTTATGAGTGACTGGAATAGCCATGATAACAAGATAACAAGAGATCAGTAATTGCACAGTTTATCCACACTACGTTTCTCCGTCATTACGCGGGCGGCTGTATGAATTACTGGCAGTTATCTGGGTCCCAATATTGCCCAAGCGCCCCGTGATGCAAGGTGGCAGTTAAGAAAACTCCCGTTACACGTAGTTATAGAGAGACTACGGGCTCACCATAGCCCGTGCTGCCTAGAACTTTTTGTTCCAGGTAGCGAATCTTAGACAACAACAAACACGAGTTAAGATAACCTCAAGATAACCTCAAGATAGTTGGCTTTGTAAATGATCATTGTTAACCCCTGTTAACTACCTTCTGTGATTGTGAGACGAGTACCCCATAGGCCTCCTGTGGCAGATCTGCCGAGGAGAACAGACGGCAATGTGTATAGACCTATGCTACTTAGCAATATATATATATATTATATACATCTCTTTAACCACTCAATGTGGTTGTATACTTATTAATAACCTACAACAACAGAGCTATAACCCTGTCCATGGAGGACGGAATATGTATATACGTTGGTGACTGTTCTGCATATGTATATGGCCACGTTTGTGGCCATATACATATAAACATTTATAATATATAAAATTAACATTTAAAATTGCCTCGGGAACTTGTACACAAGTCGATTAAAGACTGAGAGGCGGTACCAAGGAGCTGAAGCTCGACTATCAGAAATACAACTCGTCTCATACCCCTATTCGTCACAATTTAAATAAAAAAAAGGTAATATATGTATTTGAATGTTTAAGCCAGAGCCACGAAACGGCAGAACAATTACGTATAATTCCCAATTTACTAACGAGAAATAATAGTTCAATTGCAGGTGTCACAACTATAATTGATATAATTATTTGATACAATGGATGAACACAGCAATCTGAAGCTGATTATAGATTCTAGATTTATATAGATTAGTTTAGGAAGATTAGCTAAGAGAGGGAAGATAGTACTCACCTAGTTGTGCTTGTGGGGGGTTGAGCTTTGGCTCTTGGGTCCCGTAAGTCAACCCGCAAAAAATTATTTAAAAAAGTAATACTATTAATAATGATGACCAAGTTTCTGTCCATCCTGGACCCTTATGTGACGACGTTTCTGTCCATCCTGGACCCTTATGTGACGACGTTTCTGTCCATCCTGGACCCTTATGTGACGACGTTTCTGTCCATCCTGGACCCTTATGTGACGACGTTTCTGTCCATCCTGGACCCTTATGTGACGACGTTTCTGTCCGTCCTGGACCCTTATGTGACGACGTTTCTGTCCGTCCTGGACCCTTATGTGACGACGTTTCTGTCCTTCCTGGACCCTTATATGGCGACGTTTCTGTCCGTCCTGGACCCTTATGTGACGACGTTTCTGTCCGTCCTGGACCCTTATGTGACGACGTTTCTGTCCTTCCTGGACCCTTATGTGACGACGTTTCTGTCCTTCCTGGACCCTTATGTGACGACGTTTCTGTCCATCCTGGACCCTTATGTGACGACGTTTCTGTCCTTCCTGGACCCTAATGTGACGACGTTTCTGTCCGTCCTGGACCCTTATGTGACGACGTTTCTGTCCGTCCTGGACCCTTATGTGACGACGTTTCTGTCCATCCTGGACCCTTATGTGACGACGTTTCTGTCCGTCCTGGACCCTTATGTGACGACGTTTCTGTCCGTCCTGGACCCTTATGTGACGACGTTTCTGTCCGTCCTGGACCCTTATGTGACGACGTTTCTGTCCATCCTGGACCCTTATGTGACGACGTTTCTGTCCATCCTGGACCCTTATGTGACGACGTTTCTGTCCATCCTGGACCCTTATGTGACGACGTTTCTGTCCATCCTGGACCCTTATGTGACGACGTTTCTGTCCGTCCTGGACCCTTATGTGACGACGTTTCTGTCCGTCCTGGACCCTTATGTGACGACGTTTCTGTCCGTCCTGGACCCTTATGTGACGACGTTTCTGTCCATCCTGGACCCTTATGTGACGACGTTTCTGTCCATCCTGGACCCTTATGTGACGACGTTTCGGCCCGTCCTGGACCCTTATGTGACGACGTTTCGGCCCATCCTGGACCATTATCAATGCACACACGACTTAAGAATGGTCCAGGTCGGACCGAAACGTCGTCGTCCCTTCACCTTCTAGTGTGTGGTCTGGTCATGTCTCTAACCCCGTTATTGTGACTCATCGTCTTCAACAACAACACGAGGCAGCCAGAGTTTAATGGGTCAAACAGCAATCAACAGCTTCATTGATCGACGAGAGATCTTTGTCTTGTCTCCATAGCAACTTTCTCTCACTCTCTCTCACATCTCCCCTCACTCCTAGCAGAAAGAGCATCACAGGGAGAGAGAGAGAGAATGGCAGGGCCATGGGAGTATGGGAAGTAATTCCCATCCTTCCATCTTGAGGTTATCTTGAGATGATTTCGGGGCTTTAGTGTCCCCGCGGCCCGGTCCTCGACTAGGCCTCCACCCCCAGGAAGCAGCCCGTGACTGCTGACTAACACCTAGGTACCTATTTTACTGCTAGGTAACAGGGGACATCAGGGTGAAAGAAACTCTGGCTATTGCTTCTCGCCGGCGCCCGGGATCGAACCCGGGACCACAGGATCACAAGTCCAGCGCGCTGTCCGCTTGGCCGACCGGCTCCCATAGTTACATCCCACTTTTATCTCTTAAGCTTTAAACTTACCCATCAAGAAGTGGGTAAGTGGCTACGAAAATCTTTAAGGCAGACTTACCAATTTTGGCAACAATTTTTTCAATTTAGTTCCTCTAGAAATAATAGTGTCTCAATAGGAGTAATAATAGTGGACTGGGAGAGGGGGGGAGGGGGGCATCATACCCATTAAGCAAAGGCACTGGAGAGAGAAATAGGCATTAAATGGGGGGGAGGGGAACAAGAGGGATGTTACCGCCACCCATTTATTTGATAGGCAAAATGGGGGGAGTTTGTTAACTGATCTCTGAGTGGCACTCAGTGATTGGTACACTAAGGGTACTCAGTGTACCCCTAAGGGGTACCTAAGGGTACCTAAGGGTACCAAAGGGTACCTAAAGGGTACCTAAGAGTACTCAGTGTACCCCTAAGGGGTACCTAAGGGGTACTACCTAAGGGTACCCCTTCGCTCTATGCCCTCAACATCTCTATATTACTAGCCATAAAGACATATAATACAGCAGTTAACTGATTTATTCCCCCTGTTGTATAATTATATACAACCATGAAGAAAAACGAAGATTTTTTGTGAGTAAATTTTAAAGTAAATTTTATTACTTTATTTTAAATTTATTTTAAAAATATTTTTGTTTAATTTAAATTTGGAGCACGTCTCACTCAACAGGACCCCCCTGGAGCACGTCACACTCAACAGGACCCCCCCTGGAGCACATCACACTCAACAGGACCCCTGGAGCACGTCACACTCAACAGGACCCCCCTGGAGCACATCACACTCAACAGGACCCCCCCTGGAGCACATCACACTCAACAGGACCCCTGGAGCACATCACACTCAACAGGACCCCTGGAGCACGTCACACTCAACAGGACCCCCCTGGAGCACGTCACACTCAACAGGACCCCCCTGGAGCACGTCACACTCAACAGGACCCCCCTGGAGCACGTCTCACTCAACAGGACCCCTGGAGCACATCACACTCAACAGGACCCCCCCCTGGAGCACGTCACACTCAACAGGACCCCTGGAGCACGTCACACTCAACAGGACCCCCCCCCTGGAGCACATCACACTCAGCAGGACCCCCCCCCCTGGAGCACATCACACTCAACAGGCCCCCCCCTGGAGCACATCACACTCAACAGGACCCCCCCCTGGAGCACATCAACTCAACAGGACCCCTGGAGCACATCACACTCAACAGGACCCCTGGAGCACGTCACACTCAACAGGACCCCTGGAGCACGACACACTCAACAGGACCCCTGGAGCACATCACACTCAACTGGACCTCCCTGGAGCACGTCACACTCAACAGGACCCCCCTGGAGCACGTCACACTCAACAGGACCCCTGGAGCACGTCACACTCAACAGGACCCCTGAAGCACGTCACACTCAACAGGACCCCCTGGAGCACGTCTCACTCAACAGGACCCCTGGAGCACGTCACACTCAACAGGACCCCCCTGGAGCACGTCACACTCAACAGGACCCCTGGAGCACGTCACACTCAACAGGACCCCTGGAGCACGTCACACTCAACAGGACCCCTGGAGCACGTCACACTCAACAGGACCCCTGGAGCACGTCACACTCAACAGGACCCCTGGAGCACGTCACACTCAACAGGACCCCTGGAGCACGTCACACTCAACAGGACCCGTGGAGCACGTCACACTCAACAGGACCCCTGGAGCACGTCACACTCAACAGGACCCCTGAAGCACGTCTCACTCAACAGGACCCCTGAAGCACGTCTCACTCAATAGGACCCCTGAAGCACGTCACACTCAACAGGACCCCTGGAGCACGTCACACTCAACAGGACCCCTGGAGCACGTCAGGAAACACTTGCCACTTGCGGTCAACAGGTGTCAAAGGTGACGAAGCACTTCCTCTTGACAGTCAAGGTCGGACAAGGTCAAAATGTCCCTCCCAGAGGGAGCTTGGGACTCCCTCGGGACCGCAAATAACGCGATTAGGCATCGGGGGAAGCGGCTAGCGGAAACTGTAAGTAATTGGGCAGTTTGCGGTCGAAAATGTGTGCCAATTACGCGCGAATTGGAGAAAGTGTGTGACGCCGGTATGCCCTTGTTGTCGGGGTGGCGTACTATAAGGCCAGGTGTTTGATGCGTGTGTTTCCTGCAGGTGTTTAGTCACATATGTGACGGGTGTGTGTGTGTGTGTGTGTGGTTGGAAAACAAATAATAAATTGGGGTACATTTTTATTTGTTTAATTTTATCTGTAAGGGAGAGTTTGTTGGGGGTTGATTCACTCGTCTTGCTATAGTAACATGAGTAGACCCTCATAGGAAGAACACTCACTAGGTTATCTTGAGATGATTTCGGGGCTTTAGTGTCCCCGCGGCCCGGTCCTCGACCAGGCCTCCACCCCCAGCAAGCAGCCCGTGACAGCTGACTAACTCCCAGGTACCTATTTACTGCTAGGTAACAGGGGCATTTAGGGTGAAAGAAACTTTGCCCATTTGTTTCTGCCTCGTGCGGGAATCGAACCCGCGCCACAGAATTACGAGTCCTGCGCGCTATCCACCAGGCTACGAGGCCCCTACGAGGGTGTTCATCTTGTGAGTGAACATACCGAAAGATTAGTTTTGGGAGTACAACAGGACGTATAAGACTAGGGATTACCGCCCTTCGTGAGGTGAGATATACCCGTCCTCTCTCCCCCAAACTTTGGCCATGACTGGGAATAGCGAAGTTTCCCCCCAATGTGTTTCCAATACCGCTTCTACTATAATCCCCATTTTCTATCATCATACCGGAATATATATCAATCTATCATCGATATGTTATCACTCAATCGATATACATCGATAGAGTGATATATATATATATATATCACTATATCAACATCAGAGGCCCGAGACTGTTCAACACGCTTCCACTACACATAAGGGACATAACTGGCCGACCCCTCACAGTGTCCAAGAGAGAACTATCACCATCAGAGGCCCGAGACTGTTCAACACGCTTCCACTACACATAAGGGACATAACTGGCCGACCCCTCACAGTGTTCAAGAGAGAACTATCACCATCAGAGGCCCGAGACTGTTCAACACGCTTCCACTACACATAAGGGACATAGCTGGCCGACCCCTCACAGTGTTCAAGAGAGAACTATCACCATCAGAGGCCCGAGACTGTTCAACACGCTTCCACTACACATAAGGGACATAACTGGCCGACCCCTCACAGTGTTCAAGAGAGAACTATCACCATCAGAGGCCCGAGACTGTTCAACACGCTTCCACTACACATAAGGGACATAACTGGCCGACCCCTCACAGTGTTCAAGAGAGAACTATCACCATCAGAGGCCCGAGACTGTTCAACACGCTTCCACTACACATAAGGGACATAACTGGCCGACCCCTCACAGTGTTCAAGAGAGAACTATCACCATCAGAGGCCCGAGACTGTTCAACACGCTTCCACTACACATAAGGGACATAACTGGCCGACCCCTCACAGTGTTCAAGAGAGAACTATCAACATCAGAGGCCCGAGACTGTTCAACACGCTTCCACTACACATAAGGGACATAACTGGCCGACCCCTCACAGTGTTCAAGAGAGAACTATCAACATCAGAGGCCCGAGACTGTTCAACACGCTTCCACTACACATAAGGGACATAACTGGCCGACCCCTCACAGTGTTCAAGAGAGAACTATCAACATCAGAGGCCCGAGACTGTTCAACACGCTTCCAATACACATAAGGGGCATAACTGGCCGACCCCTCACAGTGTTCAAGAGAGAACTATTAACATCAGAGGCCCGAGACTGTTCAACACGCTTCCACTACACATAAGGGACATAGCTGGCCGACCCCTCACAGTGTTCAAGAGAGAACTATCAACATCAGAGGCCCGAGACTGTTCAACACGCTTCCACTACACATAAGGGACATAACTGGCCAACCCCTCACAGTGTTCAAGAGAGAACTGGATAAGCACCTCCAAATTATACCTGATCAACCAGGCTGTGATTCATACGTCAGGCAGCGAGCAGCCGCATCCCATTCAATTACCAGTCCAGTCCAGCAACCAGGAGGCCTGATCGCCGACCGGGCGGCCGCGGGTATGCTAAGCCCCGGTAACACTCCAAGGTATCACAGGAATATATATATATATATATATATATATATATATATATATATATATATATATATATATATATATATATATATATATATATATATATATATATATATATATATATATATATTACATTTTCAAAGACTTTTAGTTTACACACACACAACTATTACCTGCAAACACTAAACAGAGTTCTTACTTATGCTATGATTTAAACAGATTTGATTTGATGAAGATTAAGTCACCCAAAAGGTGGCACGGGCATGAATAGCCAGTAAGTGGTGGCCCTTTCGAGCCATTACCAGTATCAAGAGATGATACTGGAGATCTGTGGAGGCGCGACTGCACCCTGCGTGACGGGAGATGTCTCCCGGACCAAGTGGTGACCAGATGGTGTCATTTAAACAGCTTTCATTTTTCATTTTATACCTGCATTTGGGTGAGGTGATATGTTACAACAGTTTTTGGATGAGGTGAACAAAACTTTCAACACAGGATAGAACACGAAACAATGGGTATTGAAGGTAAGAATGGAAGTAATTGCAGAGGGCCTATTGGCCCATATTTCTTGATGCTTCTATATTGGAGCGGAGTCTTGAAGTGGGTAGAATATAGTTGTGCATTAATTGCCTGTTGATTGCTGGTGTTGACTTCTTGATGTGTAGTGCCTCACAGATGTCAAGCCGCCTGCTATCGCTGTATCTATCGATGATTTCTGTGTTGTTTGCTAAGATTTCTTTGGTGATGGTTTGGTTGTGGGAAGAGATTATATGTTCCTTAATGGAGCCCTGTTGCTTATGCATCGTTAATCGCCTGGAAAGAGATGTTGTTGTCTTGCCTATATACTGAGTTTTTTGAGGCTTACAGTCCCCAAAAGGGCATTTGAAGGCATAGACGACGTTGGTCGCTTTTAAAGCGTTCTGTTTTGTGTCTGGAGAGTTTCTCATGAGTAGGCTGGCCGTTTTTTTGGTTTTATAGTAAATCGTCAGTTGTATCTTCTGATTTTTGTCTGTAGGGATAACGTTTCTATTAACAATATCTTTCAGGACCCTTTCCTCCGTTTTATGAGCTGTGGAAAAGAAGTTCCTGTAAAATAGTCTAATAGGGGGGTATAGGTGTTGTGTTAGTTGTCTCTTCAGAGGTTGCATGGCGTTTCACTTTCCTTCTTATGATGTCTTCAACGAAACTATTGGAGAAGCCGTTGTTGACTAGGATCTGCCTCACCCTACAGAGTTCTTCGTCGACTTGCTTCCATTCTGAGCTGTGGCTGAGAGCACGGTCGACATAAGCGTTAACAACACTCCTCTTGTACCTGTCTGGGCAGTCGCTGTTGGCATTTAGGCACATTCCTATGTTCGTTTCCTTAGTGTAGACTGCAGTGTGGAAACCTCCGCTCCTTTCCATGACTGTTACATCTAGAAAGGGCAGCTTCCCATCCTTCTCCATCTCGTAAGTGAAACGCAACACAGAATTCCGCTCAAATGCCTCCTTCAGCTCCTGCAGATGTCTGACATCAGGTACCTGTGTAAAAATGTCGTCAACATACCTGCAGTATATGGCCGGTTTCAAGTTCATGTCGACTAAGACTTTTTGCTCGATGGTACCCATGTAGAAGTTTGCAAACAGGACACCTAGGGGAGAACCCATGGCGACCCCATCTACTTGCTTATACATGTGCCCATCCGGGCTCAAGAAGGGTGCCTCTTTAGTACAAGCTTGGAGTAGTTTCCTTAGAATGTTTTTTGGTATGTCAAGAGGAGTACAGGCCGGATCACGATACATATATATATATATATATATATATATATATATATATATATATATATATATATATATATATATATATATATATATATATATATATATATATATATATGCTGGAGGCAAGTTCAGAGAAGGACAGAGCGGGTGTCCTAGCTGTGCAAGCCCCCCATGCTGGGGACTTCCTGTTGGCAGTCCCTAATTCCGCCTTGGGCACCCGCCTGGACCACCAAGCCCTAAGTATTGGTGTTGCTCTGCGCCTTGCTGCCCCTATCTCCACCGAGCACATCGAGCACCGGTGTGTTTGCGGCCATGCACGGGCAGACCAATACGGCAGCCATGGTCTCATCTGTCGTAAGACACAGGGAAAGATTCCCAGACACGAAGAAGTCAATGACATCATCAAGAGAAGTTTGGCAACAGCTGGGTGTCCAGCACAAAGGGAACCCCAGTTGTGCAGACCTGACAACAGTAACAAACACCCAGATGGAGTCACCCTGCAGCCGTGGAGGGAAGGTAAACAGGTCATGTGGGACTACACGTGTGGTCTATATTGGCTGATACCTATCAACCTTACAGCACAGCTGAGGGAGGCGGGGCGGCCACCTTCAGAGAGACCCAGAAAACCAACAAGTACAGGGACCTAGAACGTTGTTACAGGTTCGTGCCAATAGGCTCTGAGACTCTGGGTGCCTGGGGTAAATGTGCACTTAAGTTCCTGAAGGAGGTTGGTGAAGAACTCATTGGGGAACACTAGAGACCCAAGAGCGGCCAGTTTCCTGTTCCAGCGCCTCAGTGTCGCAGTTCAGAGGGGAAATGCGTGCTGTATCCCGGGTACCCACCCTACCTCCGAGGAGCTGGACGAGGTCTTCGAACGCTGATTGTTATATTGTTATATATATGTGTGTGTGTGATCTCTGTAAAATGTTGCATTGCAATAAAATAAAATGAAATAAAACAAAACAAAACTTACAAAAAAAAAGAGGCGTGGTAGAAGAAGAAAAGATTAAAGTGTTCAGTGAGAATCCACAAGATCTACTCAGAATGCTCTTTGTTCTTCTTCGAAGATGTGCGTCCCTGCAGTTGCACCAGAGGTGGTACCCCTAATATATATATATATATATATATATATATATATATATATATATATATATATATATATATATATATATATATATATATATATATATATATATATATATATAATGGATTATAAATTTCAGCCCGTCCTCCAAAAAATGAGGAGGTAAATGTATCAGCCCCATAAGTACAATTATGTACTATGTATGAAAGTCAGGAATTGTACTTATTTACACTTTGTATTAAATCGTACTGTCAAATATATTGTGAATATTTAAGTTTACCTGAAAAGCTGAATAGAAAATCACGACCTAACCTAACCGTCTTAATTTTTGAAGATAAGCATTTTACTGCTTCTTAATTACAATTACTACCTAACCTATAGCTATATTAATATTACAGTTTTATAAAACAAAACTAAAATATATCAATAAATTGTAAAGTAACTCAGGATATTTTCAAATTTTGTATAAAATCTCTACTGTTTTATAAAATTGAAAAAAATCCTGATATTTAAAACTTGTGTATAGCGAACTGAACTTTAAAACTTCATCCTAAAATTCTGAGTCTCTTAACAGAAAACAAAGAAAATTTAATGGGGAGGTAAATGTAACAGGCCCATAAGTGCAATTAAATACTATGTATGACAGTCAGGATATGTACTGTTTACACTTACTATTAAAACGAACTCTGAATTTGGAAGATGGGTTGCCAAGTTTGCATAAACAAAATGTATGTAAAAATATTTATATAATATAATTTATGCTAAAATATTTATATAATATAATTTATGTAAAGATTTTTACATAATATAATTTATATAAAAACATTTACATAATATAATTACACAAATATAATATAATAATGATTATATAATTATATTTTATGTATATAGTTACATATATTTATAAATAATATATATATATATTTATGTATGAACGTGCTCACACCAGCGAGGGCGGTGAGCACACTCCGCTGGAGGACCCGGGATCCGTGTCAGCGAGGCAGTAGGTCACGATCGAAGATTTTAAAGTCACTTTGCGCTGACTCCCCCCCCCCCCCCCCAAGCACGGTACATATCGCGCCTCACACCACGGCGATAGTGGCGATATAACGGAGGAGAAGAACATTTCAGGAAGTGATATATGGCGACAATGATTCTCTCTCTCTCTCTTGTCCGTGCATGAAAACGTGTGACGATCGGCATGCGCACCAGGACCACAACAAACAGAGTGGTAGGAGAGAGGTGGTGAGGGGGAGGGGGCAGAGGGGGGAATGGGGTGATGGGGAGGGGGGAAAGAGGGGGGTGGAAGAAGGGGGTGGAGCGTGCATGCAGACGTCAAGCACTACCTCCTGCTTGCCAGTCCACCTTGGGAGCCAATAGAGTCGACATGCCTCTCGTGGCGGCCACAAGAGGCAATCTGTCATCCCCTGCTCCCAGCATCCTGGATGACTCCTGGCAGATAAAAATATCTTATCGAAAGCTTCCGCTGTTCGTCGTAAACAACCATTTAACTGCTTGAGAATACAATTGTGTGCGTTTAACTGTGTCGTGACGGCGTAAAATGCTTCCAGTGTCCCTTTGTTAGCGGTGAATGGCTCTGGTGTTACACCTAGAGTGTGTGTGTGTGTGTGTGCTTCTTGCATATAGATACTAGAAAGTGTATCGTGTGTAGCAGCGTTGAATCCCAGAAGTGTAGCGGCGTTTCGCGGACGCAATTGGGGAAACAGCGGTCCCTCTGATGTCCCCCGTACCTGGCGCTGAGACAGCTGGAGACAATGTACATACACATTTCAAGTCGATCCTTCTGGCTAGGTGAACCACAGCCTGGTTATGTCGGAGGGGATCGAACGCCGTCACTGGGATGAAGAGCGGAAACGCAGTCCCGCGTGTCTCATTCTTCTCACCAAATATTGATGTGGGATTGAAGGATTCTGCCCCCTCGTCACTGTTGCTACTGTGCCGGCTGCTCCAGGCACTGCCCTAGTCACTGTAGCTACTGTGCCAGCTGCTCCAGGCACTGCCCTAGTCACTGTAGCTACTGTGCCAGCTGCTCCAGGCACTGCCCTAGTCACTGTAGCTACTGTGCCAGCTGCTCCAGGCACTGCCCTAGTCACTGTTGCTACTGTGCCAGCTGCTCCAGGCACTGCCCTAGTCACTGTCGCTACTGTGCCAGCTGCTCCAGGCACTGCCCTAGTCACTGTCGCTACTGTGCCGGCTGTTCCAGGCACTGCCCTAGTCACTGTAGCTACTGTGCCAGCTGCTCCAGGCACTGCCCTAGTCACTGTAGCTACTGTGCCAGCTGCTCCAGGCACTGCCCTAGTCACTGTAGCTACTGTGCCAGCTGCTCCAGGCACTGCCCTAGTCACTGTCGCTACTGTGCCAGCTGCTCTAGGCACTGCCCTAGTCACTGTAGCTACTGTGCCAGCTGCTCCAGGCACTGCCCTAGTCACTGTAGCTACTGTGCCAGCTGCTCCAGGCACTGCCCTAGTCACTGTCGCTACTGTGCCAGCTGCTCCAGGCACTGCCCTAGTCACTGTCGCTACTGTGCCAGCTGCTCCAGGCACTGCCCTAGTCACTGTCGCTACTGTGCCAGCTGCTCCAGGCACTGCCCTAGTCACTGTCGCTACTGTGCCAGCTGCTCCAGGCACTGCCCTAGTCACTGTCGCTACTGTGCCAGCTGCTCCAGGCACTGCCCTAGTCACTGTAGCTACTGTGCCAGCTGCTCCAGGCACTGCCCTAGTCACTGTAGCTACTGTGCCAACTGTCATGAACAAGTGATAAACAAAAACTGAACAATTTCGTGGCAATCAGTTTACCCAATCGGTGAGAAAATAATCTTAGAGTGAACAGACAAAGATCGCTTGTCAATACCTGTGCCAGGGAAGAGGTGGTCTGTCAACCCAGCTTGACAGAGCTTGACAGTTTTAAAGAAACAATGCGTCATGCGCCTCCGTAGCGCAGCCAAGGGCACCAGGAAGTGAGTAGGGAAGCTTAGAACGCGGAGATGAAACCAGATGACCCCAGCATCACTCAGAGCTGTCTGACCTCCACCGAACGCAGAGGTGGCAGAGAACTACTAAAATACCTCTACGCTACCAATGCAGGTGTCACCCGTGGCACCTGTGGCACCTGTGGCACCTGTGGCACCTGTGGCACCTTTGGCACCTGTGGCACCTGTGGCACCTTTGGCACCTGTGGCACCTGTTTCAAGTACACAGGTGTCATTACTGACTCTAATGTAACTTCAAGTTGGTGTTCATGACACAGATCACAGCGTGTGACACAGGAAGGCTGTGTCACCCCCAGCCGGTGCACATGACACTCACAGAGTCAAGCAAGAGCTGGGTTGCCTCTATGGTGGCTTTGGGTATAGAGCTGTTGCTCTTCTTCAGCTCTATGCCTCGCCTTCCTGCCCTTAGATAAGAGACAGAGATCATGTACACACACACACACACACACACACACACACACACACACACACACACACACATATATATATATATGTATATATATATATATATATATATATATATATATATATATATATATATATATATATATATACATATATATATATATATATATATGTATATATATATATATATATATATATATATATATATATATATACATATATATATACATATATATATGCTAATATTTGATAATGCCTTAATTTCCTTTTTATCTATCTCTATGATAAAATAAAATAAGAAATTATTTAATAGATTTCGTGTTATCATCACAACACATCATCTGAATATTTTATATATATATATATATATATATATATATATATATATATATATATATATATATATATATATATATATATATATATACATATATATATACATATATATATATATATATATATATATATATATATATATCTGCTCGCAAAAAAAACATCATTTGACACTCTTACATAATAATCATTTTTAAAAAAAATCGACCATTCATTTTACAGCGTTGAGTCTCCCTAATAGCACTTACCTAATATACAAAGCACAAATCTTCTTGGATTTGAAAAACACAGAAAAGCTTTCGATAAAAAAAACATCTTAGAATGAATATGAAGTAAATTAAGCATAACAGGAATAGAAACAAAATTGTTTTGCTTGTCTTAACAAGCTAAATAGAGTAGTTATCAAGATAAATACATATTTATTTTGTGTTTTATTAACTGTGAAACTTCAAGTATCAATGGACAAAGTTTAATAAAAAAAATAAATAATAATAATCCATATCAAATGGAAAATATTGAACCCTAAATGACATCAAGAAAAATAATTAGATTATTCTCCAAGACGTAATTTGTGGGTATATATATAATATAGAAATACTGTACCCTCTATGTAACCACTGTAACTGTCCCTGAGTATGTCTTATTTGATGTTAATGTTATTGTTAATACACACACACACACACACACACACACACACACACACACACACACACACACACACACATACACACACACGGGGCCTCGTAGCCTGGTGGATAGCGCGCAGGACTCGTAATTCTGTGGCGCGGGTTCGATTCCCGCACGAGGCAGAAACAAATGGGCAAAGTTTCTTTCACCCTAAGTGCCCCTGTTACCTAGCAGTAAATAGGTACCTGGGAGTTAGTCAGCTGTCACGGGCTGCTTCCTGGGGGGTGTGTGTGTGGTGTGGGAAAAAAAAAAGTAGTTAGTAAACAGTTGATTGACAGTTGAGAGGCGGGGCGAAAGAGCAAAGCTCAACCCCCGCAAAACACAACTAGTAAACACAACTAGTAAACACACACACACACACACACACACACACACACACACACACACACACACACACACACACACACACACACACACTTATGTAACTTATGTATTTGTGAATTTTGTGTATAGATTTATACACCAAAACTTTCGCATTCTCCTGATGGCTTTGTCAAGGTGTGAGTGTGTACCCACCATACACCTGGGTATGGGTCTCCCAACCCTTCGAACGATCGGGTCTAGGTTCGATCCCCCGATGATCCAAGAGGTTGAACACCGTTCCTTTCCTCCGTTCTTTCCTATCCCTATCCACCCACCCCCATCCAAGTGCTGTATAGATGCACTGGCTTAGCGCTGCTTCCTAATCTACCTATCTTACTTATCTACTTATCTTCATCTACCTTACCTTACACCTCACTAAGACTTGCCCATATTTACCCATGGCAGCTACTGGTCACATGACCCTGTCTACCTATCCTGCGAGATGGAGATTGATCCCATAGGTCATGACCCACACTATGTAACCCTTCATATAGTCAACTGGTGACATATGAAATATACCTGATACAACATATCTAGGTACAGATATGTTAATAAAATTAACACATCTGTTAATACAGTTTACAAATAAGTTAAAACAGATATGTTAATAAAGGTACCTAGATATGTTAATAAAGGTACCTAGATATGTTAATAAAATTGTATATACAATTCGTTTTTATTTTACATAGATAATTCAACAAATTATAAACCCAGAAAAGTTACCCATTTTCTTTTAATGGGAAACTTGGGGACATGAGCCCCGCGGTGTAAGGAATTATTGATTATTTTTTCCCCATGATAATCGTTTTTATCACTGGAGGTTTACGTCGGTTTGTCTCGTACGTCCTGTAGGGACCAGCGTGAAGAGTCGGGTGGAAGCTGGAAGCTCAGATGAGTCACAGAGATGATAAGAAGTTTTCTTTTAGCGTGAGAGTAGTGGAAAAAATGGAATGCACTTCAGGAACAGGTTGTGGAAGCAAACTCTATTCATAATTTTAAAACTAGATATGATAGGGAAATAGGACCGGAGTCATTGCTGTAAACAACCGATAGCTAGAAAAGCGGGATCTAAGAGTCAATGCTCGATCCTGCAGGCACAAATAAGTGAGTACAAATAGATGAGTACTCTCACACACACATTAAGCAAGAAAGAGAAGGATGGGCGGACTGCATTTTCTTGGACTGTCGGAAAGCCTTTGACACAGTACCCCATAAAAGGCTGATGCATAAGCTGGAGAAACAGGCAGGAGTAACTGGTAGGGCGCTCCAGTGGATAAGGGAATACCTAAGCAATAGGAAGCAGAGAGTTATAGTGAGGGGTGAGACCTCAGATTGGCGGGAAGTCACCAGTGGAGTCCCACAAGGCTCTGTACTCGGGCCTCTTCTGTTTCTGATATACGTAAATGATCTCCCAGAGGGTATAGACTCATTCCTCTCAATGTTTGCCGACAACGCCAACATTATGAGAAGGATTGAGACAGAGGAGGACAGCTTGAGGCTTGAAGAAGACCTAGACAAGCTGCAGGAATGGTCGAACAAATGGTTGTTAGAGTTTAACCTAAGCAAATGTAATGTAATGAAGATAGGGGTAGGGAGCAGGAGGCCAGACACAAGGTATCATTTGGGAGATAAAATACTTCAAGAGTCAGAGAGAAAGACTTGGGGGTTGATATCATGCCAGACCTGTCCCTGAAGCCTATATCAAGAGGATAACATCAGCGGCATACGCCAGGTTGGCCCAACATAAGAACGGCCTTTAGAAACTTGTGTAAGGAATCTTTCAGAACTTTGTATACCACCTATGTCAGACCAATCCTGGAGTATGCAGCTCCAGTCTGGAGTCCATATCTAGTCAAGCATAAGACTAAACTGTAGAAGGTTCAACGGTTGGGCGTAGGAGTGGACATAACTGAAGCTCAACACCAGAGGCAGATATCAGCAGGATAACGAGGGGCAGAATATGCCATACTGGTAAACGTCCCGTTATCCTTCACCAACCTGAACAAAGGTCCCTTCCGAGGGCTGTACACACCCTTAGTGAGACCTGTTATCGAGTGTGCTGTCCCGGCATGGAACCCCTAATCTAAAGAAGAATAAAACAAGATAAGAAAATATTGAAAACCAGGCCAGATATGCAAGAAGGCTCCTTCCTGAGGTATGAAGAAAGACTGAGGGAACTGGACCTCACTTCACGGGAGAAAAGATGGATCAGGGGAGACATGATAACGACGTAGAAGGTACAAGGAGGAAGTGACGAAGTAGATATAGAAGCAATGTTCAAAGTAAAGAGCAGTAACACGAGAGGACATTATTGGGAACAGGAAACAAAGATGAGTCAGAGAGATGTCAGAGGGACACTTTTTCACTCTTAAGAGTCGTAAGCGGAAAGGAAGTTGTTGAAGCCAATTCGGTACACAGTCTTAAGTGTAAATATAAGAAAAAGGATGGTCGAAAGACGGGGCTTAAGTGCAGATGCTCGATCCTGCAAGCACATCTAGGTGAGTACACACACACACACACACACACACACACATATACACACATAGATATGATAGAGCCCAGTAGGCTCAGGAATCTGTACACCTGTTGATTGACAGTTGAGAGGCGGGACTAAAGAGCCAAAGCTCAACCCCCCGTAAGCATAACTAGGTGAATTAGGTGGGTGAGTAGACACACACACACACACGCACACACACACACACACACACACACACACACACACACACACACACACACACACACACACACACACACACACACACACACACACACACACACACACACACACACACACACACACACACACACACACACACACACACACACACACACCCACACACACACACACACACACACACACACACACACACACACACACACACACAAAAGGCTGCCAGTGTGTTGCTTCAGCGCCTCAGAGTGGTGGTCCAGAGGGGGAACGCCTGATTCCCTCGGTTCCTGTCCGGAAGCTGAGGAGCTCCAAGAGATCCATAACTGTACATTGCTCACATTATATCTCGCAGCTGAGTGGACAGCGCTCGGGGTCGTAGTTCTAACGGCTCGGGTTCGATTCCCAACCAAGATAGAAACAAATGGTCAGAGTATCTTTCACCTTGATGCCCCTGTTCACCTAGTAGTAAATAGGTACCTGGGAGTTAGACAGCTGCCATGGACTGTGGCTGAGGTATCACTAACCTCACTGATTATATGTTCTCTCACCCTGTCCATGGAGGGTAGAAGAAAATGTATATATGCTGGTTAGCAATATAAATGCCTGGCCACGTCTGTGGAAGAAAAAATATACTAAAAACTACATCTTATGAAGATGTAGTTTGATTGATGAAAACTACATCTTATGAAGATGTAGTTTGATTGATGAAAACTACATCTTATGAAGATGTAGTTTGATTGATGAAAACTACATCTTATGAAGATGTAGTTTGATTGATGAAAACTACATCTTATGAAGATGTAGTTTGATTGATGAAAACTACATCTTATGAAGATGTAGGCCTATTGAAGATTCATTTATTGTGTTCTAATTGTTCTTGTGTTCATAGGTTACGTTCAGGTGCCTACTAGGCCTAGTAGGCGAGGTGTGGGGGGGATCTGGCTGTTGTCTGCGTCGCTCCGTTGCTCCTTCCCTGCGCCGTCTTAAGTGTTGACTCTCAACACACTTGAGACGTCTGTCTCGCTGGTTGTGTTGTTGTGTTGCGTCACCCGGAGCCCCGCCTAGTGTACCTGTAGGGTGTAGCCTGTGTAGCCCCAGCAGGGGGGGGGGGCCAAGGCTGGGTGTACACTGTCCATAGCTGGGTGTTGAGGGGGGGGGGTCACCTAACATAGCTGGGTGTTGAGGGGGGGGTCACCTAACATAGCTGGGTGTTGAGGGGGGGGCGGGGGTCACCTAACATAGCAACCATCTACACAGCTCCTCCTAGCCATCACCCCCACACCCAGCCACCTGCTACGCTAACCCCAGCTGGCGTCACAGCCAGATGGAGACTCGCTAATTCCTCCACAATAAAAGGTCTGTGATGAGTATGCAGTTGAAGATCAAGAAGCCAGATATCTTCCGTGATGCTGCCGGATGGTAGACAACTTAACCGGACCGGCTGCCGGATGGTACACAGCATAACCGGACCGGCTGACGGATGGTAGACAACTTAACCGGACCTGCTGCCGGATGGTAGACAACTTAACCGGACCGGCTGCCGGATGGTACACAGCATAACCGGACCGGCTGCCGGATGGTACACAGCATAACCGGACCGGCTGCCGGATTTTAGACAGCTTAACCGGACCGGCTGCCAGCCAATCAAACGAGATGGTCTTCAAATCCCACACAATACGGTTCGACAAAGATAATTTTATATGTATTAAAGCCACATATATTATTAGGGTCGCATTCTGCTAAGTCTGTTAGGCTGGGCTGGATAGTGTTTAGAAGTGTCTCGTGTTCTCTCAAAGCACCGGATCCTCCTAAAGTCCCCCCAACGTCACGAAACTGTCGTACTAAACTGCCCCCTTATCCTAACCTACCAGAGAACCCAAAACAGAAAACGGGACAGTATGTGTCACTTTCGCCAGCCGCTTCCATTTTCTAGTACGACGATTTCTGGCCTTATGTCACGCATACGTGAGAAATGCGACGTTCTTTGTAGCAGGACAAGTTGTGACGTTACAGGAGGACAAGGGTAGTTGAGCAGCGTCACTCATTTGATGTTCGCGGTGACTGACAGAGACATGTAGAGTTCGCGGTGACTGGCAGAGACATATAGAGTTCGCGGTTACTGGCAGAGACATATAGAGTTCGCGGTTACTGGCAGAGACATGTAGAGTTCGCGGTGACTGGCAGAGACATATAGAGTTCGCGGTGACTGGCAGAGGCATATAGAGTTCGCGGTGACTGGCAGAGACATGTAGAGTTCGCGGTGACTGGCAGAGACATATAGAGTTCGCGGTGACTGGCAGAGACATGTAGAGTTCGCGGTGACTGGCAGAGACATGTAGAGTTCGCGGTGACTGGCAGAGATATGTAGAGTTCGCGGTGACTGGCAGAGACATGTAGAGTTCGCGGTGACTGGCAGAGATATGTGGAGTTCGCGGTGACTGGCAGAGACATATAGAGTTCGCGGAGACTGGCAGAGACATATAGAGTTCGCGGTGTTGTCGTCTGGAAGAAGCTCTGCAGATCAGCAGTTGTATCCCGGGCGTGATGGTGGCAAGTGACGGAAGATCTGCGCGAGGCGTCGGGAAGGTTCTTGTTGGTGTTGTCAGGGTGGGTCATGCCTCTCATCGCCGGTCCAGGCGACATCCTGCCACCTCGCCATCTATGGCCTCGGGAGTAGGGATGGCTCAGCGTGCTATTTTTACCTCACCTTCGGTGTTGGGTACAACAAGGTGTCATCCTCTCCTGTAACTGTATCCGTCTGTCTGTTTTTACCATTTAAAATATTTATGTCTTATTGTATATGTGGGTTGTGATGTCTTTGGCCTAATTGCTGTTGTATGGAATTTCCGGTGTTTGCTTTTTTGGGCTATTTTAGGACCATATACTTGTTAGTTTTGCGTTTTGTAAGGTGTGGGGAGCCATCTTACAAACCCTGGATGGTTGTTAGTACACTGGTTCGTAATTCTGTAACTGAGGCTTGTCTCCTTTCGTCATTATAGTACAGCATTACTTTTTCTTAAATGTACTGTAATCCACCCGTCAGTAATGATCACTTTTGTGTTTTTCTACCAGAGGTCTGACATTATCACGTCCACTTCCTTCAGTATCCCCGCTGATATCTAGTGAATGATGCCTTGGACGCGATTAAATCTTATTCATTGCTGTTTCCCTCGATCAGTGACTCAGTGGTCGTTTTTCCTCAATGTCATATATGCCTACTCTCAGTTACATATATTTGTCTTGGAATTTCTACTTAGGTATCCCCTTGAGTTTCTTGTTAATAACAGTAATGTGAGTTCAACCACTTCTTGATGTAACCGCAGCAGCGTGGGTTGGCTGCTTGGCCCATCTCTGTGGTGTCATATTCCAACCGTTTTCTGGTTCGCATCTGTGTAGTGGATTCCTTTCTAACTAATGTTCCTTTGACTCTCTATACTTGACCAGGTCCTCGTTTGCTGTCAAGGAACAGCGCTTGTCGGAGCAACAGTTTAGTCATTGGTCATCTTCTTCCTTCCTGTGTACCCAGCCACTTGGACTGGACGGTAGAGCGACGGTCTCGCTTCGTGCAGGTCGGCGTTCAATCCCCAACCGTCCAAGTGGTTGGGCCACCATTCCTTCCTCCCTGTCCCATCCCAAATCCTTATCCTGACCTCTTCCAAGTGCTATAAAGTCGTAAGGCTTGGCGCTTTCCCCCCCTTGATAATTAAACAAATTCCTTCTTGTGTGTTGATGACGTCTCCGGTATTTTCGTCCTGTGTGTAATGGGGTGATTGAACTTCAGTTTGACTTGGTGATTTTCCTTATAGCTTCTGGTCCCACTTGTTCCAGGCGCAACATTTCCCGCTGTAAAAATAATAATGTACAAGGATATTTAGAATTTTTTTTCATCATACGTTGATTGAAAGTGATTTTCTAGTGAGTTTATAGGGTAATACAGTATATATGGATTTATATACAATACAGATTGTGTTGGAGAAGGACCAGACACGGGCGTCCTATCACTCGCTAAATATGGTATAATCATACAGGGTATATATATATATATATATATATATATATATACCAAATAACCTTATAACATATAACACTCTAAAATAGTATAATCTTCGTCCCGTTTAATTGGCATTGCTACACATATAATCATTCTATCAAGTAACCATTTTATCAGATAATCGATAACCAAGATAGCTGGCTATCAGTCATTCCTTGCCTTTATATCTATCTTATGTCTGCTCGTCAGTGAACAAACAGTAGGTGCAATAGTTCCCGCATGTGAGTGATCCTGTGTGGTGTGGTTCCTGACTGTTACGTCTGATAACTTTGGGTTCCATGTTTCCAGCTGAAGCCTTGTTGATCCCTGTGTGGTTTAAGCCCAGAACTATTGATAGCTTTTGCTCTCTATACACACACACACACACACGTTCACACAAGCATGTACACACACACACACACACACACACACACACACACACACACACACACACACACACACACACACACACACACACACACACACACGTTCACACAAGCATGTACACACACACATGGGGCCTTGAGGGGGCCTCGTAGCCTGGTGGATAGCGCGCAGGATTCGTAATTCTGTGGCGCGGGTTCGATTCCCGCACGAGGCAGAAACAAATGGGCAAAGTTTCTTTCACCCTAAGTGCCCCTGTTACCTAGCAGTAAATAGGTACCTGGGAGTTAGTCAGCTGTCACGGGCTGCTTCCTGGGGTGTGTGTGTGTGTGTGGTGTGTGGAAAAAAAAAAAAAAAAAAAAAAAAAAAAAGTAGTTAGTAAACAGTTGATTGACAGTTGAGAGGCGGGCCGAAAGAGCAAAGCTCAACCCCCGCAAAAACACAACTAGTAAACACAACTAGTAAACACACACACACACACACACACACACACACACACACACACACACACACACACACACACACGTTCACACAAGCATGTACACACACACACACACACACACACACGTTCACACAAGCATGTACACACACACACACACGTTCACACAAGCATGTACACACACAGGTTGAGAGTGAGTACATTAGACAACTGCCGGGTAGAATGCCGGGGTCCAAGAGCTAATAGCTCGATCCCATAGGCACAAATAGATCAATATATAAATAGATGAATACACATGTACACACACACACAAATACACATGGTCCACATATATCAACCCACACATACACACACACATGGGCCGCATATCTAAACCCACAGAACCACATGCATGGCCGACATATCTAACCCCACACAAACACACACATGGCCGACATATCTAACCCCTACATAAACACACACATACCCCACGTATCCAACCCAACACCTCCATACATAGACACACTTGTGATGTGTGTGTCTATGTATGTATTAACACGATGTACTGAACGGGGTGAGAATAGCTTGAGCTACCTCATCCCTTTGTGTTTATTTTACCTCAATAACCTTATTTCAATTTCAATTTCAAAACCCACAACACCATCTTGCAGAATAAACATGAACCCCTTGTACCAGGCGTGCCAATATCAACCCCCTCTAGACCCATGGGCCCTCTAGTGTCCACCTGTTAGGTCTTCCCTAGTCATATTCCTTCTCTGTTTCTCAAAATAAAATGTGAGCAGTGATAGCCAGGCAGCCAGACGTCGTCACCAGAGCGGGTGGCTGCCCCTAGGGCTACAAGGAGACGGTGGAGGGCGTGGTAGCACTGGCGGCATTAATGGTGGGAAGGTTAGGTTAGGTCTGACCTTGACAATCTGGCAACTGTGGAACCCGGTCTTATCCCGGCGGGAACGCCTACTTACCTATCGCTGCTTAGCTATCGGTGTCTAGAGGAAAGTGTGGCTTCTTCTCAACTCTATAATCTGTTTCTATAGAGCCATATTCTTCGAGCTATACTAGAGGTATACTGGAGCTATACTAGAGGTATACTGGAGGTATGCTAGAGATATACCGAGGTATACTCAGGCTTGAAAACCTGGTTGTTGAGTTATGAAGGGAGGGAATTATCAGGGGGAAAGCGCCAAGCCATTACGACTATATAGCACTGGGAAGAGGGTCAGAGGATAAGAATTTGGGATGGGACGGAGGAAAGGAATGGTATAAATTACCGGATAACACAATACACGCGGGATGCATGGATTGTTTCAAGCGTAGGCGGGACATATATATATATGAGTTTGAGTGGGATATCAATACGAGCTGCCTTAACGGGCCAATTGGTCTTCTGAAATTGTCTGTATCCTTGTTTATCTTGCATGTGTTCTGCTTCCTGATGGTGAGGGTGAGAGATGGTGAGGGTGAGAGATGGTGAGAATGAGAGATGGTGAGAGTGAGAGATGGTGAGAGTGAGAGATGGTGAGAGTGAGAGATGATGAGAGTGGGAGATAGTGATAGTGAGAGATGATGAGAGTGAGAGATGGTGAGAGTGAGAGATGGTGAGAGTGAGAGATGATGAGAGTGGGAGATAGTGATAGTGAGAGATGATGAGAGTGAGAGATGGTGAGAGTGAGAGATGGTGAGAGTGAGAGATGATGAGAGTGGGAGATAGTGATAGTGAGAGATGATGAGAGTGAAAGGTGGTGAGAGTGAGAGATGGTGATGATTCATGTACAAACAACAATGGAAATGTTTGAAATGTGGAATAATAATGACAAATAAAAACGATAAATTAAATCTGCAAAGTAGAATGAAAAAATGAAAAAAAGCGAACACGAATAACGGATGGTTCAGAATAATAAACTACTATGTACGAGACCAACATATACAATAAGGATACTTCCAGCTGTTGGCGTAAGTGGTGCCACGGCCAGGTTAATCACTCAATTTGTGAGAAAAGACATTCCTGCCTTGTTAGGGACGCATATCAAACTACCTCTCTCCATCATCTGACAAATCGGAGCCACGTCTGCAACCCTCCAGGATACTGGAATTCTGGTCGCCATAAACAAATCAAACAATTAACATAACGTCTTAAAGTCACTCATTCTTACAGTATACTGCGGGGAATAATTTGGTGCCTGGTACTTGATGAATTAGTGTTAGAGTTGTTTAAAGACTTCGTTCCTTGTAATCAGCATTCTAGTCTATTTACTACGGGCTCACCATAGTCCGTGCTACTTCCTGACCAATTCTGTTACCTAGAGTTCGTACTTTTTTTACACGTACGTACGTGTGTACGCACACGCACACACACACACACACACACACACACACACACACACGCCCACTCAACCATGACCTGCTGCGATTTGTTTCAATTAACAATTTGGTGGATCACGCGGCCTTGGCAGGAGCCCTGTACCCTGGTGGTGGCCTCCTGTCCCCGCTACAGCCCCTGCTGGAACCCCCCTGTACCTCCACACTACAGACCCCAGCACTGTACCACTGTACCACCACACTACAGACCCCAGCACTGTACCACTGTACCACCACACTACAGACCCGAGCACTGAACCACTGTACCACCACACTACAGACCCCAGCACTGTACCACTGTACCACCACACTACAGACCCCAGCACTGTACCACTGTACCACCACACTACAGACCCGAGCACTGTACCACTGTACCACCACACTACAGACCCCAGCACTGTACCACTGTACCACCACACTACAGACCCCAGCACTGTACCACTGTACCACCACACTACAGACCCGAGCACTGTACCACTGTACCACTGTACCACCACACTACAGAGCCCAGCACTGTACCCGAGCACTGTACCACTGTACCACCACACTACAGACCCGAGCACTGTACCACTGTACCACCACACTACAGAGCCCAGCACTGTACCACCACACTACAGAGCCCAGCACTGTACCACTGTACCATTGTACCACCACACTACAGAGCCCAGCACTGTACCACCACACTACAGAGCCCAGCACTGTACCACCACACTACAGAGCCCAGCACTGTACCACCACACTACAGAGCCCAGCACTGTACCACTGTACCATTGTACCACCACACTACAGAGCCCAGCACTGTACCACCACACTACAGAGCCCAGCACTGTACCACCACACTACAGAGCCCAGCACTGTACCACCACACTACAGAGCCCAGCACTGTACCACTGTACCACCACACCACAGATCCGAGCACTGTACCCGAGCACTGTACCACTGTACCACCACACTCGCTTCCTCTCACCCGCTTCTAAGAATACCACCAACTCTATTCTTCAAGAATCATGGCTGACTATCTTAATATAAAGAATTTTCACATTCTTCACCTAACCCCAGCCACCAGGACCATACCAACCACTTGGGCTGGACGGTAGAGCGACGGTCTCGCTTCTTGCAGGTCGGCGTTCAATCCCCACGACCGTCCATACAAGTTATTGGGCCACCATTCCTTTCCCCCCGTCCCATCCCTAATCCTTTATCCTGACCCCTTCCCAGTGCACTATAGTCATAATGGCTTGCGGCTTTCTCCTGATAGGTCCCTTCCAATATAATGTTCCGATATAACCTATACGTCCTTTGTAAGGTGTTGTATAGAATGTTGAGATCACTATAGACAGCACCGTGAGCAAGGTTGTATGATACATCCGAAAATACAATTCTTTAATACACAAACATACACAGGGACTTTCCTACAACTTCGGACAATAGACAGAAAACAGAAAAATACTAATAAACACCAATAAATATAGTTTTATTTTTTGCGTAATGTTTCTTGCTGTAGGGGGGTTGGGGGTATGGGGGAATTTGAGGGGGGGGTATGGGGGGTATTAGGGGATATGTGGGGGAGGGAGTATGTTGGGGGGTATGAGGGGATATGTGGGGGGTATGAGGGGATATGTGGGGGGTATTAGGGGATATGTGGGGAGGGAGTATGATGGGGTATGTTGGGGGGTATGAGGGGTTATGTGGGGGGTATGAGGGGGTATGGGGGGAGGGAGTATGATGGGGTATGTTGGGGGGGATATGAGGGGTTATGTGGGGGGTATAAGGGGATATGTGGGGGAGGGAGTATGATGGGGTATGTTGGGGGGGGTATGAGGGGTTATGTGGGGGGGTATGAGGGGGTATATGGGGGTGGAGGGAGTATGATGGGGTATGTTGGGGGGGGGTATGAGGGGTTATGTGGGGGTATGAGGGGGTATGGGGGGAGGGAGTATGATGGGGTATGTTGGAGGGGTATGAGGGGTTATGTGGGGGGGTATGAGGGGGTATATGGGGTGGAGAATCTTGCAAGAAAGGGTTCATGCAATGGAAGGAGGTTGAGTCATACAGAGAGGGGTTCCTTGCATGATCTTCAACTCCTACAGGCGGGTCATGCTTGGGGGGCGAACTCTTGCAATCTTGCAAGCAGGGAGGGGCCACCGACGCGGCTGGTCAACGGATATCTAAACCGTTATCCTGTCTGTTGCATAAGGCAACAGAGAGGATAACGGATGACGGATGATGCAATATACGATTTGTAAGCGAGTTAAAGGGTCGTAGGAGACAGAGAACGACTTAAGGGTCGCAGTGGGTCAGAGGACGACTTAAGAGGTCGTAGGAGACAGAGGATGACGTAAGGGGTCGTAGTGGGACAGAGGACGACTTAAGGGTCGTAACGAGACAGAATACGACTTAATAGGTCGTGACCAGACTGAAGACGACTTAATAGGTCGTAGGAGACAGAGGACGACTTAAGGGTCGTAGCGCGGGACAGAGGACGACTTAAGGGTTGTAGTGGGACAGAGGACGACTTAAGTGGTCGTAACGAGACAGAGGACGAATTAAGAGGTCGTAACGAGACAGAAGACGACTTAAGGAAGGAGATTTACGAGAGCCTTTGCGAGGTCGAAGTCTAATGCCGCATTCTTACACATTGTTTAGGATACGAAACCTGTTGGGCTTATCTAAATACCACCCCCCCCCTCCCCCCCTCCCCCAACACCTGAGGGGGTGCCGCCCCCCCCCCACAACACCTATTTACCAAGTACCTATTTACTACCAACTGAAAAAGGAAATGGGAAAACGTGGACCAAACTTCTTGTCCTGCTCAGGAATCGAACCCGGACTCATATCGTTATGAGCCAATTGCGCAGACCACTGTGCTAAAGGGGGGGGGGTAAGAGGGATTTTTTTTTTTATTCTATTTGTAATTGTCAATTTTATCACATGTAAGAACGTGTCAATCTTCCAGATAATCTTAAAGAGTTCTGCAGGATGCAACGTCAGTTGAAGGGTGTCTATACTTACTGCTAGGTAAACAGAGGCATTCGGGGGGAAAAGAAAGAGTGCCCAACCATTTCTGTCCTCTGTCCCTGGGGGGGGGGGGGGGTCTCCGATTGTGAGTCGAGAACTAAGCCCACTTGACGACAGTAGACGGGGGGGCTGAAGGTGGCGTCTTCGGAGACTTATTGTTGAGAGGAGAGAGAGAGAGAGAGAGAGAGAGAGAGAGAGAGAGAGAGAGAGAGAGAGAGAGAGAGAGAGAGAGAGAGAGAGAGAGAGAGAGACAGAGAGACAGAGACAGAGAGACAGAGATGCACAGACAGACACAGAGAGAGAAATGTGTCATTGAACGACCTTCATTACGTTACCTTGTTTACCCCCCCCACACACCCCCCACCCCCTCACCTCCCCCCCACCCCACCACCCCCAGAGTCAATGACCTCAGCCTCCTCGACCAGCAGTCCTGGGTGGATCCGGATCTCCTGGGAGAGAGAGAGAGAGAGAGAGAGGGGGGGGGGAGGAGTGGGAGAGATGGAATAGTCAAAATATGGGAGGGGGATGGGAGAGGAGAGAGGTGGCGTGGGTGGGAGAATGGACGAGGTGGGAGGGAACTGATAAGGCTCGTATCTCCACAAGAGAGAGATGAGATATGACTCTTGCTCACTCTTGCAATGATGATTGATGGTGGGAGAGCCTTGCAAGCATCTTATTCTTTGGCATCTTTCATCCACTTCTTCTTTCTTCCTTCCTTCCTTCCTAATCGTCCCTCCTAATCTCACTCCCTTCCGCCTTGTCTTCAACCTATTCTTCAACTCTCAATTCTTCATTCTTTAAATTTCCTATCCTGTTATCTTTCACATTCTTCTCTGTTCATCTTCAAGACTTTCTGTTGCCACAAGTTTCTTTCCTTTATTTTTACCTCTTCTAGCTTTATCTTCCAGTTCCCCTTCTCTTTACACCGCTTTATCTCTCCTTCTATGTCTCATTGTCCCCCCTATCTGCTGCCACTATTCAAGATCAACAAATAAAGATTCAAAACTTTCTAATTTTAATCTTGAAAATTCACGAGACTTCCAAAGCTATTGTACACATGTTGAACGATTAGTACAACTGTACAACCCGGTACAGTTAATACGGCAAATGTACGCTAACGTACGCAGTAAAAAAATAAAAAAAAATCAATATTTGCAATGTTGCAGGTGTGAACATATATATATATATATATATATATATATATATATATATATATATATCTCGACGACTTCCAATTCCTTTAACAATCGTTGTGGCCTAGAGGTGAAAGCCCTGGTCACGTCAAGGGGGACCATGGAGCCTCTGACTGTCTGGGTTCGAATCCTTCAGAAGTGAGGAGTTTTCTGTTATATATATATATATATATATATATATATATATATATATATATATATATATATATATATATATATATATATATATATATATATGAAACCATCAAGAAGACAAGAACTCTGCAAATGACAGTGTGGAAGTCAATGGCTTCGTGTGAAGGCTTTACAAGAGATTGGAGGGAGGAGGTGGAGGCGGGAGTCCAGTCATCCCTTGACAAAGAGCAACTTTAAGCCTCCTTTAATGCCGCCAGTCACCTCCACCTCCCAGTCATTCTTCAACAAAAAAACAAGAAAAAACAAGACTGGTGATGCTCTACGAAGTGACTGGTTCAAGAGACAACAACCGCCATCGGTACGCAATATAGGAGAACATACGCAAGACGGTAAAACATGTGCACTATCATTCACTATACTTAGCAACATGAGTCATTATCATTCACCATACGCTTCCTACTCTCTCACCTACACTCTCTCTCCTCTCTCACCTACACTCTCTTCTCTCTCACCTACACTCTCTTCTCTCTCACCTACACTCTCTTCTCTCTCACCTACACTCTCTTCTCTCTCACCTACGTTCTCTCCTCTCTCACCTACGCTCCCTACTCTCTCACCTACGCTCCCTCCTCTCTCACCTACGCTCCCTCCTCTCTCACCTACGCTCCCTCCTCTCTCACCTACGCTCCCTCCTCTCTCACCTACGCTCCCTCCTCTCTCACCTACGCTCCCTCCTCTCTCACCTACGCTCTCTCTCCTCTCTCACCTACGCTCCCTCCTCTCTCACCTACGCTCCCTCCTCTCTCACCTACGCTCCCTCCTCTCTCACCTACGCTCCCTCCTCTCTCACCTACGCTCCCTCCTCTCTCACCTACGCTCTCTCTCCTCTCTCACCTACGTTCTCTCCTCTCTCACCTACGCTCCCTACTCTCTCACCTACGCTCCCTACTCTGTCAATTAATCATTTCCAATTTCCTGACTTCGTCCATCTCAATTTCCTGTTTTCTCGTTCACCTTCCCTCATCCCTCCCTCACACACTCCCTCACCTCTCTCTCACACACTCCCTCACACACTCCCTCACCTCTCTCTCACACACTCCCTCACCTCTCCCTCACACACTCCCTCTACTATCCCGGTGGGTCCACTGTCTTCAAGTACCCGTCGTCGTCCACGGTCAATGGTAATCAGCGGCGAGTTCACCCTCACCATGGGCCAGTCCGCACACCGTATCGTCACGGTGTCCCAGTACCCCCACATCTGCTCTCCAGGAACACCCTGGCTGAGGGCTTCAGCAACACGCCGCCAGGGGTCACAAGTAATACGTCCTGCAGAGGTCTCCACTAACACCCTGGAGTCTGACTAGAAGTCTGACCGACTTCGAAGTCTGACTACACGCTAGCAGCACTCCTCCTCAGACGGCCAGTACTGTCGTCTTGTAACGCCTCTTGGCCAGGTGCCGGCTACGTCGGTCCACACAACACTGCCCAGTACAACAGCCAATACACTGTCTACTACTGACGGCGGCCACTTGTCCTCACAGGAGACTAATCAGGAGTTCTGGGGCCAGATTCACGAAGCAGTTACACAAGCACTTACGAACCTGTCCATCTTTTCCCACTCTTTGGCGGCTTTGTTTACAATTATTAAACAGTTAATGAGCTCCGAAGCACCAAGAGGTTATTTATAATAATAACGACAGTTGATTGGCAAGTTTTCAGGCTTGTAAACTGTTTAATAAATGTAACCAAAGCCGTCAAAGATTGAGAAAAGATGTTCACGTTCGTAAGTTCTTGCGTAACTGCTTCGTGAATCTGGCCTCCAGGACTGCCCAAGATAACAAATTTCCACAGCGCAAAAGACTTTTCACGTCAAAGTCATTAACCAGACAGAAAGTATACAGGTAGAACACCGGCTGACAACCTTTCACCGGGGAACTGTGAAAAGTAATCGTTACGTTGTTTTTGATATCGTTACGTTATTATTGATATCGTTACGTTATTATTGATATCGTTACGTTATTATTGATATCGTTACGTTATTATTGATATCGTTACGTTGTTATTGATATCGTTACGTTATTATTGATATCGTTACATCACTCACCAGAGGTCATCATCACTATCGACCTCACCTCCTAACTGAGGTTCGAAACCAAAAGCCTTTCACAGACGCCACACTCCCCGCCAACAGATGGCGTTGTCGACATATCACCTCATGCCTCGGAGTTGGCGTGCAGGTCCATAGATGGCGTCGATATCACCACACCCCGCTCCATAGAAAGTGTTGATATCGTAACATCTTCTCTCACCCCCTCCCTCACCCCTCCCTCACCCCGTCCCTCACCCCTCCCTCACCCCTCCCTCACACCTCCCTCACACCTCCCTCACACTCTCCCTCACCCCGTCCCTCACCCCGTCCCTCACCCCTCCCTCACCCCTCCCTCACCCCCTCCCTCACCCCTCCCTCACACCTCCCTCACCCCTCCCTCACCCCCTCCCTCACCCCTCCCTCACCCCTCCCTCACCCCTCCCTCACCCCTCCCTCACACCTCCCTCACACCTCCCTCACACTCTCCCTCATCCCGTCCCTCACCCCGTCCCTCACCCCTCCCTCACCCCTCCCTCACCCCCTCCCTCACCCCTCCCTCACACCTCCTTTACCCCTCCCTCACCCCCTCCCTCACCCCTCCCTCACACTCTCCCTCACACCTCCCTCACACCTCCCTCACACCTCCCTCACACCTCCCTCACACTCTCCCTCACCCCTCCCTCACACCTCCCTCACACCTCCCTCACACTCTCCCTCACCCCCTCCCTCACACCTCCCTCACACCTTCCTAACACCTCCCTCACACTCTCCCTCACCATTCCTTTCAACACAACAAAGCTTCAGGTTCCAGGTTAACATGTCCCGCCTCTCCTCCACCAGTCATCAACCGCCGCTGTAGTTGACAAAATATGCAATTTGCTGGATAGTTAACTATTACCGCGTCCATTAGGCTCCATTATCTCGTCTATAAGGCTCCATTATCTCCTCTTATGGGAAACATTATCTTAGGTTCCACTACCTTACTACACAGCCCAACTTAGACAGTGGAGGGTGACAGTGTACTCACCCCAGACAGTGTACTCACCCCAGACAGTGGAGGGTGATAGTGTACTCACCCCAGACAGTGGAGGGTGACAGTGTACACACCCCAGACAGTGTGGGTGACAGTGTACACACCCCAGACAGTGTGGGTGACAGTGTACACACCCCAGACAGTGGAGGGTGACAATGACAGTGGGTGACAGTGTACACCCCCAGTGGAGGGTGACAGTGTGGGTGACAGTGTACACACCCCAGACAGTGTGGGTGACAGTGTACACACCCCAGACAGTGTGGGTGACAGTGTACACACCCCAGACAGTGTGGGTGACAGTGTACACACCCCAGACAGTGGAGGGTGACAGTGTACACACCCCAGACAGTGTGGGTGTACACACCCCAGACAGTGGAGGGTGACAGTGTACTCACCCCAGACAGTGTGGGTGACAGTGTACACACCCCAGACAGTGTGTGGGTGACAGTGTACTCACCCCAGACAGTGGAGGGTGACAGTGTACTCACCCCAGGCAGTGTGGGTGACAGTGTACACACCCCAGACAGTGTGGGTGACAGTGTACACACCCCAGACAGTGTGGGTGACAGTGTACACACCCCAGACAGTGTGGGTGACAGTGTACACACCCCAGACAGTGGTGGGTGACAGTGTACACACCCCAGACAGTGGTGGGTGACAGTGTACACACCCCAGACAGTGGAGGGTGACAGTGTACACACCCCAGACAGTGTGGGTGACAGTGTACACACCCCAGACAGTGTGGGTGACAGTGTACACACCCCAGACAGTGGAGGGTGACAGTGTACACACCCCAGACAGTGGAGGGTGACAGTGTACTCACCCTAGACAGTGTAGGTGACAGTGTACACACCCCAGACAGTGGAGGGTGACAGTGTACTCACCCCAGACAGTGTGGGTGACAGTGTACACACCCCAGACAGTGTGGGTGACAGTGTACACACCCCAGACAGTGTGGGTGACAGTGTACACACCCCAGACAGTGGAGGGTGACAGTGTACACACCCCAGACAGTGTGGGTGACAGTGTACACACCCCAGACAGTGTGGGTGACAGTGTACACACCCCAGACAGTGTGGGTGACAGTGTACACACCCCAGACAGTGTGGGTGACAGTGTACACACCCAGACAGTGTGGGTGACAGTGTACACACCCCAGACAGTGTGGGTGACAGTGTACACACCCCAGACAGTGTGGGTGACAGTGTACACACCCCAGACAGTGGAGGGTGACAGTGTACTCACCCCAGACAGTGGCGGGTGACAGTGTACACACCCCAGACAGTGGAGGGTGACAGTGTACTCACCCCAGACAGTGGCGGGTGACAGTGTACACACCCCAGACAGTGGAGGGTGACAGTGTACTCACCCCAGACAGTGTGGGTGACAGTGTACACACCCCAGACAGTGTGGGTGACAGTGTGTACAGTGTACACCCCAGACAGTGTGGGTGACAGTGTACACACCCCAGACAGTGTGGGTGACAGTGTACTCACCCCAGACAGTGGAGGGTGTGACAGTGTACACACCCCAGACAGTGTGTGGGTGACAGTGTACACACCCCAGACAGTGGAGGGTGACAGTGTACTCACCCCAGACAGTGGCGGGTGACAGTGTACACACCCCAGACAGTGGAGGGTGACAGTGTACTCACCCCAGACAGTGGCGGGTGACAGTGTACACACCCCCAGACAGCGTGGGTGACAGTGTACACACCCCAGACAGTGTGGGTGACAGTGTACACACCCCCAGACAGTGTGGGTGACAGTGTACACACCCCAGACAGTGGAGGGTGGCAGTGTACTCACCCCAGACAGTGTGGGTGACAGTGTACACACCCCAGACAGTGTGGGTGACAGTGTACACACCCCAGACAGTGTGGGTGACAGTGTACTCACCCCAGACAGTGTGGGTGACAGTGTACACACCCCCAGACAGTGTGGGTGACAGTGTACACACCCCAGACAGTGGAGGGTGGCAGTGTACACCCCAGACAGTGTGGGTGACAGTGTACACACCCCAGACAGTGTGGGTGACAGTGTACACACCCCCAGACAGTGTGGGTGACAGTGTACACACCCCAGACAGTGGAGGGTGGCAGTGTACTCACCCCAGACAGTGTGGGTGACAGTGTACACACCCCCAGACAGTGTGGGTGACAGTGTACACACCCCAGACAGTGTGGGTGACAGTGTACTCACCCCAGACAGTGGAGGGTGACAGTGTACTCACCCCAGACAGTGTGGGTGACAGTGTACACCCCCAGACAGTGTGGGTGACAGTGTACACACCCCAGATAGTGTGGGTGACAGTGTACACACCCCAGACAGTGTGGGTGACAGTGTACTCACCCCAGACAGTGTGGGTGACAGTGTACACACCCCCAGACAGTGTCGGTGATAGTGTACACACCCCCAGACAGTGTGGGTGACAGTGTACTCACCCCAGACAGTGGAGGGTGACAGTGTACTCACCCCAGACAGTGTGGGTGACAGTGTACACACCCCCAGACAGTGTGGGTGACAGTGTACACACCCCCAGACAGTGTGGGTGACAGTGTACACACCCCCAGACAGTGTCGGTGATAGTGTACACACCCCAGACAGTGGAGGGTGACAGTGTACTCACCCCAGACAGTGGAGGGTGACAGTGTAAACACCCCAGACAGTGTGGGTGACAGTGTACACACCCCAGACAGTGGAGGGTGACAGTGTACTCACCCCAGACAGTGGAGGGTGACAGTGTACACACCCCAGACAGTGTGGGTGACAGTGTACACACCCCAGATAGTGTGGGTGACAGTGTACACACCCCAGACAGTGTGGGTGACAGTGTACACACCCCAGACAGTGTGGGTGACAGTGTACTCACCCCAGACAGTGTGGGTGACAGTGTACTCACCCCAGACAGTGTGGGTGACAGTGTACTCACCCCAGACAGTGTGACAGGTACTCACCCAGACAGTGTGGGTGACAGTGTACACACCCCAGACAGTGTGGGTGACAGTGTACTCACCCCAGACAGTGGCGGGTGACAGTGTACTCACCCCAGACAGTGTGGGTGACAGTGTACACACCCCAGACAGTGGAGGGTGACAGTGTACTCACCCCAGACAGTGGAGGGTGACAGTGTACTCACCCCAGACAGTGTGGGTGACAGTGTGCACACCCCAGACAGTGTGGGCGACAGTGTACACACCCCAGACAGTGTGGGTGACAGTGTACACACCCCAGACAGTGGAGGGTGACAGTGTACACACCCCAGACAGTGTGGGTGACAGTGTACACACCCCAGACAGTGTGGGTGACAGTGTACACACCCCAGACAGTGGAGGGTGACAGTGTACTCACCCCAGACAGTGTGGGTGACAGTGTACACACCCCAGACAGTGTGGGTGACAGTGTACACACCCCAGACAGTGTGGGTGACAGTGTACACACCCCAGACAGTGTGGGTGACAGTGTACACACCCCAGACAGTGTGGGTGACAGTGTACTCACCCCAGACAGTGGAGGGTGACAGTGTACTCACCCCCAGAGTACAGGGGTGTGTTGTGTGTAGTAATAAATCTCTATTAAATAAATCTCACTATTAAATCTCTCAGTATTAATTAAAGTCTCACGGGCTCGCCATAGCCCGTGCTACCTGAACATTTCGTTCTGAGTAGCTAAATCTAAAACAACAACTAGCAATTAAATTCTACAGGTAGCGGTGGGTTTCCCCCCCCCCCCCCCCCCCACGGAGATCTCCTACTCCCCGATCAATACTCCTGCAGTAACTAAATATATGATGGGGTAGGGGCAGCTTGATTCTATTTGTTTCCACCCTCAACTGTATATATGTGTTAGTATATTTCCTTAAACAGTCTAAGGTATATATATATAATATACTAATGCAATATATCAGTGTGTACATCTACAGTGGTAAACAATCGACTTGAGAATGGTCCAGGAGGGACCGAAACGTCGTCGTCGTCCCTTCACCTTCTAGTGTGTGGTCTGGTCAACATAATTCAGCCACGTTATTGTGACTTCTCGTCTACATCTACAGTGGTACACAATCGACTTGAGAATGGTCCAGGACGGACCGAAACGTCGTCGTCGTCCCTTCACCTTCTAGTGTGTGGTCTGGTCAACATAATTCAGCCACGTTATTGTGACTTCTCGTCTACATCTACAGTGGTACACAATCGACTTGAGAATGGTCCAGGACGGACCGAAACGTCGTCGTCGTCCCTTCACCTTCTAGTGTGTGGTCTGGTCAACATACTTCAGCCACGTTATTGTGATTCCTCGTCTGTATCTACAGTGATACAGTGGTATCAGGAAGAGGTTACACAAAGGTTACAATGGTGACAGCAGTTAGCGTTGTCATTGAGGCATCAGCTCATGTTACAGAATGGTCTAGAAAATGGCTGCTAAAGTTCAACTCAGGAAAGTGTAAAGTAATGATATTAGGTGAAAGGAGCAGGAGGCTGAACACAAGGTACCATCTGGGAGGTGAAATTCTGCAAGAGTCAAGTAGAGAGAAAAATCTGGGGGTTGATATCACACCGAACCTGTCCCCAGAGGCCCACATCAAAAGGATATCATCAGCGGCATATGCTAGACTGGCCAACATAATTACTGACTTTAGAAACTTGTATAAGGAATCATTCAGGACCTTGTATACCACTAATGTCAGACTAATCCTGGAGTATGCAGCTCCAGCCTGGAGTCCTTACCTAGTTAAACACAAGACAAAGTTACAGAAGAAGATTCAGAGGTATGCCACCAGACTAGTCCTGGAACTGAGAGGTATGAGCTACGAGGAAAGGCTAGAGGAGCTGAACCTCACATCCCTGGAAGACAGAAGAGTAAGGGGAGACATGATAACCACCTACAAAATTCTCAGGGGAATTGACAGGGTGGACAAAGACAAACTCTTCAGCACGGGTGGAACACGAACAAGGGGACACAGGTGGAAACTGAGAACCCCAATGAGCCACAGGGACGTTAGAAAGAACTTTTTCAGTGCCAGAGTAGTTAACAGATGGAATGCATTAGGCAGTGATGTGGTGGAGGCTGACTCCATACACAGTAGATATGATAGAGCCCAGTAGGCTCAGGAATCTGTACACCAGTTGATTGACGGTTGAGAGGCGGGACCAAAGAGCCGTAGCTCAACCCCCGCAAGCACAACTAGGTGAGTACACACAAACAAACTCCAATCCTGATCGTAGCAACAGTCCGAGACTCTCACAAGATAAACATTAGTCAGTAATCTTATTCAGAGTTTCGTATTACCTTACAACAAGGGAGCAGCCAACCCGTCTGTCCCACCAGTGGAAGAGTTAAGGGAAGGGGGAGTGGAAGGGGTACATACCTCTCTGTGACTACGGGGAAGGGAAGGGAAGGGAACTATCAGGGAGAAAGCACCAAGTCATTTCAACTATTTAACACTTAGAAGGGGTCAGGATAAGGATTTGGGATGGGACGGGGGGATGGAATGGTGGCCCAACTACTCGTGGACGGTCAGGGGATTGAACGCCGACCTGCATGAAGCCAGACCGTCGCTCTACCGTCCACCACAAGTGACACATTGAGAGGACAGGCTTTTTGTCATGGCGAAGACTTTTGAGCGTATATTAGTGGTGTTTCACTCCGCCAACTGCTGCCAAACTGCTACCACCCTTCACTCACAGTTTGCTTGAACACCTTTGTTGTGGGGGGGGAGGAGATCTATCATGTCTATTTCAAACTATCTATTTAACCTATCTTCAACATATATATGACTTTTTAGTTAATTTAATTTATTTTTCAGCTCTGGCACTGAAACCATTCTTTCTGAAGTCTCTGTGGCTCGTGTGGGTACCCTGTGTGTGTGTCCCTCTGTGTGCCCTTGTTCGAGTACCACCTGCGCTAACTTGTCCGTCTTGATCTACTCTGACAGTTCCCTTGAGAATCTTGTATGTGGTGATCATGTCTCCTCTCACTCTTCAGTCTGCGGTCCGCCGCTCTCTTGCATCAAGAATGGGTTCATGTAACTTTTAATTATTATCTTTATTGTTATATCTGACTGTCTCTCCTCCCAGTCTAATCTCCCAGTCTAATCTCCCAGTCTAATCTCCCAGTCTAATCTCCCAGTCTAATCTCCCAGTCTAATCTCCCAGTCTCTTCTATGTCTTCCTTCTTCTCTCTTCCGCTTGTTTTGGATATCCGTTCTCTCTCTCCCTCTCCCTCTCCCTCTCTCCCTCTCTCCCTCTCTCCCTCTCCCTCTCTCTCTCTCTCTCTCTCTCTCTCTCTCTCTCTCTCTCTCTCTCTCTCTCTCTCTCTCTCTCTCTCTCTCTCTCTCTCTCTCTCTCTCTCTTCCATTGGTCACCTGCCGTCTCTTTCTCTCCCTTCCTTGTCCCTCCTCCAGACACCCCTTCCATCTCCCCTTCCGTCGTAGTCAAGTGGAAGACACACTGAAGGAAGCTGTGGAAGCCACCTCCACTTGGGGGGGGGGGGAGGAGGAGGTTAGAGCGACGGTCTGTCTTCATGCAGGTCGGCGTTCTATCCCCGACCGTCCACAAGTGGTTGGGTCACCATTCCTTTCCCCCCCGTCCCATCCCCAAATCCTTATATCCTGACTCCTTCCCAGTGCTATATAGTCGTGATGGCTTGGCGCTTTCTCCCTGGTCATTCCTCTCCGTCGTCTCAATGTACATATTTTTGACGCTGTCATTTAAAGCGTCAAAATTCCTGTGCTTCTTTGAAATGAAAAGCAGCACAATAGTGACGCATTATCTGGCTAATGAGAATCTGTCTTCATAAGATAGGTAAGTTTCCAGGGGTTCGAACGCGTCCAATTAAGCCAAAATCACTTTTAGATCTTACGCTCGTCAAATCGTGGAAGAAAAAGATGCCCAACCGTTTCGCTATTGCCGGGGAATTAGAACCCGGAAAGGGTTGAATCACGAAGAAAGTTAACGGGAAGAAAGCCACCATGAATGAGAAAAGATCTACAAGGATGCTCTCGGACGCAGGTTCGAATCCTCGTCACGGCACGGGGAGCCGGTCGGCCGAGCGGACAGCACGCTGGACTTGTGATCCTGTGGTCCTGGGTTCGATCCCAGGCGCCGGCGAGAAACAATGGGCAGAGTTTCTTTCACCCTATGTCCCTGTTACCTAGCAGTAAAATAGGTACCTGGGAGTTAGTCAGCTGTCACGGGCTGCTTCCTGGGAGAAGAGGCCTGGTCGAAGACCGGGCCGCGGGGACACTAAAAAGCCCCGAAATCATCTCAAGATAACCTCAAGATAACGGCCCTTGTTGATGTGTTCATAAAGATCTACAGGTTCCGCAAGCGGACAGTAAATTGATGAATCGCCGCCCCTAGTGGAGCCTCATCACGCGTAGCGCCTCATCAGACCCTAACAAGCGTACCCTTGTTATGGTCATCACACACCAACAACCCTTCACAAACAATGGTGTGAGAGAAACAATATACCCGACGGCCTCATTAGCCGGAGTGCAACACTGGCATCTTGCAAGACGTTGCTTAAACCTCCAAGATCTGCCCGTGTTGTGAGAGGCAACATGGCCCCTGAGTGACGCCCCCTCTCTCAGGGGAGTAAACTGGGGGGTTGTTAAGACCCCCCTGTAAACAATCGCTAATTACCTTATCCCACCATCTGGAAGACGTAGTTGAGTATTTTGTCTCAATCTTGTCGCAGCTCAAGACTAATCACCTTTGATGCCTCACGACTGGAGGATAACGACCACCTTAACTACCCCCTTAACTACGATCTTAACTACCCCCTTATCTACCCCCTTAACTAATGCACTAAATTACATTATCATCACCCTCCCAATACCCCCAGCGAAACTACCCTATGATCGCTACAGCTGTCTCTCGTGTCGTACAAATAATCTACAAGAGTTGATTATTATCTACAGGAGTAGATTATTATCTACATGAGCAGATTTTTATCGACAGAAATAGATTATCTGCAGGAGAAGAATGTTATCTTCAGGAGTGAATTGTTATATAAAGGAGTAGATTGGTATTTAGAAGAGTAGATTATTATCTACAGCAGTAGATTATTATCTACTCCAGTAGATTATTTGACCTCCACATGCCTCTGGAATTATAAAGGAGTTATCTACACTGATGCCAAAAATGAGAGGATAAGAAGTTAGGAATCTTCTCCAAAGAACACAATTTTTTTTGGGGGGGGCGGAGGTAGATTATGTGGGGGGGTAGATTATGTGTCATGGGTGACACATAGTGTGACACACGAGACACCGGCCAGGCGGATGTGTCCCCCACACCCCCCACACCCCAAAGACCATCATTCTTTAAACCGTGTCAAAAGTGATTTGTTAAATTCTTGAACTCTTAAAATTCTTGAAGAGGTGAATTGAAGTCGTGATGGAGATGGTTGCCACACTACCTGGCACTCCCTGCATGGTTGTAACACACCTGGCACTCCCTGCATGGTTGTAACACACCTGGCACTCCCTGCATGGTTGCAACACCACCTGACACTCCCTGCATGGTTGCCACACCACCTGACACTCCCTGCATGGTTGCAACACTACCTGACACTCCCTGCATGGTTGCAACATCACCTGACACTCCCTGCATGGTTGCCACACTACCTGACACTCCCTGCATGGTTGCAACACCATCTGACACTCCCTGCATGGTTGCCACACTACCTGACACTCCCTGCATGGTTGCAACACCACCTGACACTCCCTGCATGGTTGCCACACTACCTGACACTCCCTGCATGGTTGTAACACACCTGGCACTCCCTGCATGGTTGTAACACACCTGGCACTCCCTGCATGGTTGTAACACACCTGGCACTCCCTGCATGGTTGTAACACACCTGGCACTCCCTGCATGGTTGCAACACACCTGGTACTCCCTGCATGGTTGCAACACCACCTGACACTCCCTGCATGGTTGCAACACCACCTGACACTCCCTGCATGGTTGCAACACACCTGGTACTCCCTGCATGGTTGCCACACTACCTGGCACTCCCTGCATGGTTGCAACACCACCTGACACTCCCTGCATGGTTGCCACACCACCTGACACTCCCTGCATGGTTGCAACACCACCTGACACTCCCTGCATGGTTGCAACACCACCTGACACTCCCTGCATGGTTGCAACACCACCTGACACTCCCTGCATGGTTGCAACACCACCTGGCACTCCCTGCATGGTTGCAACACCACCTGACACTCCCTGCATGGTTGCAACACCACCTGACACTCCCTGCATGGTTGCAACACACCTGGTACTCCCTGCATGGTTGCCACACTACCTGGCACTCCCTGCATGGTTGCAACACCACCTGACACTCCCTGCATGGTTGCAACACACCTGGTACTCCCTGCATGGTTGCCACACTACCTGGCACTCCCTGCATGGTTGCAACACCACCTGACACACCCTGCATGGTTGCAACACCACCTGACACTCCCTGCATGGTTGCAACACCACCTGGCACTCCCTGCATGGTTGTAACACCACCAGACACTCCCTGCATGGTTGCAACACCACCTGGCACTCCCTTCATGGTTGTAACACTACCTGGCACTCCCTGCATGGTTGCAACACCACCTGGTACTCCCTTCATGGTTGTAACACTACCTGGCACTCCCTGCATGGTTGCAACACCACCTGACACTCCCTGCATGGTTGCAACACCACCTGACACTCCCTGCATGGTTGTAACACCACCAGACACTCCCTGCATGGTTGCAACACCACCTGGCACTCCCTGCATGGTTGCAACACCACCTGACACTCCCTTCATGGTTGCAACACCACCTGGCACTCCCTTCATGGTTGTAACACTACCTGGCACTCCCTGCATGGTTGCAACACCACCTGGTACTCCCTTCATGGTTGTAACACTACCTGGCACTCCCTGCATGGTTGCAACACCACCTGACACTCCCTGCATGGTTGCAACACCACCTGACACTCCCTGCATGGTTGCAACACCACCTGACACTCCCTGCATGGTTGTAACACCACCAGACACTCCCTGCATGGTTGCAACACCACCAGACACTCCCTGCATGGTTGCAACACCACCTGACACTCCCTGCATGGTTGCAACACCACCTGGCACTCCCTTCATGGTTGTAACACTACCTGGCACTCCCTGCATGGTTGCAACACCACCTGGTACTCCCTTCATGGTTGTAACACTACCTGGCACTCCCTGCATGGTTGCAACACCACCTGGCACTCCCTGCATGGTTGACACACCACCTGGCACTCCCTGCATGGTCTCTTGCCCCTGGCACTCCCTGCATGGTTGACACACCACCTGGCACTCCCTGCATGGTTGACACACCACCTGGCACTCCCTGCATGGTTGCAACACCACCTGACACTCCCTGCATGGTTGCAACACCACCTGACACACCCTGCATGGTTGCAACACCACCTGACACTCCCTTCATGGTTGCAACATCACCTGACACACCCTGCATGGTTGCAACACCACCTGACACACCCTGCATGGTTGCAACACCACCTGACACTCCCTGCATGGTTGCAACACCACCTGACACACCCTTCATGGTTGCAACATCACCTGACACACCCTGCATGGTTGCAACACCACCTGACACACCCTGCATGGTTGCAACACCACCTGACACTCCCTGCATGGTTGCAACACCACCTGACACACCCTTCATGGTTGCAACATCACCTGACACTCCCTGCATGGTTGCAACACCACCTGACACACCCTGCATGGTTGCAACACCACCTGACACACCCTTCATGGTTGCAACATCACCTGACACTCCCTGCATGGTTGCAACACCACCTGACACACCCTGCATGGTTGCAACACCACCTGACACTCCCTTCATGGTTGCAACATCACCTGACACTCCCTGCATGGTTGCAACACCACCTGACACACCCTGCATGGTTGCAACACCACCTGACACACCCTGCATGGTTGCAACACCACCTGACACACCCTGCATGGTTGCAACACCACCTGACACACCCTGCATGGTTGCAACACCACCTGACACTCCCTGCATGGTTGCAACACCACCAGTAGAGTTGGGACCAAACATGCAACAAGGGCTAAAGAGTAAGCGCACATTCTTAAGAACACTGAAAGAGAAGACTTATCATCGTCCGTCATGGGGATGAAGTATTTACAAAGTCTTCTAAAAATAATAATAATAATAATAATAATAATAATAATAATAATAATATTCGCAGTTTCAAATGACAAGAATTGGGGCTTACGAAGGTAATGTTTTCTAGTCTAAAATTCCACATACTAACCTATTTTTCTCTGTATCTAATATTTCACACACACACACACACACACATACATACACACACATACGCGCGCACATACACATACACACACACCTACATAGACACCTGTATGGACCCTGTACACCAGTTGATTGACAGTTGAGAGGCGGGACCAAAGAGCCAGAGCTCAACCCCCGCAAGCACCAATAGGTGAGTACAAATTGGTGAGTACACTTACGAGTAGATTTGATAGAGCCCAGTAGGCTCCAGAATCTGTACACCAGTTGATTGACAGTTGAGAGGTGGGACCAAAGAGCCTAAGCTCAACCCTCGCAAACACAACTAGGTGAGTACACACATACACACACACACATGAAAGAGAGATCAGGTACACAGAGAATGAAAAGGAAGTGTGTGTGAAGAACTCAACAGGAGATTCCAGGAGGTCTTCACAATAGAGCAAGGAGAATTCCCTGCATTAAGAGAGGAGGTGGTAAACCGAGCAACCTTACAGGAATTTGATCTTACCAGAGATAATGTCAAAAAGCATGTGTTGGAGTTGAATGTGACAAAGGCTGTTGGGCCTGACAGAATCTCATCATGGATACTAAAAGAGGGTGCAGAAGCACTAAGTGTGCCACTCTCTATGGTGTATAACAGGTCACTGGAAACAGAAGACCTACCTGGAAGCTGGAAGACAGCTAACGTAGTCCCAATATACAAGAAGGGTGACAGGCAAGAGGCACTGAACTACAGGCCAGTTTCCCTAACTTGAATACCATGCAAGGTGATGGAGAAGATCGTGAGGAAAAGGTTCGTAGAGCATCTGGAGGGAAACAGCTTTGTAACACACACCAGCATGGGTTCAGAGATGGTAAATCGTGCCTCATAATGTTAATAAAATTCTATGACCAGGCAACAAAAATAAGGCCAGAAAGAGAGGGCTGGGCAAACTGTATTTTCTTTGACTGTCAGAAAACCTTTGACACAGAACCCCATAAGAGGAGGTTACAAAAGTTGGAGAAACAGGCAGGAGTAAAAGATGCTCCAGTGGATAAGGGAGTATCTGAGCAGCAGGAAACAGCGAGTAACGGTGAGGGGGAGACATCAGAGTGGCGAGATGTCACCAGCGGAGTCCCACAGGGCTCTGTACTTGGACCCATCCTGTTTCTAATATATGTACACGATCTTCTAGAGGGTATAAATTCATTCCACTCAATGTTTGCTGATGATGCAAAAATTATGAGAAGAATCAAAACAGATGAAGATAGACAGAGACTACAGGACGACCTGGACAAACTGGAGGAATGGTCTAGAAAATGGTTTCCAAAGTTAATCTCAGGAAAGTGTAAAGTAATGAAATTAGGTGACGGGAGCAGGAGGCTGAACACAAGGTACCATCTGGGAGGTGAAATCCTGCAAGAGTCAAATAGAGAGAAAGATCTGGGGGTCGATATCACACCGCACCTGTCCCCAGAGGCCCACATCAAAAGGATATCATCAGCGGCATATGCTAGACTGGCCAACATAAAAACTGCCTTTAGACACTTGTTTAAGGAATCATTCTGGACCCTGTATACCACTTATGTAAGACCAATCCTGGAGTATGCAGCTCCAGCCTGGAGTCCAAACCTAGTTAAACACAAGACAAAGAGAAAATTCAGAGTTATGCCACCAAACTAGTCCCAGAACTGAGAGGTATGAGCTACGAGGAAAGGCAACGGGAATTAAACTTCACGTCTCTGGAAGACAGAATGGTTAGGGGAGACATGATCACCACCCATAAAATTATCATAAGAATTGACAGGGTAGACAAAAACAAACTATTTAGCGTAGGTGGAACACGAACAAGGGAACACAGGTGGAAACTGAGTGATATGGTAGAGGTTGACTCCGTACACAGTTTCAAGTGTAGATATGATAGAGCCCAGTAGGCTCAGGAACCTGTACACCTGTTGATTGACGGTTGAGAGGCGGGACCAAAGAGCCAGAGCTCAACCCCCTGCAAGCACACCTAACTGAGTACACACTTACGCATGCAGCCTACAGCAGCTGACTAACTCCCAGGTACCTATTTACTGCTAAATGAACAGCGGCATCAGGTGAAAGAAACTGACCATTTTTTTGTTTCTGCCCCGACCGAGAATCGAACCCGGGACCGTGGCTTGCGAATCCCTTAAGCTGTGTTTCTCTGTGTGTCTGAGTGTGGCTGGTCTAATCTATATAAGGTGTAACCCAGGTACTCTACACCTGCCATTCACAGTGTATGTAAAACAGGTGTGAGGGACACACCTGTCACAGGTGTGTGATGAATAAGGATGAACAAACCCATGACGAGGGTTCGAACCTAAATGAAATTTATTCCTTTGATGCATCACGCTATTGTGATTTCTTTCACCTGTCAACCAAAACAATGTGGTACGTGTAGCTACTATGGAAACAACGTACAAAACCTGAACTGTTGCTGCCAGAACTAGTCCTCGTTTTGTTACAAGTCAAAAACCAAATTTGGTCTTTACCCTGTGTCTAGTAAAATACAAATTTGTATTATTTTAGGTCAAAGACTGCATTTGTTAGGCCTATAACTGCTTCATTAGGCCTAGAGCAGGCTAGGTTAGGTTTTTAAACCCCCAGGTATTTCAGTACAAAAAAAAATATATTTTTTTTTTGGGGGGGGGGGAATACAGTATTTAATGAATCCACTGGTTAACTGGTTCATCCGGTACTAAGATGACCAAATGTGGGTTCAAAGGATCAAATAATCCGTCATCCGGTTCGAAGATGACCAAATAATGTGGGAACCGACCTGTGAGATTTATATTTGTTTAATTTATATGAATTTATATTTACGTTAATTTATATACTTCGATAGCAATTTGTATAATGTTAAGTGGACAGTATTTCTGCAATAATCTCAATCTCACAAATCGATCCTCTACACATTAGGGGGGGTTTATATTAATTAAATATATATGCAGCCAATCAAACTACAGTAATAGACTACATACATTGAAGAGGTTCCTTATCTTATTTGTACAGCAGGTATAACCAGGATGTAGACACCACATTTTTCCTCTTTGAGGTAGCTTCCATCACCTTGGTAACTGATGCACAAAGCATATGCTTCCTCGTCTTGACCTGTCAAAAGTGCGCTAGCTGTGAAGCCAGAATCCTATATATGACAAGCTATATCAGAGAAACACTATACATGGAACAATAAAGACCTGGCTTAATTACCTTTAGTATGAGGCGATTTCGTAATCTAACCGGATCACCCTACCCAATGACATTAATGACCACTAATGATAGATATACGGGTTTCGGAAAGACACTTAACTTGAATTTGTTGACAGCGTGTGATAATGGTACACCTTTGGTTTCCATAACACTTCGTCCAAGTAAAATTAACAGGAGCCGTATTTGCTCCCGTATGCCTCTGGTCTAGTATCAACAATGGCAATGTCTAACACTCCATACTATTGACGCTACTGGCCGACATTGTCCAGATATGATAGGAGCCGAATTTGCTCCACACGTCTCGGAGGTGACACAACAATGGCTGCCCTCCTTCCTCCCTCCTGCCTGGCTAACATTGTCCACATGACAGAAAGTGATAGAAGGGTCACATTTACTCTACTTTAATATTGATAATTAAGTTAATTTATATAAGATGTTTTTATGATGGTAAAGTCCAAAGACTAATGTCTTTAAGAATAATTCCCACCATAATAGGTGGTGATTTATAATAGTATGTGGTGATGATATCCCGTTTTCCTTAGACGGTAATTCCACTACAAGTTACGTTTTCTATGGGTAACTTGTTGGTAATACAGCAGCAATTATTATCTGTCTGTATGATATATTAAATGGTGTCGGATTTTCCGACAACAGTAACTGTTTTGTAGGGTACATCCACTTTGTAGGCCGGATTGGTCTTCCTTCCGAGCCTATTGGGCTCTATCATATCTACACTTGAAACTGTGTATGGAGTCAGCCTCCACCACATCACTGCCTAATGCATTCCATCCGTTAACTACTCTGACACCGAAAAAGTTCCTTTTAACTTCCCTGTGGCTCTTGTGGGTACTCAGTTTCCACCTGTGTCCCCTTGTTCGCGTCCCACCAGTGTTGAATAGTTTATCCTTGTTTACCCGGTCGATTCCCCCTGAGGATTTTGTAGGTTGTGATCATGTCTCCTCTTACTCTTCTGTCTTCCAGGGTCGTAAGGTGCATTTCCCGCAGCCTTTCCTCGTATGTGCATGTGTGTGTGTATTGTGCGAGCATGTATGTGTGTGTGTGTGTGTGTGTGTGTGTGTGTGTGTGTGTGTGTGTGTGTGAGTGTGTGAGTTTCTAACACGGTGTCTGTGTACGTTCGTAATCACCTACATGTGCTTACAGGTCGAGTTTCAGCTTGTGGGTTCCGTCTTCCAGTTTCTGTTCGCATGTTGCAATGGTGTCAGCCATGTTGCTGCTTATCACACCCACTCTCAAAGCTGTATATCCTATGGCTGCCCCCCCCCCCCCCACTTCATATATGCGGGTATAATATATGTAATCTTCCAACTGTCGGATAGTTCTCTCAAATGAAACATTATAGATTATTGAAAGAGTGTTACGGCCTCACTTATCCAGTAACCTGGGGCCAGATTCACGAAAGCACTTACGAACGTGTACATCTTTCCTCAATCTTTGACGGCTTTGGTTACATTTATTAAACACTTTACAAGCATGAAAATTTGGTAATCAACTGTTGTTATTGTTATAAACAGCCTCCTGGTGCTTCGGAGCTCATTAACTGTTTAATAATTGGAAACAAAGCCGCCAAAGATTGAGAAAAGATGTACAGGTTCGTAAGTGCTTGCGTAACTGCTTCGTGAATCTGGCCCCAGGTTCGTAAGTGTTTGCGTAATTGCTTTCGTGAATCTGGCCCCAGGTTCCTTCCATTCAGACTTTCTATGGGACCTTAATGCCTCGTCTTACTAGACCCAACCTAAGGTCATTGGTACGTTATTAAGAACTGAACAGTAATTGTCAGTCCAACGGGAGTGGAGGTAACCAACACTAAATAAAATCCTCACCAATGTGTACTTCTTAACTATATACACATAAGATGAACAAATCCACAAGGGCCGTGATGAGGGTTCGAACTTACGTCCGGGATGATCCCAGACGCTCTACCTTAGTCGACTAGGCCACGGCATGGTAAAAGAATTGTAACCGGGAGATCCTCTGACCTCATACGGATCCTGCAGCCTCTCCGAGACACAAAGCAGGGTTTTACACAATTGCCCCCCATGCAAATCCAAGCCCTTGTGGATTTGTTGATGCATCACGCTATTGTGATTTCTGTGTGTATATACACATATTACATATGTACAACACAGAACACCGCAGGTGTTACTTTCACACACCACACTATAAAAAAACACCTGCGATTTTCAATCCCGGTGAGTTCACTTCTATCTTCTATGGTACACCACTGAAGGTCCCTTCCCTGAGTCTTTCTTCTAGGGTCCTCACGCCGGCCAGTCCACCTTGCTCATGCAGGCGAGGAGTCACAATAACGTGGCTGAAGAATGTTGACCAGACCACACACTAGAAGGTGAAGGGACGACGACGTTTCGGTCCGTCCTGGACCATTCTCAAGTCGAAACGTCTTCGTGCCCTTCACCTTCTAGTGTGTGTGTGGTCTGGTCAACCACCTTTCTCAGTAGATCACGGGACAGTCCTCCACCGTATCATCACAGCTTCAAGACACCACTTCGACTCTCCACCAACACGCTGGCCGGTCTCTCCCCTAAAGACTTTACCTACAACAAGTCTTAACGTAGAGGACAAACGGACGTTAGTTCCATCTAGAAACACAACTGGGTCATCCTGGAATACGTCTGTCCAATCACCAATTCTTCACTATCACAGACAATTCACAGTCTCCACCGACCCCGGCCCAACTTGTTCCCACTGGAACAAGTCTTCAGTTCAGGACAACCCTGGGTGAACTGCCTCTTGTCAACCATGGTACCATCTTCATCACTTCTGGAGAGTTTCTAAGTTTCCCCTCTTGTTATTCAATAGGGAACAGACACCTGTGAACCTACACAGGTGTCAGTACGATAACAGCCTTCCACCGGGGAACAGAAAATGGGGTCGGGTGCACTCAACAGATGGCGCTGACATCATCACAAAGAGGTTTTCTGAGAGCCTCAGCTGCTTTCTTCAGCATCTAAGGGGGATTTTTTTTAGTCGTCGTAATGTTTTAAGCACAGTTAAATCTTCATAGTAGTTCTTTGTCGTATCTACTGCAACTTTCTTCTTGAACAGCCATCAATTATTAGAGAGAGAGAGAGAGAGAGAGAGAGAGAGAGAGAGAGAGAGAGAGAGAGAGAGAGAGAGAGAGAGAGAGAGAGAGAGAGAGAGGAGAGAGAGAGAGAGAGAGAGAGAGAGAGAGAGAGCAGGGTGATGGGAAGGGAGGGAAGGGAATGTGTGACAGAGAGATATAAAAAGAGAGAGAGAGGAAGGTCAGTATCTCACCACCTATAGCCTGAGTAATCCACAGTCTCCTGGTTGGGATCCCATTGCAGTCTTGGAGGACGGCTGGCAGCTCTTGTGAGGAGAGGCGTGTCCTCTCACTCTCACAAACATCCGGGTCATTCACGCTCACTCAACCACCATAGGGAAGCTCTAAGCAAGTTCAAGAAGAGTCAGGAACTGTGTTCAAGTTTATTTACATAATCAAATACAGCCTGAGAGGATAGATAAGGTTAGGCTTCTTCTAACCTCTATCCAGCTCACTCAAGGGACTTACACATTGGTAGTAGGCATCCTTCAGTCTAAGACTACGGAGTTGCGCCCTGACATGGCGCAAAGCCTGGGTAGGTAGATATGGAGGAGAAGCTGTTACCCATGCAGCAGGCCCCCCCTCTCCACGTTGCTGAAATTATCCAATAGAAAGGCAAATGCCAATACACATGGTTCCAGCAACGTCGCAGGAGCTGCCAGAACGAGGTCGACGTCAACAACGAACTGCCTTAGGGGCTCCAACTCCAGATTTTTCCTCGAGGTTGACTCCTGAAGCCTTTCCCAAAAAACGGGTATGGCCGCAAGACAGCGGAGGTTTAAAATCAGGGTTTTCCTTCCCCTAGATGGGCTGCCTTCCCAGGCTATCGAGTCCCATCTACCCGGAGCAGCTGGTTTTAAGGCGCCAGAGGCACGCCCTCGCCCCTTCTCCTGTCGGTAAAAGCAGTTCCGCCGGACTTAAAGACTAAGCCACCCGTGCAGGCCAGGAGTTGGACTTGGTTGTCAGAGGCTATTGGAGACGCATGCCGTATAGGAGCATTTTATAGATCATGGGAGCTCGTCCCCCATTACCACCCCCTGGCTATGACAACCCCTTGGAACCAATTACTAATTGAACCTTGGAATCTTGCTAATTACATATAATTAGTTGTCACATAATGCCATATTACAACATACATTACAAGAGAAGCAGCGACTCCAGCGCTATTGATGGTATGGCATCACCCTAGTGCCCGCACGGCGCGGCAGATTTGGATCATATACCCAGTGTCTGGCTGCACTAATACCCTCCCCCACGCCCTACTCCCTGAGCCTTATACCCAGTGTCTGGCTGCACTAATACCCTCCCCCACGCCCTACTCCCTGAGCCTTATACACTCACCTAACAAGGGCGCCGCCACATCTTGTACTTCCTGGCAAAAAAAAAAGGGAAAGTGTGCGGCCAAGTTTGGCGCCAAAACTGGTCCGGCGTCGTCTGCAAGAGTTGCCTCCGTCAATATGGGGCTGTAGAGGTTATTTATCGCTGCCTCCAACACAGGAGTTTGGCCCTTAGTATCCATCTGCCGTAGACACATCTACCGAAGTATGCATCTACCGTAGAGACATCTACCGTAGAGACATCTACCGTAGAGACTGGGGCGGGGGACTTCGAGGCGTCGTTCGTGGCCTCTGGTTATTCACGAACTCCTTCATCATAAGGTCACTTCGTAAGTGAGATGGAACAGAACATTCTGACGCAATGGTGTTGTCGGTGCTGACGCAATGGTGTTGTAGGTGCTGACGCAATGGTGTTGTAGGTGCTGACGCAATGATGTTGTAGGTGCTGACGCAATGCTGTTGTAGGTGCTGACGCAATGCTGTTGTAGGTGCTGACGCAATGCTGTTGTAGGTGCTGACGCAATGCTGTTGTCGGTGCTGACGCAATGGTGTTGTCGGTGCTGACGCAATGGTGTTGTCGGTGCTGACGCAATGGTGTTGTCGGTGCTGACGCAATGGTGTTGTCGGTGCTGACGCAATGGTGTTGTAGGTCCTGACGCAATGGTGTTGTAGGTCCTGACGCAATGGTGTTGTAGGTCCTGACGCAATGGTGTTGTAGGTGCTGACGCAATGATGTTGTCGGTGCTGACGCAATGGTGTTGTAGGTGCTGACGCAATGATGTTGTCGGTGCTGACGCAATGGTGTTGTCGGTGCTGACGCAATGGTGTTGTCGGTGCTGACGCAATGGTGTTGTCGGTGCTGACGCAATGGTGTTGTAGGTGCTGACGCAATGGTGTTGTAGGTGCTGACGCAATGATGTTGTAGGTGCTGACGCAATGCTGTTGTAGGTGCTGACGCAATGCTGTTGTAGGTGCTGACGCAATGCTGTTCTCAGCGCTGAATCATTGGAGAGTTAAAACGAAATAATCAGACAAGAACCAGCAGTTATAATATTAAACTCCTGATAGTCAAGAGCCGGGGCCCAAGACCTGAAGCTCGACCCTTCCAGCCCACCTAGACCCGCACACCCAGGTGGCTACCCACCTAGACCCGTACACCCAGGTGGCTACCCACCTAGACAAAGCCATCTTGGCAACACGGGGACGGTTGTCATAACAAACTGGAACTATTTTTATGCTGCCCCCAAATGACTCAGCTTAAGAAAACAGCGCCAAATATAAACCCCCCAACCCCACCCTCCCCCTTAGAGAAAGCTGACCTCCTATGTTAAACAATCCCGCGCCCCCCTCCCCTAGCCCCCCTTTAACCCCCACCACCCCCACCCCATTTTCACTATTATATAAGGGGTGTCTCTGGCCGCGGTGGCTCTCTGTCATATTGGCAGCTTCTCTATACTTAGTGTCACCTTCCATCTCCATAGTGTCACCTTCCATCTCCACAGTGTCACCTTCCATCTCCCTAGTGTCACCTTCCATCTCCATAGTGTCACCTTCCATCTCCCTAGTGTCACCTTCCATCTCCCTAGTGTCACCCTCCATCTCCCTAGTGTCACCTTCCATCTCCCTAGTGTCACCTTCCATCTCCATAGTGTCACCTTCCATCTCCCTGGTGTCACCTTCCATCTCCACAGTGTCACCTTCCATCTCCCTGGTGTCACCTTCCATCTCCCTAGTGTCACCTTCCATCTCCATAGTGTCACCTTCCATCTCCACAGTGTCACCTTCCATCTCCATAGTGTCACCTTCCATCTCCATAGTGTCACCTTCCATCTCCCTAGTGTCAACTTCCATCTCCACAGTATCACCTTCCATCTCCCTAGTGTCACCTTCCATCTCCCTAGTGTCAACTTCCATCTCCACAGTATCACCTTCCATCTCCCTGGTGTCACCTTCCATCTCCCTAGTGTCACCTTCCATCTCCCTAGTGTCACCTTCCATCTCCATAGTGTCACCTTCCATCTCCCTAGTGTCAACTTTCATCTCCACAGTATCACCTTCCATCTCCCAAGTGTCACCTTCTCTCCCTTCAACCACCATCCTCACCATCAATCACGGGCTCACCATAGCCCGTGCTGCTTGCCACTTTTGGTTCCAGGTAGCAAATCTTCAACAACAACAACAACCTCACTATCCAATTAACACCTCAACCACCCAATTCACCATCAATCACCCCTTGAAGGTGAACCATTAAGTGGGGGAGGCGTCTATGGGGGGTAAGGGAGTCTCTTGCAATTAAGAATGATTTATCAACCTCCTTAATACAATGTGATGGAGCTTGGCGGCCCAAGAGCGTGATGGATGCGACGCGTCGGAAGCGGTTAGGCAACGTCAGGGGGCATCCGGGGACAGCTCCAGTCCCTACAGTGTGGCTTCACTACACCGTGATACAGAGGCTTCACTACACCGTGATACAGTGGCTTCATTACGCCGTGATACAGTGGCTTCACTACACCGTGATACAGTGGCTTCACTACACCGTCATACAGTGGCTTCACTACACCGTGATACAGTGGCTTCACTACACCGTGATACAGCGGCTTCACTACACCGTGATACAGCGGCTTCACTACACCGTGATACAGTAGCTTCACTACACCGTGATACAGAGGCTTCACTACACCGTGATACAGCAGCTTCACTACACCGTGATACAGAGGCTTCACTACACCGTGATACAGTAGCTTCACTACACCGTGATACAGCAGCTTCACTACACCGTGATACAGAGGCTTCACTACACCGTGATACAGTGGCTTCACTACACCGTGATACAGTGGCTTCACTACACCGTGATACAGTGGCTTCACTACACCGTGATACAGTAGCTTCACTACACCGTGATACAGAGGCTTCACTACACCGTGATACAGCGGCTTCACTACACCGTGATACAGTAGCTTCACTACACCGTGATACAGTGGCTTCACTACACCGTGATACAGCGGCTTCACTACACCGTGATACAGTAGCTTCACTACACCGTGATACAGAGGCTTCACTACACCGTGATACAGCAGCTTCACTACAACGTGATACAGAAGCTTCACTACACCGTGATACAGTGGCTTCACTACACCATGATACAGGGGCTTCACTACACCGTGATACAGTGGCTTCACTACACCATGATACAGTGGCTTCACTACACCATGATACAGCAGCTTCACTACACCATGATACAGTGGCTTCACTACACCATGATACAGTGGCTTCACTACACCATGATACAGTGGCTTCACTACACCATGATACAGTGGCTTCACTACACCATGATACAGTGGCTTCACTACACCATGATACAGTGGCTTCACTACACCATGATACAGTGGCTACACTACACCATGATACAGTGGCTTCACTACACCATGATACAGCAGCTTCAATACACCATGATACAGTGGCTTCACTACACCATGATACAGCAGCTTCAATACACCATGATACAGTGGCTTCACTACACCGTGATACAGTGACTTCACTACACCATGATACAGCAGCTTCACTACACCATGATACAGTAGCTTCACTACACCGTGATACAGCAGCTTCACTACACCATGATACAGTGGCTTCACTACACCATGATACAGTGGCTTCACTACACCGTGATACAGTGGCTTCACTACACCGTGATACAGTGGCTTCACTACACCATGATACAGTGGCTTCACTACACCGTGATACAGTGGCTTCACTACACCATGATACAGCAGCTTCACTACACCATGATACAGTGGCTTCACTACACCATGATACAGTGACTTCGCTACACCATGATACAGTGGCTTCACTACACCGTGATACAGTGGCTTCACTACACCATGATACAGTGGCTTCACTACACCATGATACAGTGACTTCACTACACCATGATACAGTGGCTTCACTACACCATGATACAGTGGCTTCACTACACCGTGATACAGTGGCTTCACTACACCATGATACAGTGGCTTCACTACACCGTAATACAGTGGCTTCACTACACCGTGATACAGTGGCTTCACTACACCGTGATACAGTGGCTTCACTACACCATGATACAGTGACTTCACTACACCGTGATACAGTGGCTTCACTACACCGTGATACAGTGGCTTCACTACACCGTGATACAGTGGCTTCACTACACCGTGATACAGCAGCTTCACTACACCATGATACAGTGGCTTCACTTGGAAGCTCTGATGGACACCTATTAGTTACAACTAATGGAGGCCCTGATTACCCTGCAACTAAGCCTATTAGTTGCACAGTAATGGTTTTGTGTCATTAAGCCATTGACTGGTCCTCCTGAAGGGGTGGGGGGGATTGGGGGGAGAATAGTGACCCCCCATTAACAAGGCGGAACTAATGGGTGTGATGCTATTAAGGTCCCATTGTGGTAGCCTTAATGGGCCTTTGTGAATGGAGTTGTTGAGAGGCAGGTGTGTGGTGTTGTGGTCGTGTTGAGAGGCAGGTGTGTGGTGTTGTGGTCGTGTTGAGAGGCAGGTGTGTGGTGTTGTGGTCGTGTTGAGAGGCAGGTGTGTGGAGTTGTGGTCGTGTTGAGAGGCAGGTGTGTGGTGTTGTGGTCGTGTTGAGAGGCAGATGTGTGGTGTTGTGGTCGTGTTGAGAGACAGGTGTGTGGTGCTGTAGGGGTGTTGAGAGACAGGTGTGTGGTGCTGTAGTGGTGTTGACAGGCAGGTGTGTGGTGCTGTAGTCGTGTTGAGAGGCAGGTGTGTGGTGCTGTAGTCGTGTTGAGAGACAGGTGTGTGGTGCTGTAGTCGTCTTGAGAGGCAGGTGTGTGGTGCTGTAGTCGTCTTGAGAGGCAGGTGTGTGGTGCTCTAGTCGTCTTAAGAGATAGGTGTGTGGCGCTGTAGTGGTGTTGAGAGGCAGGTGTGTGGTGCTCTAGTCGTCTTAAGAGACAGGTGTGTGGCGCTGTAGTGGTGTTGAGAGGCAGGTGTGTGGTGCTCTAGTCGTCTTAAGAGACAGGTGTGTGGCGCTGTAGTGGTGTTGAGAGGCAGGTGTGTGGTGCTCTAGTCGTCTTAAGAGACAGGTGTATGACGCTGTAGTCGTGTTGAGCGACAGGTATGTGTTGCTGTAGTCGTCTTAAGAGACAGGTGTGTGGCGCTGTAGTCGTCTTGAGAGGCAGGTGTGACAGGTGTGTGTGAGCTTATCCACACACGAAAATGTAAAAAAAAATAGGATAATTATTGTATTCCTAATTTCATTATTCTCTCAATATTAAACAAAACCAGCCTATATATATATATATATATATATATATATATATATATATATATATATATATATATATATATATATATATATATATATATATATATATATATGTCGTACCTAGTAGCCAGAACTCACTTCTCAGCCTACTATTCAAGGCCCGATTTGCCTAATAAGCCTAGTTTTCCTGAATTAATATATTTACTATAATTTTTTTCTTATGAAATGATAAAGCAACTCTTTTCTCTATGTATGAGGTCAATTTTTTTTTATTGGAGTTAAAATTAACGTAGATATATGACCGAACCTAACCAACCCTACCTAACCTAACCTAACCTATATTTATAGGTAAGGTTAGGTTAGGTAGCCAAAAAAAGCTAGGTTAGGTTAGGTTAGGTAGGTTAGGTAGACGAAAAAACATTAATTCATGAAAACTTGGCTTATTAGGCAAATCGGGCCATGAATAGTAGGCTGAGAAGTGCGTTCTGGCTATTAGGTACGACATATATATATATATATATATATATATATATATATATATATATATATATATATATATATATATATATATGTCGTACCTAGTAGCCAGAACGCACTTCTCAGCCTACTATGCAAGGCCCGATTTGCCTAATAAGCCAAGTTTTCATGAATTAATGTTTTTTCGACAACCTAACCTACCTAACCTAACCTAACCTAACTTTTTCGGCTACCTAACCTAACCTAACCTATAAAGATAGGATAGGTTAGGTAGGGATGGTTAGTTTCGGTCATATATCTACGTTAATTTTAACTCCAATAAAAAAAAATTCACCTCATACATAATGAAATGGGTAGCTTTATCATTTCATAAGAAAAAAATTTGAGAAAATATAATAATTCATGAAAACTTGACTTATTAGTCAAATCGGGCCTTGCATAGTAGGCTGAGAAGTGCGTTCTGGCTACTAGGTACGACATATATATATATATATATATATATATATATATATATATATATATATATATATATATATATATATATATATATATATATATATATATATATATATATATATATATATATATATATATAGCGTTCGAGGGAGGCCAAATCAAACAATAATTCCCTCTCCAAGTGAAGCAGACTATAGTATACTTTAGCCAAGTATAACGTGGAAGCAAGGTGTTAACGGGCTTAGTATAACCGACATACTCGGGGTGTATTAACTCACGAGTGTATGTCAGTGTATGGTAAGCTTTAGTGGAGCTTTGTAGAGCTTAATCGAGGCAGCTTTCAGAGCTTAGCCAAGCAAACTCAGTTTCTAAGTTAAGTTGGTATGTATAAGAGAGACTTAAGGCGAGCTTAACGGCCAGCTTAGCCAGCGTGTGTAAGCCAGGACGGTCGAGTGACTTTGGCTGACCTTGTGGAGGGGGCGAGAAGGGGTAGCTACGGGCCCTTGTGGGGGGGGGGGGGGAGGGGGGGCTCGAGTACCCCTCCTTCTCCTTCTTAGAGTACCCGTCCTTAGAGTACCCGTCCTTAGAGTACCCGTCCTTAGAGTACCCGTCCTTAGAGTACCCGTCCTTAGAGTACCCGTCCTCAGAGTACCCGTCCCCAGAGTACCCGTCCCCAGAGTACCCGTCCTCACAGTACCCGTCCTCACAGTACCCGTCCCCAGAGTACCCGTCCTCACAGTACCCGTCCTCAGAGTACCCGTCCTTAGAGTACCCGTCCTCACAGTACCCATCCTCACAGTACCCGTCCTCAGAGCACCCGTCCTCAGAGTACCCGTCCTCAGAGTACCCGTCCTCAAAGTACCCGTCCCCAGAGTACCCGTCCTCAGAGTACTCCTCAAGGTCCAGCACCAACAGCCGTCGCTGGAAGCGTTGACGCGGAAGCTAGAGAAGCCGGCGGAAGGGAAATGGAAAAGGTAGAGAGAGAGAGAACCAGGTAGGTTAGGGGGGGGGGGGTAGAGGAATGTTTAAAGGTCAAGAAGGGGGGCGGGGTGGGAGAGTGTTATGTGGGAGGGTGATGGGAGGGGGGAAGGGGGAAGAGAAAGGGGTAGATGAACTAATATGGGAAGGAATGGTGACCTACAGACCCATGGGTAGGGGATCGGTGGTGGCCTGACCCAAGAATGGGAGCAGCCGGGAGAGGTGGGGGATAGAGAGGGGTGTCGAAGTGGGGGGGGGGGGCATGGGTAGGGGATGAGGTAAGGATAGGGGAAGGGTAAGGGATGAAAAATCATGTAAGGGACCGACTAAACAAAGCCAAAGCAGTCCTCAGTAAAACTGAGGAGATTCCGAAGCCTCAGTACTAACATTCAGACCCACCTATATAAGGCTCTAGTTGGGCCGCATCTAGAGTATCCCCCAGTACCACTACACACCATAAAGAAAACTAACATGCAGAAACTGCAAGCAGTACAAAATAAGGCGCTAAAGAGAGCTGCCAAACACCGTCCACCATATGATCAGACAATCCAGGAGCTCCAGGAACTCCTGAACACACAGCCACTAAACATCAGACTGCAGCACCAAGCCATCAGGGTGTGGAACACCATCCCAATGTTAGAGGACCCAATGTTAGAAAGATTACTCCAAGATGAGACGTCCCACTCCCACAGCTGGTGGCCCAAGATGAGACGCCCCACTCCCACAGCTGGTGGCCCAAGATGAGACGCCCACTCCCACAGCTGGTGGCCCAAGATGAGACGCCCCACTCCCACAGCTGGTGGCCCAAGATGAGACGCCCCACTCCCACAGCTGGTGGCCCAAGATGAGACGCCCCACTCCCACAGCTGGTGGCCCAAGATGAGACGCCCCACTCCCACAGCTGGTGGTCCAAGATGTATATATATATATATATATATATATATATATATATATATATATATATATATATATATATATATATATATTATATTTGGTAGCAGTCTTTCCTGTAGACATATATTATTAAATATGACCGAAAAAGTAAGATTAATAATTCTAACACGAATTTTCTCAATCTTTCGTACATTACGCTTCACTGTTGGAGGTAAATCAAAAATCACTTCTCCAAAATTCATTTTTATTTCTAGTCTGACGCGACACGGGCGCGTTTCGTAAAACTTATTACATTTTCAAAGACTTCACAAATACACAACTGATTAGAACTTACGTATCTCTGATTTTATATCTACATTTGAGTGAGGTGGGAGGGGTGATGTGGCATTAACACAAGACTGAACAAGAGGGGATATTAATAGCGATTGAACAACTGACGATTTACTATAAAACCAGAAAAACGGCCAGCCTACTCATGAGAAACTCTCCAGACACAAAACAGAACGCTTTAAAAGAGACTAACGTCGTCTATGCCTTCAAATGCCCACTTGGGGACTGTAAGCTCCAAAAAACCCAGTATATAGGCAAGACAACAACATCTCTTTCTAGGCGTTTAACGATGCATAAACAACAGGGCTCCATTAAGGAACATATAATCTCTTCCCATAACCAAACCATCGCCAGAGAAATCCTAGTAAACAACACAGAAATCATCGATAGATACAGCGATAGCAGGCGGCTTGACGTTTGCGAGGCACTACACATCAAGAAGTCAACACCAGCAATCAACAGCCAATTATTGCACAACTATATTCTACCCACCTCAAGACTCCGCTCCAATATAGAAGCATCAAGAAATATGGACCAATAGGCTTTCTACAAACACTTCTATTCAATACCCATTGTTTCTGTTCTGTCTTGTGTTGATACTTTTAATACCCTATTAATATCCCCTCTTGTTCAGTCTTGTGTTAATGCCACATCACCCCTCCCACCTCACTCAAATGTAGATATAAAATCAGAGATACGTAAGTTCTAATCAGTTGTGTATTTGTGAAGTCTTTGAAAATGTAATAAGTTTTACGAAACGCGCCCGTGTCGCGTCAGACTAGAAATAAAAATGAATTTTGGAGAAGTGATTTTTGATTTACCTCTAACAGTGAAGCGTAATGTACGAAAGATTGAGAAAATTCGTGTTAGAATTATTAATCTTACTTTTTCGGTCATATTTAATAATATATATATATATACATATATAATTCAATAAATTATCATAATAATAAAATAAATAGCCTTAAACAGAACAACATAACATGTGTATTCACCAAGTTGTATTCCCCTAGTTGTGCTTGCGGGGGTTGAACTCTGCTCTTGAGGCCCGCCTCTCAACTGTCAATCCATCAACTATTACTAACTACTAACAATTATTTTTGTCCACAGGTGAAGGGTACGGTGGTGGTGTAACCTGTCCTCCAGCAACCACACAGAACGAAGACAGCAAACCTAAAATTGACTAGGCATAGTGTAGCACAGATAATTACCTAATTAAGGCCTAGTGTAGCACAGATAACTACCTAATTAAGGTCAAGTGTAGCAGAGATAATTACCTAACAAGGCATAGTGTAGCACAGATAATTACCTAAATAAGGCATAGTGTAGCACAGATAATTACCTAAACAAGGCATAGTGTAGCACAGATAATTACCTAATTAAGGCATAGTGTAGTACAGATAATTACCTAATTAAGGCATAGTGTAGCACAGATAATTACCTAAATAAGGCATAGTGTAGCACAGATAATTACCTAAACAAGGCCTAGTGTAGCACAGATAATTACCTAATTAAGGCCTAGCGTAGCACTGATAATTACCTAATTAAGGCATAGTGTAGCACAGATAATTACCTAAATAAGGCCTAGTGTAGCACAAATAATTACCTAAATAAGGCCTAGTGTAGCACAGACATTTGTACGGTGGGTGGAACCTTTGTACGGTGTGTGGAACCTTTGTACGGTGTGTAGAGCCTTTGTACGGTGCGTGGAACCTTTGTACGGTGTGTGGAACCTTTGTACGGTGTGTGGAATCTTTGAACGGTGCATGGAACCTTTGTACAGTGGATGGAACCTTTGTACAGTGGATGGAACCTTTGTACGGTGGTTGGAACCTTTGTACGGTGTGTGGAACCTTTGTACGGTGGTTGGAACCTTTGTACGGTGCATAGAACCTTTGTACGGAGCATGGAACTTTTGTACGGTGCGTGGAACCTTTGTACGGTGTGTGGAACCTTTGTACGGTGCGTGGAACCTTTGTACGGTGCGTGGAACCTTTGTACGGTGTGTGGAACCTTTGTACGGTGTATGAAACCTTGTACGGTGCGTGGAACCTTTGTACGGTGTGTGGAACATTTATACGGTGTGTGGAACCTTTGTACAGTGTGTGGAACCTTTGTACGGTGTGTGGAACCTTTGTACGGTGCGTGGAGCCTTTGTACGCTGTATGGAACCTTTGTACGGTGTATGAAACCTTGTACGGTGCGTGGAAACTTTGTACTGTGTATGGAACCTTTGTACAGTGCATGGAGCCTTTGTACGATGCATGGAACCTTTGTACAATGCATGGAACATTTGTACCGTGAGTGGAACCTTTGTACAGTGCATGGAACCTTTGTACGGTGCATAGAACCTTTGTACAGTGTATGAAACCTTTGTACAGTGCATGGAACTTTTGTACAGTGTATGGAACCTTTGTACGGTGCATGGAACCTTTGTACGGTGCATGGAACATTTGTGCAGTGCATGGAACCTTTGTACAGTGTATGGAACCTTTGTACGGTGCATGGAACCTTTGTACGGTGCATGGAACCTTTGTACGCTGTGTGGAACCTTTGTACAGTGTATGGAAGCTTTCTACAGTGTATGGAAGCTTTCTACAATGCATGGAACCTTTGTACGCTGTATGGAACCTTTGTACGCTATATGGAACCTTTGTACGGTGAGTGGAACCTTTGTACGGTGCGTGGAACCTTTGTACGGTGCGTGGAACCCCCCCCCCCCAAACACACACACACCTGCCAACAGCCTCACCCCAGCAAAAACTGGTTCACCATAAGCACGGAGTCCATAGGAGCGTCAACCCCGCACTGCGAGACAGGAAAACCGACCTAAAGAACACACCCTCCACTACAGGTATGGAAAGTCATCAGTTCACCGAGAATAGCACAAAAATACATATATATATACGTGCTTATACATATTCGTGGGCTATACATATACATGTATAGTCCCCCTCTCAGTGGAGGCGCCTCATTAGCGGCGCCTGATACAGCGTTCTGTTCTGTTTTAATGGTGTTTTCTGTCTAATATTGAGAATTATGACAGCAGGCGGACTGTCCGCCTTGCTGTAGGGGTCGTAGACAGGATTGGGGTCACCTGTAGGGGTCGTAGACAGAAGGGGGGTCACCTGTAGGGGTGGTGGACAGGAGGGTGGTCTGCTGTAGGGGTCATAGACAGGAAGGTGGTCACCTATAGGGGTGGTAGACAGGAGGGTGTCACCTGTAGGAGTCATAGACAGGGGGGGGTCACCTGTAGGGGTCGTAGACAGGAATGGTGGTCTGCTGTAGGGGTCGTAGACAGAAGGTGGGTCTCCTGTAGGGGTGGTAGACAGGAGGGGGTTTCCTGTAGGGGTCGTAGACAGTAGGGGGTCATCTGTAAGGGTCGTAGACAGTAGGGGGAGGTAAATTCAAGCATGACTGAGTGATATCAAAAGTATTGAGGGAGTGAATCTGGTAGAGGGGGGGAGGGGGTAGGGAGGATAGTTGTGTTTGGGGGGAATGGACGGAGTGGGGGGGCATGATTGAGGGAAGCTGGATGACTAACGGAGGATGGATGAGGATTATTTTCTAGAAAATGGCATTTTCTAGAAAATGGCATTTTCTAGAAAATGGCATTTTCTACAAAACATTTCTAGAAAATTTCTACGTATAGCATTTTCTAGAAAATAAACAATAACATATTAGAATTTTGCGTATAGCAAAATAGAAAAAGTTAGGTTGAGTTAGGTTAGGTTAGGTTAGGTTAGGTTAGGTTAGGTTAGGTTAGGGTGTGTTGTTTATCTTGGCAATTATTTGCATTTGCAGTGAGTGAAACATTTAAACAGCTGTGATTCGACATCAGGAAGTGCAACCCGTTCTCGCAAATTCGTAAAGTCAATATTGACTTATTAAATAAGTGCATAGGTGACATACTAAACATAATAGATACCCTTAAAAAGCTTCATAGAAAACACCGACCTTACCTAACCTTGTTAGTATCTTAAGATCAGCATCTTATAGCTTCGTAATTATAATTGTTACTTAACCTATTATATATGATGTAAGTTCTCTCTGAACTTTCCACGTGACAGAAAATAATTGTAATTGAGATACATATTATGACCATTAAGAATTACAATTAAATTTTTTTTAATGCTCTCTGATTTCTCTCGCAGTTAAACTGTTAAACCGATTTTGATGAAATTGTAAACATTACTTGATATAAATTACTAAAAAAAAAATTTATGCATATTTGGATGAAGGATTTTTAGATTTAGTCATTCATTTTTCAATATTTCAATATATTTTTTGATTTTTCAATATTTCAGGACGCGAATTAAAGTTCACATGATAGTTTCAGTAAGTCACTGGTGAGTCTAGTTCATAATCCGATGCTGTGAAGAGCTTGAGCATGGCACTCGGGTCCTCTACCAGGCCGCCAACAGCCTTGTTAATTTAAGAGCCCGTGGTTACCCTCGTTCACCCGGCCCTCTCTGTGGCTCTCAGAGGCGGGGCTCTCTTGTCGAACATCTCCGTCGCCTCCTTTTTGCCCTCACAGAAAATATAGTTGACCTTGCTGAAGGATAATCCCCTCCTCCCTACCTGCCTCATGGGTCATCCAATATGGCGGCGAGTGAGACAGTTTCAAGTGGGTCGACCAATATGGTGATGTGGATCGGCTGGGTGGAGGTGTCAGCACTGGTCGCCAGGGGGCCAGATTCACGAAGCAGTTACGGAAGTACTTACGAACCTGTACATCTGTCCTCAATCTTTTGAAGGCTTTGGTTACATTTATTAAACAGTTTACAAGCCTGAAAACTTGCCAATCAACTGTTGTTATTGTTATAAACAGCCTCCTGGTGCTTCGGAGCTCATTAACTGTTTAATAATTGTAAACAAAGCCGCCAAAGATTGAGAAAAGATGTACAGGTTCGTAACTGCTTCGTGAATCTGGCCCCGGGACGGGTAAGTTCACCGCGGGCCATTCGACCCGTGAGTCATTACAGTCTCAAATGTGTTAACACGTATTGGTCTGGTGTTGGACTTAAGACCCATCAACGTCCGGAGAGATATTAAGGCCACCTTAACCCTTACTGACCCACTAACAAGCTCACCTTTGCCCCTCAACATTAGTTCAAGACACAAGTAAACTATTAGTGAACAAATCCACAAGGGCCGTGACGAGGGCTCGAACCTAGGTCCGAGAGCATCACTCATCCTGTGAGTGGACATATCGCCATCTTGAGGTTATCTTGAGATGATTTCGGGGCTTTAGTGTACCCGCGGCCCGGTCCTCGACCAGGCCTCCACCCCCAGGAAGCAGCCCGTGACAGCTGACTAACACCCAGGTACCTATTTTACTGCTAGGTAACAGGGGCATTCAGGGTGAAAGAAACTTTGCCCATTTGTTTATGCCTCGTTAGGAAACGAACCCGCGCCACAGAATTACGAGTCCTGCGCGCTATCCACCAGGCTACGAGGCCCCTATCTTGAGAGATCTTGAGATGATTTCGGGGCTTTAGTGTCCCCGCGGCCCGGTCCTCGACCAGGCCTCCACCCCCAGGAAGCAGCCTGTGACAGCTGACTAACACCCAGGTACCTATTTTACTGCTAGGTATGTATTACTTCTAGCAGCATGTACAACACCATTTGTTCAGTTGATGCATCACGCTATTCGGATTTCTGTGTGAAATAAACTGTTATTGTATATACACATAGAAGTGGGGCGCAGCTCCAGGTGTGTATATACCTGTGATGTACAGCCACACACCTGTGATATACATCCACACACCTGTCCTACAGGTATATACATACAATACACCTGCTATGCCACCACTTAATAAAGGGAGCTGTGAACAAATGCTGCTCACAAATATCCACGTTTTCTAAAGCTTTGGTTCGTTGGGTTGGGTGGGTGGCTTGGGTTAATGGGTTTTAGCACCCCTTATTTTGCACGTTGTGGCCTCATCACGTCTCGAATCTGGAGAGTGAATGATGAAAGCGCTATAGAGAGCATGGGAGGGGACGGGAAAGTCACCGGAAGAAACAGAAACCTTTCTCCTTCACCTCCCACAAGTTGAGGGAGGATTATGTGTGCAAACTGCAAACCACAATAGTGTGGGTAATAACGATCATTCACTACAACCATCGGAGCCTCGAACACGGATCCAGAAAAGTAGGACAAGGGGAAGGTAATATTCAGGGGAAAGTGCCAAGTCATTACGACTATATAGCACTTGGAAGGGGTCAGGATAAGGATTTGGGATGGGACGGGGGGAAGGAATAGTGCCCCAATCACTTGGACGGTCGGAGATTTTTTTTTTTTATTTTATCCCGAGGGACGAGGTTATTGGGCAGCGTCACTCATCCTGTGAGTGGACACACCGCCATAGTGACAGTATTGGGCAGCGCCACTCATCCTGTGAGTGGACACACCGCCATAGTGACAGTATTTGGGTAGCGCCACTCATCCTGTGAGTGGACACACCGCCATAGTGACAGTATTGGGCAGCGCCACTCATCCTGTGAGTGGACACACCGCCATAGTGACAGTATTTGGGTAGCGCCACTCATCCTGTGAGTGGACACACCGCCATAGTGACAGTATTGGGCAGCGCCACTCATCCTGTGAGTGGACACACCGCCATAGTGACAGTATTGGGCAGCGTCACTCATCCTGTGAGTGGACATATCACCATAGCAGCATGTACACCACCACCCAATGGGACAAACTTCGCAGCATGTCAAGGATTTGGGAATAATGATGTCTGACGACCTAACGTTTAGGGAGCATAACCAAGCAAATATTGCGTCAGCCAGAAAAATGATCGGATGGATTACGAGAACTTTCAAATCCAGGGATCCCATCACAATGGTTGTACTCTTCAAGTCACTTGTGTTGTCCCGTTTTGAGTACTGCTCAGTACTCACTTCCCCCTTCAGAGCAGGAGAGATTGCTGAAGTAGAAGGAATACAGAGAACATATACGGCAAGCATAGACGCGATAAAACACCTAAATTATTGGAATCGTCTCAAAGCTCTCCAAATGTACTCACTAGAAAAGAGACGAGAGAGATACCAAATAAAATACACGTGGAAAATACTGGAAGGCCAGGTCCCAAATCTACACAGTAAAATAACAACATACTGGAGTGAACGATATGGAAGAAAATGCAGAATAGAACCAGTGAGGAGCAGAGGTGTCATAGGCACAATCAGAGAACACTGTATAAACATCAGAGGTCCGGGGTTGTTCAAGACTCTCCCAGCGAGCATAAGAAATATTGTCGGAACAGCCGTGGACATCTTCAAGAGAAAACTAGATCATTTTCTCCAAGGAGTGCCGGACCAACCGGGCTGTGGTGGACATGTGGGCCTGCGGGCCGCTCCAAGCAACAGCCTAGTGGACCAAACTCTCACAAGTCAAGCCTGGCCTCGGGCCGGGCTTGGGGAGTAGAAGAACTCCCAGAACCCCATCAACCAGGTATGAGGCAGAAAGAAAACCCACTGGGTTGTTCATCCTGTCACTTGTACCCAGACACAGCTGGGACTTGCTTAACTGTCTCAAATGAACAGCTCATCAAACAAGAAGATTAACATCTGTCAACTCTTAAAATCTTCCGTTATCTTGCGGGTGCAAAATGGGGGAATCTTTTAACACCAGATCATTTGATGTTCCCAGTTTTCTGATGGGAACATCAGATGATTTGATCATCAGACGAGGGAGTGGGGATTGGTTAAGAACAGTATCAATATTTGACAAATAGTGTTTTCCCAACTCAAACAATGTGGGGTTTATTATTCTACAGTTATTCCTAATGTCTTTCAGATGTTCACATTCACGTAGATAGTGGTCAAGGCGGTGTCCATCACTCTCACCACAGATTCTGCAACTTCGCTGATCAACAGTTGTTTCCATTCCGAATCTCTATGAATATTTGTATCCAAGACGGATTCTCGCTATTACTGATTCTCTCCCTCGTCATCCTCCTCTTCGGCCATAATGATTGGGATTGCCAGCAGCAACCATGTTGTACCATCGTACAGATTCACTGGTTTGTGCTTCTATCCTCCTTTCCTCAGTTACCTTGTCACGGTGATGTTGCCTGACAATACCTTAAGTTTGTAGTAGAGTCTTGGGTATGAAGTATTCAATATGGTCTCCTTCAGTGCTTTCAGCAGCCAGTACATCTGCTCGTTCATTCCCACATATTCCAACATGGGAGGGGATCCCCAACATAGGAGGGGATCCCCAACATGGGATGGGATCCCCAACATGGGATGGGATCCCCAACTGGGAGGGGATCCCCAACATGGGAGGAGATCCTCAGAAACTTGATGACTCTTCCCTGGTTGGTTAGTACCCTCACAGCTCTCTTATTTTCAGCGACTATTGCAAGATTTTCTGCCCGATTTTTACTTAGGCTTTGTAACGCTGCTTTTGAATCAGTGCAGATCACTGCGCCATTAGTGTTTCTTTCAAGAAATCTTAACGCCATAACAATGGCAGTTAGCTCTGCTTGCGTTGAAGAGGCATAGTTCTCAATACGTGCTTGTTCTCAATTTCTGCGTTGTAAGGCATTATTCCTAATTACCGTGTATGCTGCACCAGCCCTGCCATGGACAGGATTAGATGACCCGTCAGTGTAGATTTTATCTAGTTCATCTCCGGCTTCTTTATCAATTTCCTCGAGATACTTGTGCCTCATTTCTTGTGGTAACATGTTGGACATTTTCGTTGCCATTTCATTGATGATAATCTTGCATGAGACATCCTCCCAGGGAGGTAACCTCTCTACAGGCAGGAGCTCACGGGCTTGCTCAAGCAGGTGAAGTTCCTCGAGGGAGCAGACTGATCTATGAAGCCATTTTGTTGCTTTTCCTGTCTGAGGATTGAACACGGACAGGCGGCCACAAAAGAATGTAGCCGCCTGTTCGAGGCTTGGACGAGTCTAGTGAATGAAACTGTAATTCTGGGAACCTAAGAGAGAGAAGCGGAAGTCATTTAAGACGCTGGTATTCCCTAGTAACAGCAGCGTGTGTTAGTTCCTGCGAGGCGGCCCAACCACAAGGCCATCCTTACCACCGAGACGAGAAACACTCAACAATGGCTGCCATCCACCTGCCTGCCCACCTACTCCACTACCCCCTAGCCACCTCCCTCCCCCTCACAACCACTCCCTCACCCCCTCCGAGGCGTCACGCACCTAACACCTGCAGGTGTTTGGCTGTTCTAGAGACGGTACATTGACTCCCTGGCCCTCACTCAGCTCTCCTTCAGCTCTGGAAATGTGACTGGCTTTGTGTCAGGTCTCTCTCTCTCTGTCTCTCTCTCCTCTCTCTCTCTCTCTCTCTCTCTCTCTCTCTCTCTCTCTCTCTCTCTCTCTCTCTCTCTCTCTCTCTCTCTCTCTCTCTCTCTCTCTCTCTCTCTCTCTCTCTCTCTCTCTCTCTCTCTCTCTCTCTCTCTCTCTCTCTCTCTCTCTCTCTCTCTCTCTCTCTCTCTCTCTCTCTCTCTCTCTCTCTCTCTCTCTCTCTCTCTCTCTCTCTCTCTCTCTCTCTCTCTCTCTCTCTCTCTCTCTCTCTCTCTCTCTCTCTCTCTCTCTCCTGTGAGCAGTAGCGCAAAAAGAGGGCTCAAAAGGTCTGACTCAGACCTCAAAGGCGAATTTGACCATTCCATCTAACCTGGGAATCAAGCTAGATAGTCTGTGGTGGAAAAAAAGGAAGGGGGATTGGGGAGGAGGTTAGTGGTACTGTGTTGCAGCAGACTGTCTGCAAGCGCAGACTGCCGACCTTGCCCGAGAGTGCGCAGTTTTGGCCAGTAACTGCGCAGTACCCTGTCTGCCCGGCCTGCCCAGCCTGCCCGGCCTGCCCGGCCTGCCCGGCCTGCCCCCCCAGACACCAGCATGCTCCTGATGCCTCCCCTGATAACACCAGCTCCCCCACGTATATAGAACTGGCCCCTTTCACGGTCACACCCGCTAAGGAATTACTCATCCGCCTCCCCCATGCCCCCTGTGTATACATTTCGGGTCTTAATGTATACATTTCCGACGTTAATGTATACTTATCATTCGTTACTATACATACCATACATAGTGCTTTATATAATATGTATTTAACACGGGTGGTACACGCACAAGGGGACACAGGTGGAATCTTAGTACCCAAATGAGCCACAGAAACAGAAAGATTTTCAGTGTCAGAGTAGTTAGTAAATGGAATGCATTAGTTAGTAAACTAGTTAGTAGTTAAACTCAACAGAGTACTTAGTAAACTAGGAAGTGATGTGGTGGAGGCTGACTCCATACACAGTTTCAAATGTAGATATGATAGAGCCCAGTAGGCTCAGGAACCTGTACACCAGTTGAGAGGCGGGACCAAAGAGCCAGAGCTCAACTCCCCGCAAACACAACTAGGTGAGGACGTTTTGTGTCTAAAAACATGCTTACGTTTCAGGATACTTCCCAACGTCTAAATTACGTTCTAGTATGGGAAGGTCTTGAGTATCATCTCAAGGTTGTCTACACACACTGAGCACTTGGTTCTGTAAGTGCTATAATTTTAGGAGGATGGGCTGAGGTTCTCAGTGTCCACCCACCTGGACTGGTGGGTAGAGCTACGGCTTCACTTCTTGCAGGGTCGGGGTTCTAATCCTGTCGTCCCATATCCTCCTATCTCCTTCTCCGTCCGTCTCCTATCCTTGTCTATCCCCTCCAAGTGCTATACAGTCATACTGGCTTAGGAATTTATCCTTATATGGCAAATCTTAGTCTGTCTCATATCCCTTCCCATTGCTATATAATCATACTGGATTAGAACCTTTTGAGCTCAGACCTCAGAATATGCGGACACGTAGATGTATAAATGTAAGAAATAATAGCTTTTTATACTGGTACTTTCAGGTCGTTGGGGGTCAGTAATTTCTCTCCTTTCCCGCCAAACGCACACCGAAACTACGACGTTGGTACAACGTTCGAACAAGTTTTAACACCACCTAACCAGTTATAACAACCAATATAGCAAGTAGTAACAACGTTCTAATACGTCATAAACAAGTTAAGCCAAGATGTAACAACTTTATTACAAGTTGTAACAAGCGGAAAATAGAGACAGTTTCGGTTTGTGTTTCCAGGGTTCAGACGTGAGTGTTGTGAGCAGGAACTGGGGCATGATCTCCCACACTACATCACCGAAGGCCCAGTTATCAGACCATTCAGACCAGTTGGCATGAGGTACCTGGAGCTTTGTAATTACTTTATTACCTCTCGTGGTCTTGAAGATATCATTATATTACACCTAATATATGCCAGTGGCATATATGCCACTATATATGCCAATATATGCATATATTAGGCATATATGCCTAATATATGCCAGTGCAGACTACTGAACATATGACCCTGTATGACTAGCCATCTGTTAGGCGCCTGACAGCTGAGTGGACAGCGCTTCCGATTCGTTGTCCTGAAGTTCCGGGTTCGATCCCCGGTGGAGGCGGAGATAAATGGGTCAAATGTTTCTTTCACCCTGTTGCCCCTGTTACCTTGTAGTAAATAGGTACCTGGGAGTTAGACAGCTGCTACGGGCTGTTTCCCGGGAGGGGGGGGTGTAACAAAAAGGAGGCCTGGTCGGGGACCGGGCCGCGGAGACGCCTAAGTCCCGAAATCATCTCAAGATAACCTCAAGAAGATCCTGTGTGATGGGGACTTTTTGTATCTATCTTCTTGAAGTTATCTTGAGATGATTTCGGGGCTTAGCGTCCCCGCGGCCCGGTCCTGAACCACTTCTTTTTGTTACACACCCCCAGGAAGTCGCTCGTAGCAGCTGTCTAACTCCCAGGTACATGTTTACTGTTAGGTGATCAGGGACATCAGGGTGAAAAGAAACTCTGCCCATTTGTTTCCGCCTTCGCAGGGGATCGAACCTAGAACCTTAGGATTACGAATCCCCAGCGCTGTCCACTCAGCCGTCAAGCCCCGAACGTAGCTAGTTTTTTGACACACCCTGTACTCCCCTTCATATAGTCTAGGGCAGCTGCACAAATGTACATGTACCTAAATGTGTTAATAAACAAATTGATAATTGATAAATTCATATCAATTGACTGTGAGAGAAAGTCCATAACGGGCTCACCATAGCCCGTGCTACTTGGAACTTTTTGTTCCAAGTAGCGAATCTTAAACAACAACAACAACAACATGTGAGAGAAGTGAAGAAACAAAGCCTCTTTCTATCAGCGTTCTTTCTTCTTTCATTTTTCTATCATCGTCCAGCCACAGTAAATATGAGATGAAACCTGAAGTCTTCGAAACCTGTGTATCAGTTAGTTGAAGGTTGAGACACGGGACCCAAGAGCTGAAGCCCAATTAGCGGAGAACATTTAGACGCAGGGAACTATGAGGAGAAAGCGCCAAAGCCATTACGACTATATTTCACTGAGAAGGAGTCAGGATTAGGATTTGGGATGGGACGGAGGGAAAGGAATGGTGACCCAACCACTTGTGGACGGTCGGGGGATTGAACGCCGACCTGCATGACGCGACACCGTCGCTCTACCGTCCACCCCACAAGTGGTTAGGCAACATTTAGGTGAGTAGATGTACATACAAACAGACGTAGTCGGGTGTGTATGTATACAACAGCCATACACGCTGAGGAAGACAATAAGCAAAGGATTCACTGTGTATTTATACAGGACATCTGCGACACACACTCATACACCCAGCCCACACACACACACACGCACGCACACACACACACACACACACACACACACACACACACACACACACACACACACACACACACACATCACACATGCAAGGTGATGGAGAAGATCGTGAGAAAAAACCTGGTAACACATCTGGAGAGAAGGGACTTCGTTACAAATCGCCAACACGGGTTCAGGGAGGGTAAATCTTGCCTTACAGGCTTGATAGAATTCTACGATCAGGTGACACAGATTAAGCAAGAAAGAGAGGGCTGGGCGGACTGCATTTTCTTGGATTGTCGGAAAGCCTTTGACACAGTACCGCATAAGAGGCTGGTACATAAGCTGGAGAGACAGGCAGGTGTAGCTGGTAAGGTGCTCCAGTGGATAAGGGAGTATCTAAGCAATAGGAAGCAGAGAGTTACGGTGAGGGGTGAGACCTCCGATTGGCGTGAAGTCACCAGTGGAGTCCCACAGGGCTCTGTACTCGGTCCAATCTTGTTTCTGATATATGTAAATGATCTCCCGGAGGGTATCGATTCATTTCTCTCAATGTTTGCGGACGATGCTAAAATTATGAGAAGGATTAAAACAGAAGAGGACTGTTTGAGGCTTCAAGAAGACCTAGACAAGCTGAAGGAATGGTCGAACAAATGGTTGTTAGAGTTTAACCCAACCAAATGTAATGTAATGAAGATAGGTGTAGGGAGCAGGAGGCCAGATACAAGGTATCATCTGGGAGAGGAAATTCTTCAGGAGTCAGAGAAGGAAAAAGACTTGGGGGTTGATATCACGCCAGACCTGTCTCCTGCAGCACATATCAAGTGGATAACATCAGCGGCATATGCCAGGCTGGCCAACATACGAACGGCATTCAGAAACTTGTGTAAAGAATCATTCAGAACTTTGTATACCACATATGTCAGGCCAATCCTGGAGTATGCAGCCCCAGCATGGAGTCCATATCTAGTCAAGGATAAGACTAAACTGGAAAAGGTTCAAAGGTTTGCCACCAGACTAGTACCCGAGCTGAGAGGTATGAACTACGAGGAGACACTACGGGAATTAAACCTCACTTCGCTGGAAAACAGAAGAGTTAGGGGGGACATGATCACCACATTCAAGATTCTGAAGGGAATTGATAGGGTAGATAAAGACAGTCTATTTAACACAAGGGGAACACGCACAAGGGGACACAGGTGGAAACTGAGTGCCCAAATGAGCCACAGAGATATTAGAAAGAACTTTTTTAGTGTCAGAGTGGTTGACAAATGGAATGCATTAGGGGGTGATGTGGTGGAGGCTGACTCCATACACAGTTTCAAGTGTAGATATGATAGAGCCCAGTAGGCTCAGGAATCTGTACACCTGTTGATTGACGGTTGAGAGGCGGGACCAAATAGCCAGAGCTCAACCCCCGCAAACACAACTAGGTGAGTACAACTAGGTGACTAGGTGAGTACACACACCCAACTCACACACATACATACACCCCCCCCCACACACACACACCATCTATCAATCTACCTACCCCTTTATCAATCTACCCGTCAATATATCTACCCCTTTATGATTCTTCCCACCAATCTCTCTACCCCTTTATCAATCTACCCGTCAATATATCTACCCCTTTATCAATCTACCCGTCAATCTATCTACCCGTTTATCACTCTACTCCTTCCCCATGTTTTCTTATTCTCTTCCATTCGTCGATAACTTTACCCTCCCCCTCCCCCTCCCCATCTCCCCCTCCCTCACTCCCCCTTCCCCCAAGTTCCTCCTTCAACTTCATCCTCTCATCCATCAATCCTTTTGTGTCCTTAATCCGCGCTTCCCGAGATCCATCAATTCATCTTCCCTTGCTTCCGTCTGTCCATTCCTCTCCACCTCTCTTATTCCCCTAATTTATCGTCAGTCCCGCCTATTCCAAATTTTATTCAGGTTATTCAGTCATCTCTATGTCTTTTTAAACTAAGGCAAGGGGGAGTCGGTCGGCCGAGCGGACAGCACGCTGGATTTGTGATCCTGTGGTCCTGGGTTCGATCCCAGGCGCCGGCGAGAAACAATGGGCAGTTTCTTTCACCCTATGCCCGCCTGTTACCTAGCAGCAAAATAGGTACCTGGGTGTTAGTCAGCTGTCACGGACTGCTTCCTGGGGGTGGAGGCCTGGTCGAGGACCGGGCCGCGGGGACACTAAAAAAGCCCCGAAATCATCTCAAGATAACCTCAAGAAGGGCTTAGGTAGGTACGGTAATAGGTAAGGGCTATTACCTTAATAGGTAAGAACTTTTACCTTAATTGCTATAGGAGCTATTATCGTATATTAAGTCTTGTGAAGCTCGCCTCTAAACACTCATTTATCTCATGAAATAATTATTTATTATTATTATTGTGATAATTGGGTGGAGCCGTTGAGGAGGGTTCGAACCCTCGTACATACACTTTTGGGTATAATCCCAAGCACACGCCTTAGACCACTTAGCCACGACGTGCTGAAAAGGGTTCGAACCCTCGTACATACACTTTTGGGTATATTCCCAAGCACACGCCTTAGACCACTTAGCCACGACGTGCTGAAAAGCGTGAGGCTTCAACTGAAGCCTGAGAGTGAAGAGACAGGACAAAAGAGTGAATTTTCCTGTCAGAAAAATTTCATGGAAACTTTCAATTAATACTTCCCCCTATTCTTTTTAATTATTATATTTTTTTAAAACTCCCCCCAGAAATATTTGGCCAAGATATCGCCTTATCTCTCCTGTTATCATCGTTTTTTCACCTGTTATCATTCGTACAGGTTCTTATCCATGTCTCTCACTCCTTACTTGTTCCCAAGACGGAGTCTAAAGTTTCTTTATTGAAGAATTTTATTTATTTTACATTTTTATTTATTTATTTATTTATTTTATTAATTATTTTTATATAATTATAATTTATTGAATTTATTTTAAAGTTTCTTTATTACCCTGAAGGGAATTAATCCCCTTCTGAGATTTTATTGACCAATTCATTGATCTTTTATGGCGAATAAAGATATTATAAAAATGGTTAAGTATTTCTGAGTTATCAATATTTTGCTGGGGAAAATCTCGTGATTGTTGGTGATGGTTGATTGTTGGTGATGGTTGATTGTTGGGGATGGTTGATTATTAGTGATGGTTGATTGTTGGTGATGGTTGATTGTTGGTGATGGTTGATTGTTGGTGATGGTTGATTGTTGGGGATGGTTGATTATTAGTGATGGTTGATTGTTGGTGATGGTTGATTGTTGGTGATGGTTGATTGTTGGTGATGGTTGATTGTTGGTGATGGTTGATTATTAGTGATGGTTGATTGTTGGTGATGGTTGATTGTTGGTGATGGTTGATTGTTGGTGATGGTTGATTGTTGGTGATGGTTGATTGTTGGTGATGGTTGATTGTTGGTGATGGTTGATTGTTGGTGATGGTTGATTGTTGGTGATGGTTGATTGTTGGTGATGGTTGATTGTTGGTGATGGTTGATTGTTGGTGATGGTTGATTGTTGGTGATGGTTGATTGTTGGTGATGGTTGATTGTTGGTGATGGTTGATTGTTGGTGATGGTTGATTGTTGGTGATGGTTGATTGTTGGTGATTGTTGATTGTTGGTGTGTTGGTGATGGTTGATTGTTGGTGATTGTTGATTGTTGGTGTGTTGGTGATTGTTGGTGTGTTGGTGATGGGTGATTGTTGGTGTGTTGGTGATGGGTGATTGTTGGTGATGGGTGATTGTTGGTGATGGGTGATTGTTGGTGATGGTTGATTGTTGGTGATGGTTGATTGTTGGTGATGGTTGATTGTTGGTGATGGTTGATTGTTGGTGATGGTTGATTGTTGGTGATGGCTGATTGTTGGTGTGTTGGTGATGGTTGATTGTTGGTGATGGTTGATTGTTGGTGATGGTTGATTGTTGGTGATGGTTGATTGTTGGTGATGGTTGATTGTTGGTGATGGTTGATTGTTGGTGATGGTTGATTGTTGGTGATTGTTGATTGTTGGTGATGGTTGATTGTTGGTGATGGTTGATTGTTGGTGATTGTTGGTGTGTTGGTGATGGTTGATTGTTGGTGATTGTTGATTGTTGGTGTGTTGGTGATTGTTGGTGTGTTGGTGATGGGTGATTGTTGGTGTGTTGGTGATGGGTGATTGTTGGTGATGGGTGATTGTTGGTGATGGGTGATTGTTGGTGATGGTTGATTGTTGGTGATGGTTGATTGTTGGTGATGGTTGATTGTTGGTGATGGTTGATTGTTGGTGATGGTTGATTGTTGGTGATGGCTGATTGTTGGTGTGTTGGTGATGGTTGATTGTTGGTGATGGTTGATTGTTGGTGATGGTTGATTGTTGGTGATGGTTGATTGTTGGTGATGGTTGATTGTTGGTGATGGCTGATTGTTGGTGTGTTGGTGATGGTTGATTGTTGGTGATGGTTGATTGTTGGTGATGTTGGTGATGGTTGTTGGTGATGGTTGATTGTTGGTGATGGTTGATTGTTGGTGATGGTTGATTGTTGGTGATGGTTGATTGTTGGTGATGGCTGATTGTTGGTGATGGCTGATTGTTGGTGTGTTGGTGATGGTTGATTGTTGGTGATGGTTGATTGTTGGTGATGGTTGATTGTTGGTGATGGGTGATTGTTGGTGATGGTTGATTGTTGGTGATGGTTGATTGTTGGTGATGGGTGATTGTTGGTGATGGTTGATTGTTGGTGATGGTTGATTGTTGGTGATGGTTGATTGTTGGTGATGGTTGATTGTTGGTGATGGTTGATTGTTGGTGATGGTTGATTGTTGGTGATGGCTGATTGTTGGTGTGTTGGTGATGGTTGATTGTTGGTGATGGTTGATTGTTGGTGATGGTTGATTGTTGGTGATGGTTGATTGTTGGTGATGGTTGATTGTTGGTGATGGTTGATTGTTGGTGATGGCTGATTGTTGGTGTGTTGGTGATGGTTGATTGTTGGTGATGGTTGATTGTTGGTGATGGTTGTTTCTTGGTGATGGTTGATTGTTGGTGATGGTTGATTGTTGGTGATGGTTGATTGTTGGTGATGGCTGATTGTTGGTGTGTTGGTGATGGTTGATTGTTGGTGATGGTTGATTGTTGGTGATGGTTGTTTGTTGGTGATGGTTGATTGTTGGTGATGGCTGATTGTTGGTGTGTTGGTGATGGTTGATTGTTGGTGATGGTTGATTGTTGGTGATGGTTGTTTGTTGGTGATGGTTGATTGTTGGTGATGGTTGATTGTTGGTGATGGTTGATTGTTGGTGATGGTTGATTGTTGGTGATGGTTGATTGTTGGTGATGGTTGTTTGTTGGTGATGGTTGATTGTTGGTGATGGTTGATTGTTGGTGATGGTTGATTGTTGGTGATGGTTGATTGTTGGTGATGGTTGATTGTTGGTGATGGTTGATTGTTGGTGATGGTTGATTGTTGGTGATGGTTGATTGTTGGTGATGGTTGATTGTTGGTGATGGCTGATTGTTGGTGTGTTGGTGATGGTTGATTGTTGGTGATGGCTGATTGTTGGTGATGGTTGTTTGTTGGTGATGGTTGATTGTTGGTGATGGTTAATTGTTGGTTTGTTGAAGTTTGATTGTTGGAAGAGCTAATCTGTCCGCCTCAACACTGTTGCCGTCATATGAATCAGATAGACTTCATCACGCAAAAAAGACCTTTATAATTGGCCTCATATGCCTGTCTTAATTGCCAATTACTGATTGGCATTGGCGTCAGGGATGGAATTACTTACGTGTGGAATAAACTGATTTTCGAGAAAACATTTTGGTTTATTGTGAAACTCGAAATAAATATATTTTTTGTATGATAAGAATAAAATGTTTATCGACAAGTTTGAGATATTTTCACAGAATTCCTTTTTCTTTTTTTTGAAAAAAAATCCAGGTGGTTGGATGTCATTCTTTCACTGTGTCCTCATATCCCAGTTCGTTGTCCTCATACCCCAGCTCCTTGTCCTCATATCCCAGTTCGTTGTCCTCATATCCCAGCTCCTTGTCCTCATATCCCAGTTCCTTGTTCTCATATCCCAGTTCCTTGTCCTCATATCCCAGCTCCTTGTCCTCATATCCCAGCTCCTTGTCATCATATCCCAGCTCCTTGTCCTCATATCCCAGCTCCTTGTCCTCATATCCCAGCTCCTTGTCCTCATACCCCAGCTCCTTGTCCTCATACCCCAGCTCCTTGTCCTCATACCCCAGCTCCTTGTCCTCATACCCCCAGCTCCTTAGCCTCATACCCCAGCTCCTTGTCCTCATACCCCAGCTCCTTGTCCTCACACCCCAGCTCCTTGTCCTCATACCCCAGCTCCTTTTCCTCATACCCCCAGCTCCTTAGCCTCATACCCCAGCTCCTTGTCCTCAGACCCCAGCTCCTTGTCCTCATACCCCAGCTCCTTGTCCTCATACCCCAGCTCCTTGTCCTCATACCCCCAGCTCCTTAGCCTCATACTCCAGCTCCTTGTCCTCATACCCCAGCTCCTTGTCCTCACACCCCAGCTCCTTGTCCTCATACCCCAGCTCCTTGTCCTCACACCCCAGCTCCTTGTCCTCATACCCCAGCTCCTTGTCCTCACACCCCAGCTCCTTGTCCTCATACCCCAGCTCCTTGTCCTCATACCCCAGCTCCTTGTCCTCACACCCCAGCTCCTTGTCCTCATACCCCCAGCTCCTTGTCCTCATACCCCAGCCCCTTGTCCTCATACCCCAGCTCCTTGTCCTCATACCCCAGCTCCTTGTCCTCATACCCCAGCTCCTTAGCCTCATATCCCAGCTCCTTGTCCTCACACCCCAGCTCCTTGTCCTCATATCCCAGCTCCTTGTCCTCATACCCCAGCTCCTTATCCTCATATCCCTAGTGAGAGCTAAGCGTCCTACTGGCCGGGGACTCTCCACTGATAATCATCTATCTTCACTGCAAATATTAACAAAATATTATCAAAATACTCGTAATCTGCTTTGGCGCAGTTGGCTTCACCGCGGCGCCAATTACCACGACAATTGGCCACTGTTTTTCCAGCTGGACGAACAGGAAGCTTCCAGCTGTTGCAAGCTTCAGCTTGACCTGCGGAAGCTGCATTGTTAACCTCTTGGGAGGTTGATACTTGCGGGGGTTGCTTAAGTATCTGTTCCATAAGCTCCAGCTTATGGAACGGGTGGATGGAAGGGAACGGAGAAGGGGTTGTTATTAAGTATGTAAGTATTCAGTATTCATGTATGTAATAATGATGTATATCCCACGCCTGTATGTATACCTGCTCGTCACCTTGTATATCTGTATGGTGTGTCGGCAGTAAAGCTGATATTGTCATTATTTTGACCGTGATTATGGCTCTTAGTGCTGCAATTAGCTGCCACTAGCGACATCTATCTTCCCCCCCCCCCCTCTACCACACCCCTCCCTTCCCTCCGCCCCTCCCTTCCCTCCGCCATTCCTACCCCACCGCCCCTCCTATCCCTCTAAACCTGTCCCTTCAAACAAGCCACGCCCCGTGGACATACTCGTCCCTTTCTCCCAATACAAGCTCAATTTTCCCCTGTGATTGGTCCGCTCGCTTGTGACGTCACCCAATATCTATGCTCTTGGCGCTCCGGATTGGTCCGGTCGCTTGTGACGTCACCCAATGTTTATGCTCTTGGCGTTCCGGACTGGTCCAGTCGCTAGTGACGTCACCCAACGCCTGGGCTCTCGGCCCTCCGGATTGATCCGCTAGCTAGTGACGTCACCCAGCTTCTGGCACCGACGTCATTAACGTTCCGGTTCTATTAAAGGGGTATTAAAGAGGTCTTCCAGAGAGGAATTTCTGGGGGAAAATGGCGCTTCTTTGGGGAATTTCTGGGGAAAATAGCGCTTCTTTGGGGAATTTCTGGGGAAAATGGTGCTTCTTTGGGGAATTTCTGGGGAAAATGGTGCTTCTTTGGGGAATTTCTGGAGAAAATGGTGCTTCTTTGGGGAATTTCTGGGGAAAATGGTGCTTCTTTGGGGAATTTCTGGGGAAAATGGTGCTTCTTTGGGGAATTTCTGGGGAAAATGATGCTTCTTTGGGGAATTTCTGGGAAAATGATGCTTCTTTGGGGAATTTCTGGGGAAAATGGTGCTTCTTTCGGGAATTTCTGGGGAAAATGGTGCTTCTTTGGGGAATTTCTGGGGGAAAATGGTGCTTCTTTTGGGAATTTTGTGATAAATATCGTAGGATGGGCATTGCGAAATTTGAGGGACTGTGTCCTCTGACAGTCAGGGCTCCTAGGCCAGGCTAGGTTAGACCTAGGCCAGGCTAGGTTAGACCTAGACCAGGCTAGGTTAGACCTAGGCCAGGCTAGGTTAGACCTAGACCAGGCTAGGTTAGACCTAGGCCAAGCTAGGTTACACCTAGGCCAGGCTAGGTTAGACCTAGGCGTTTAGGTTCTATTCACAATTATCGCCGTGTGGGTGAAGCACTGAGAGAGGTTCGAACACAGGAAGTGAGCAAAGATTCGAACATTTTGGGCAGCATTAATAAGAACTGACTGTACATTGCAGTCCCTCACAAACAAGCCCAAATGCTAGTTAATCCTCCCCCATAATTACCCAACTACCTCATTCGAACGCCCCATTGCCACTGCAATGAATTGGGGAATGTATAGGACTTTATTATACACTAGATTTGCCAACGCTACAATTTGCGCGGGGAATACATTAGGCCAATAAAGCACTCCAAGGGTGTAATTTACCCCCATTTCTGTCACATTTTCGGCTCTATTGCCAAATTTTTTTGGGCGGCCATATTTGTTGAGGATGATAGAGCCTTAAGGTGAGGTTATAGGTGTAGGAAAACAGCTCTTAAGAGCCTTTGTTGCCTATTAGTATGTGTATGGACTGTCTAGTCCTGTGTAGAGTGTAGTGGTGGACTGTCTAGTCCTGTGTAGAGTGTAGTGGTGGACTGTCTAGTCCTGTGTAGAGTGTAGTGGTGGACTGTTTAGTCCTGTGTAGAGTGTAGTGGTGGACTGTTTAGTCCTGTGTAGAGTGTAGTGGTGGACTGTTTAGTCCTGTGTAGAGTGTAGTGGTGGACTGTTTAGTCCTGTGTACACTGTAGTGGTGGACTGTTTAGTCCTGTGTACACTGTAGTGGTGGACTGTTTAGTCCTGTGTACACTGTAGTGGTGGACTGTTTAGTCCTGTGTACACTGTAGTGATGGACTGTTTAGTCCTGTGTAGAGTGTAGTGGTGGACTGTTTAGTCCTGTGTAGAGTGTAGTGATGGACTGTTTAGTCCTGTGTAGAGTGTAGTGATGGACTGTTTAGTCCTGTGTAGAGTGTAGTGATGGACTGTTTAGTCCTGTGTAGAGTGTAGTGATGGACTGTTTAGTCCTGTGTAGAGTGTAGTGATGGACTGTTTAGTCCTGTGTAGAGTGTAGTGGTGGACTGTTTAGTCCTGTGTAGAGTGTAGTGGTGGACTGTTTAGTCCTGTGTAGAGTGTAGTGGTAGACTGTTTAGTCCTGTGTAGAGTGTAGTGGTGGACTGTTTAGTCCTGTGTAGAGTATAGTGGTAGACTGTTTAGTCCTGTGTAGAGTGTAGTGGTGGACTGTTTAGTCCTGTGTAGAGTGTAGTGGTGGACTGTTTAGTCCTGTGTAGAGTGTAGTGGTGGACTGTTTAGTCCTGTGTAGAGTGTAGTGGTGGACTGTGTAGTCCTGTGTAGAGTGTAGTGGTGGACTGTCTAGTCCTGTGTACAGCCAATCTACAGCATACAAAGATTCCCTTCCTCACTATCCTCACCATCCTCACTATCCTCACCATCCTCACTATCCTCACCATCTTCACCATCCTCACCATACACAACTGAACGCTGCTAGTGTACAAAACTATCCACTAGGTGAGTACCACCATCTTGCTGGAACTAACATTCATCGAAAGGTCGACAGTTTTGTTTCTAATACTTCAATATCTCCAGATGATATAACTTCCTTTGACATCAAACACGACGGCTGGAAGAGTGACTTCTCTTGGTGAGGATAGCATGATATCCTCAGTCCCTCAGTCCCTCAGTCACTCAGTCACTCAGTCCCTCAGTCACTCAGGGTACTGTGAGACTTGTTTCTCTTCTGCTAGAACTAGTTAATCACAGCCTCAAGGTAGACTCTTTTCGGACCAATGGTCTCAGCCACTCACAAAATTTCATACAGACAAACTCATACACACAACGTTTCTGGCTTTTCACCTCACATAATGTTTGGGGAAGTTTTATGAGGCTTAGTAACTCATTAGGACGCGAAGGGCTTCACAATGACGTAGTTGAAAAGTATCCAGTGTGACGACGTTTCGGTCTGCCTCGGGCCCTTATGTGGCGATGTTTTGGTCCGTCCTGGACCCTTATGTGACGACGTTTTGGTCTGTCTCGGACCCTTATGTGACGACGTTTCTGTCCGTCCTGGACCCTTATGTGACGACGTTTTTGTCTGTCCTGGACCCTTATGTGACGACGTTTCTGTCCGTCCTGGACCCTTATGTGACGACGTTTCTGTCCGTCCTGGACCCTTATGTGACGACGTTTCTGTCCGTCCTGGACCCTTATGTGACGACGTTTCTGTCCGTCCTGGACCCTTATGTGACGACGTTTCTGTCCGTCCTGGACCCTTATGTGACGACGTTTCTGTCCGTCCTGGACCCTTATGTAGCGACGTTTCTGTCCGTCCTGGACCCTTATGTGACGACGTTTCTGTCCATCCTGGACCCTTATGTGGCGACGTTTCTGTCCATCCTGGACCCTTATGTGACGACGTTTCTGTCCGTCTTGGACCCTTATGTGACGACGTTTCTGTCCGTTCTGAACCCTTATGTGACGACGTTTCTGTCCGTCCTGGACCCTTATGTGGCGACGTTTCTGTCCGTCCAGGACCCTTATGTGACGACGTTTCTGTCCGTCCTGGACCCTTATGTGACGACGTTTCTGTCCGTCCAGGACCCTTATGTAACGACGTTTCTGTCCGTCTTGGACCCTTATGTGACGACGTTTCTGTCCGTCCAGAACCCTTATGTAGCGACGTTTCTGTCCGTCC